>VXBC01005445.1:1320764-1433240 GCA_013399945.1 Ploceus nigricollis | reverse complement strand
ATCCAGCTTGGCCTTGAACACTTAGAGGGAAGGGGCATCCACAGCTTCTCTGGACAACCTGCTCCAGTGCCTCACCACCCTCACAGTAAAGAATTTCTTCCTAATATCTAATCTAAATCTACCCTCTTTCCTTTTAAAACTGTTGCCTTTTTTCAATCCCTACAGAAATTGCTGTAAGGCCTACCTCCCTCTTTATTAAAAGCTTTTCAATAATGGATGGCTGCAGTAGGGCTTTCCTTGAGCCTTCTCCTGTCTGGGCTGAACCACACCAATTCTCTCAGCACTTCTTCATAGGAAAGTTGTTCATTATCACAGTATTTGACAAATTTTGTATGCTAATGATCTTGGAAAATGCTTTTTTTCCTCAAATAGTGAGTGAATGAAATAGGCTGATCAACTGCACTAAGTTTAATTTCCTTTTTACAATTATTATAGCAACAAAATCTATAATGACACACAATTTAAATATACATTTATTTAAATTAAAGCATTTTAGATATATTTTAAAAATAAATATACACTTGCCAAGTAATAAATTCAAGTAATATCAATGGGAGATCTTATTTTAGAAAACTATCTAGAGTACATATTTGTAAAGAACTGCAGAGCTAATTTTACTTTTTAATTTATATTGTTAAAAGAAAAAACTGGAAGGAGAAAGCAAATGCTTAATAGTATACTGTAAATGTATATATTTTTTTTTAAGTATATAAGCCCATGACTTTTAATTTATTCATGATATTAAGCATAGTAGCTATGGCCATGATCAGAAGGAAATCTGATTATGTGAAAACAGGGTCTAAACATTCTGCTCTAAGTCATACTAAAATCTCTTCCACTTAGCGAGCCATCCTTGTGCTATTGCTGAATGTTGCCATGGAGTTTGGTAGTTGAAGAAGCAGACAAAGTAATGTAAGAAAAGAACAGATAGCCAAATGAAGCCTGAACATTAAGTGAAACCTGTTGCACACTGTGGATGGTGGCCATGCTGGGCTTCCCAATAGAGTCCTGCTGTACTAGCATTTATATGGCTGAGAAATTCTCCCTCTGGTCAAAACAGGAGAAAAAAGGAGTGGTTGAGTTTTTCTTCCCCAGTAGTCTTTTACTGTAAGTACCCCGACTTTCAAAATATTTTTTTCTCAAAGTTATTCAAACTCTGTGGAAGTAATTGAAAAGAAGGGCATCTGTTTCTTGACAGACTGACATGGTTGGTTGAAATACTGCAAATTTACTTCATAACTGAAGCAGAACTGGGGAGGGAATCCCTGCCAAATTGTAATCAGGCTGGGACCATCAACTGCTTTGAAAGAATTTCACTCCTTTTGCCACTTCTCTTTTTTTTCAGTGATGCTTTTATGAATTAATCGTGCATGTGTGATGCTTTTATCCTATTAGTACTGCATATGCATACTGCAAATGTCAGCTTAGGTGGCAAGGCCAGAGGAACAGTATGCTTTAGTTCACTGTTTTTTGCCACAATATCCTGTCTAAAGGGGGCAAAAGAATCTGCATCCACCCAATTTGTTTCTGTTTTTATATTCTGTAAATATATGCCAGATGAAAAGTTGAAATTGCGGTTCTCATTCAAAATAATTGACTTGGAGAGGCAGTTTTATTTTGTGCTAAATGAGCATCCTACAACAGGTATTCTTTTTGTGGAAGCTTCAAAATAACATGATGACATTTAAACCAATAGAATATATTAAATTGAAAGAATGTTACTCTTAATATTCCTTTTATTTCTCCCCCTTCCCCCTCCTTTGAAATGAACGAGTGTGACTGTGCCCTTCTGTACACACATCTGGTTCAGAACTGAGCTTGTCAATTCAAAATTTGAATTTTAAATGCTATTCTTCTGCCTTTAGAAGTGCTGTTGTAAACCTGAAGCTTCTTCATTAGGATTGACTCTGACATCTGTCAGAGTACTGCTTTTTTTTTTATTATCAGTCAGAAATTGATGCAAAGCAACCATATCAGTTAGGTTCTTTACTAAGTCACCTACACAGGGTTTTAAAAATACTGCCAGCAAAATCTTCCATTTATCACTTTTATTTAAGTAATAGTTGTGTTTTCCCTTCTCCATCCTCCTAGAACATCCTACATCACTCTTTCCTCTTTATGTGATCATAGATATTAGTTTCTTCATCTATTTTGAGCCTCTCAACTGGAAGAAAATTCATAGTTCATTCAAAATTAATTCAAAAATGAACTGGAGGTAAACTTCCAGTATATCCACTGGAATTTTAATGTTATGGAAACGAGACGCCTTTGTAACACTGTCCATCTAGTCCAGTTACCATCTGGCACAGTGATACAGAACATAAAAATTGCTTTTGTAAGAAAGGAAACCTGATTGCTGGGGAATATTTCATTTTGCTTTTGAAATTTCCTTTGATACTAGTTTCTATTCCTGCTAAATTTCCTGAGAGAGAATTTGACTGTGTCTTGCATGTTTGTGTAGTATCCAAGTGAGAGGCAGTTTAAAGATCCCAGTTTGGCTACTCTTGTGATAGGAACGATTTTGTCCAGCATTTGTAGCTACATCTCTCCTCACACTGGTGCAGAAATATACACAAAGCAAATTATTCTTAAGATATGTTAAAAATCTGATGATACTTACTTTTTGTTTGTTAGAATTCTGTGCCAGACTTTAAGGTGTATTTTTGATTTGCAGAAAAGAGACTTGTGCTAATTCATGAATAATTGTGGGTTCATAATTTACCTCAGTGGATGCAATACATATGACCAATCTTTTGAAGTTCCAGTATATTTTTTTTGCTGTATTTGTGGCCTGTCCCTGTGTGTCCATGTGCCACGCCAGTCCCTATTGCAGAGAAAATGCAGGTTGAACCCAGGATGGGAAGAAATGATGTTGAGTTCAGTTCAGAAGGCTGACTGATTTCTTTATTATATCTATATTATAATACATTAATATACTATTTAAAGAGAGATACTAAAACTACATCCTACATTTCTAACTACCATATCTAACTACCAACTCTAACTTCACTCGTGACTCTCTCCCCTGAGAGTCCAGACACAGGTGAACGTGATTGGCCATCAGGACCAAACAATCCTCACCAGTATCCAATTAACCAATGACTCCTCAGGTAAAACAATTCTCCAATACATTCCACATGGGAGAAACAAGGGACAGAAATCGAAATTGTTTTCTCTTTCTTCTCTCTCTGCTCCTCTATGAAAATTTCCTGAGAGAGAGAAGAATGTGCTTGCTACAAGTCCCCTACCAGTTTTCACTTGAGATGTATTCTTTTTGGGCACTGGGTTTTCAGTGCCTTATTTTGAACTTAGGGCAGGAGTATTCAAGAATATTTTTCATCACTTGCGTCTCAAAGTGTAGATTTAGGCATTCTTCTTTTTACATTATTTTTACTATTGCCAAAAAGCCGTGGTAAAGTTTATTCTGCATGTGAACAGTAAAAATCAGTGCCTAGTGTAAGAGCTGTTTTCACTGCAGCTAAAGAAAATTATTACTTTATCTGCCTGAAGTGTCATAACCTCCCGTTGTTTAGAGGTGATTCTCACCATGGCCTTGTAGACATAAAAGCTTAACCAGCGCTCAAGTAATTCTCTCGATGTCAACATACTTCAGCTTGTCAGCTGCCTGCCTCACTCTGCTTTGAGTTACAGCATTGTAATCATTACTGCATTAAATCAAAGCTCTGAGCCACCCTTGCAAATGGAGGTTGATAGGTACCTTCTCTGTTGTGAGTGAGAACACGTGCCTTCAGCATTAGGCAGCAAGAGAGAAGGGAAATTAAAACTGGGAGAAGGAAAGATGAAGTAAGTGGAAATGCAAAAGGAAAACAGAATAGAAGTTTGTTTAGCCTTCAGCAGTAATTAGTGAGTTATTTTTTTAATTTGTAAAAAAATTAAATCTCTTGAGTATGTGTACTGCAGACCTGCAGTTCAAATTGCTTTGTCAGAGTCTTAAATTCAGCATTATTAAGAAAGCAACTCTGTGTGCAGCATTATCATAAGCTCACATTTTTATCTTTACCTGTAATTTCATAAGATTTTTATTCCCTAGCAGAACCAGTGTAAGATGTTATGCACTGAGCAGAGTATTTCTAATCTCATGGAATAAATTCATAGACGGTTTTGGAAAAGGCTGAAATACAAATTTATTCAAATTAGCTTAGTGAAGCAAATTTTAGGGGTTTGCTGGAAAGAGAACATCATGTACATCAGAGAAGCAAATTATGTATCTGATTATTTGAGAATTTGCATAGAAATAGGAAATTATGCAGAAATCAAAACTTAACGTTCATTGGAGTTTGGACAAGGGCAGTAAAGAGACTAGGAGTTACACAAAGTAGAAAATGAAGGCAAAATCTCTGACATTCTCTACTTCAATTGAGATTATGTCCAAAGAAAGATTTAAAAAATTTTTTTCTTTTCCTTCCCTCTCCCCTTTTGTATATGCCTCTGGAAGGAATCATTGCTATCCATTGTATGTGAGACACTGCCCTTTAAATATGTTTGATAATACTGGGTATATTAAGATCTAGAACACTGATTTATTTTGAAGTTAATTTTTTAATTCAATGCCTTCCTGAAATATGTTTGTGCTTGCACCAATAAGAAATGTTCAAGTGGATTTTAACGTAAGTAGGACATCATGTCTGTTTTTCTTGAACCACAGCTCATGGATAAAATTTATGTTAAGGGTAATAAAGTTGTTAGCCTATAAAAAGTATCTATAGTTATATAAGACACGGATATCATGTATTCTCTTACCCACTTGTAGTCAGAAAATAAGAGACTAATGCCAAAGTAATTTTAAAGCCACCCACCAGCAAAGAACCATCATACTACTGCATATAATACCAATGAAATGTTTTGGAAAAAGAATACTAAAGTCAAATCAGAAATTATTTTGTGCTTGCTTATGCCATTCCAAATGAAATGAACAGCATGGTTCTTGCCTTTGAGTTTCACAAGAGAAAAATTAAACAGTCTCTGAACAAATTTTAATCAGGCTGAAATTTATTTCTTGGGATAAGTACAAATTGTGTTAATACTTCTCTTTTTTTAGAAACCACTTCATGTCTTGTCACTGCATGTGCCTTTACTTAAAGACGTAAGGTGATATTACAGATGTTAGATAAGCTTATGCACAAAGAGAACTGATGTAGAAGAAGGCGCAGAAGTGAAGGGAGAGGCATTAGTTGCTAAAATGTTGAGAAGAATTCTGTGGAAAGGTTTATAAAAAAAGCAAATGTACACGGGCCTTTGAATAAGGTAAACAAAATCTTTGAATTAGAGAGAGGCATAATGAAGTAACGAAGCATTTAGAAAAGCAATGCATGTTCTCAATACTTCAGAACTATTCTGAAATAAATGTAGGAGGATTACAAAGGTAAACATCACATCTGAAAAAAAAAAAAAAGAAGATATGATAGGCAGGTCTATGTTTAAGCAATCTTGTTGAAATGAAAAGCAAATGACATTGTAGTGATGCTGTGAAGCAGATCTAAAAGGCAGCCCCAAATCTCCACACTGCAGGGACTTAGGACATTGTAGATCAGCTTGTTGTGGTGAAGATATAAATAGGCTTGGTCTTCCCCACTGGTGAAAACCTTACAAGGAAATTTTATCTGAATGTCTTTGAGGATCTTTCTTGTCTCTGTGAAGCACCTGACAAATGACTCATTAAAACAAATCAAATTAACCCTTTGTGTTAAGGATAACTTTAAAATGTTTTTGTCATCTTGGGAGAGAAGGAAAATTTATCAGATTTGAGGACGAGGCACAATTCACAAACTGAGAACCAGGGCAAGAGAGATAGTAAAAGGGCATTGTGCAACTGATTAGGGACTATTAGCCCACAACATGGTAATGGACTTCTTCATGAAGCAAATTGTTGAATTGATGCAGCTAAATCATGAAAAAGTAGAAATACAACTGCAGTTCACAAACACAGGTTTGTAGCAGACAGAACATGGGATAGCCACGAAATAAGGAATTGTCAATTAAAGATGAAAAGCAGAAAGGATTGCATTTATGCCCAGACAAGGAGGAAGGGGAAATAAAGCAAAGAACCTAACAAACCCAAACAAGCTCTATAAATACAATGAAGTAATAATAGAGAAAACTTTCTAAAAACAGGAAATTATTTCTTCTAAAGAGTAAAATAAATAATTAGTGAATTTCATTTCATTCCATCTACAGGACAGAAGTATAATTTTGTGGTAATTAAAATCCCAAAAAGCAGAAGATATTTCTTTCCCAGCCAAGCTTCTTTCCTTGTAAGGTATGTAGTAGGTGCCTTGGAAAATGGATTTTTGTGCAAATTACATGACTCATCTATATCCCCAGGGAGTGAAAGAAGGTGGAGAGAGAAAATTATTTCTTTTTATCAGTCTTAGTGATAGAGGGAAGGGAAATACTAGCATTGCACTAAGCAAGCTAGAAAAGTCATTCCTTGTAGCCAGCTGAAATAGCATTACTGTACACTGCATTTCACCAGATCTGCCTTGCAACTGTGTACAAGTGCTAAATGTTTCAAAAAGGTTAAATCAAAGCACTAGACTTTGCAGTTGTTAATTATTTCCATTGAGAAGATACTTAGAGATTAAATATTCCTTGAAGATGAATACATGAAAACTAGCATGCTTTTAGTAAATGTAAATGTGGTTCTCACTGCAGAGTGAATGGAAATGGGGCCTGTCTACCCAACATACCAGAGCTCAGCATTTCCTTGAGAAAATATTTAGCATATTGAACATTTTGGAATTGAAATAGGTCTAAAAGCTTTTGTGAAAGTGTATCTTATTCACTGTGGGAGGCACAGAGACAAATCCCCACTCTTCAGTGATTTTCTCCAACTTCAGTGTCTGTGTATCCTTTGCAGTGAAAGGACATGAGTCAATGTGACAAGGTTATCTTCTATGGCTTCTATTCCTTCTCTGATTTGTCTTTCAATCTCTGGCTAACAGTCTATGAATTGATTTCAGATGCTGCATTTCTCAACAGCATCCTGCTTCAGCTCTGTCCTCAGTAGGGAGGCACTTTTCTGTATCTCTGTGTGTCAGCTCTGGTGGAAATCTTGCCTTGTTTATTGACTTAATCAGTCCTGCTCTCTGCCTGGTCTTGTTAGCATTGTTCAAAAAGACTGGCTGCTGTCACTAGTAATTTCATTACTTCTCTGTATCTTGTGGCAATCTGTTGACCACACTAAGCACAAGTCAGCTCACAGCAGTAATAAGTTCTGCATTACTCCAGTAAATGGTTTATTTGACATATGGTTTCCAACTGGACATGACAAACTGCCCAAGTGGACTTCTTTACAGTTCTGCAATCTCTGGACTGCTAGATTTTCACCTAAAATTTACTCAGTAAGCACCTCCTTTAAATTATTAAAGTACAGTTTCAGATACAGAAGGATATGGATTTCTATCCAGTAATGTTTTTATCTTCATATATTTTGAAGAATTGAAATGATATGTCTTAAAACCTAGACTTCATTAATATTCTCCTGATATTTGCCAATACATATTAGTTAGTTGTTTTCAAGTGAACTATGTATTGTTTTTCTTGAGCTCTAATAACACTGATTTCCATGAGATCCAGTTGCTGTTACTCATGTTGGACATAAGCTTTACTCTTACAGCCATGTACAACAATGTGTTTGTGATCATTATGTGCTATAAATATAATGCACAGTTTAGGATTAGTGCAGAAATATGTGGATGAAATTCAGATAATATTTGTAGGAATTTTAACTCTGCACATAACAACACCTGTCTCTATTGGAGAAAAACTGGAAATGGTCTGGAAAAACTGCTGCTCCCTACATGTGCAAATTTTCAGACAAAGGACATTTAAAAAAATATACATTATATGAAGGATTTCTAAACTTGTGTGATACTTTGTCAGTTCACAGAATCACAGAATTCTCTATTTAAAATTAAATATATGGTAAGTTTTACAGTAAAATCTGATATCTGAGGAAGAATTTAATCAGAAGGCTTTTGCACAATTTGCAGTACATTGTAGTATTTATGTTTTTCTAAAATAGCTGCTTTGTGTTGCTTTTGAAGGTCAGTGTTAAAGAAGATATTTTAAAATCTCCTCCTTTTTCCAGTATATCAATTTTTGTATGGACTTTGCTGAAATTCTCTTTTGTATTCAAGGTAGTCTGCCTATCCAGCTGATCTCAAGGCTTTGTGGTTGTCAAGTAAAAGGAAGCACTGTTAATGCCAATAAGCAAACAATAAGCATGGTAAAATACCTGTGTTTTTCTTAACCAAGTCACAATAATAAAAGGAAAGTGTTTTGGAGCAGAACACTATGGTGTTGCACTGCAAATTGTGTTCATTTAAGAAAAATAATAATACTGCAAATGTGTAAATGTTTTGCAAAACATGTACACAGGAATTTGTAAAGCCTAGATTTATGATAAAACTTCATTGCATCTACTCATCTTTGTTGTACATCATCTTGGGTACGTGTCTTTCAATGTACCTGATTTCATACGTTAAACTGTAAAAGGGAAAAATTTAGTTCCATAAGAGATAACTTGTTCAGTACAAATTCCATAGCTGCGAAAATCATTGTAGTATCACTTCAATAAATGATTTATTTTTATTTATACTGAGATATCTGCTGTGGGCAAGAGGAGAGTTCCATTGTAAACAGAATAATTCAAAGTGCTGATAATGGTGCTGAAATAGTGTTTTATTTTCAGTCCAGCAGTTTAGATCCAGCTGACCACCGTTTATCAGTTGGCAGATGTTGATGAATGCATGAGTAAGACAGCACAGAGCGCGAAGCAGATTGTGCACCGCTGTTGATCCTGATGCACCTCTCTTACAATCTTGCTCAAGAGGCCACAGGTTCACTGACAGCAGACAGCACAGTTTTCACACACAGTGAATACTGTGACTTCCTTTGTACTGGATGTGGGCTATCTCAGATAGCCAGAAGCTTGATAATACAGCTGGAGTTTTAAAGAGAAGGAAAGAAGTGTCTGTTTTTCTACAATCTGCCATGTAATTTATGTGGAGCCCATTGCTTTCCTGCTCAGATAATTATTATTTTTAATAAAAAAAAATTCTTCATGCAAATAGTCAAGCAAAACCTCACTTCTGAGGAAACCTTTGGTATTACAACTACCAATTTAAATCTGTATTCTCAATAATATGGTGTAATTAGTTTGTTATTTGCACTCTCTGTACATATAACTTATCCTAAATGTGCAATGTAAAAGTAGAATTTTAAGTAGTATGAGTATTAATTACATTTGTTTCCCTGCAGATTTCTTGGTTTGGACCTTAGTCTCTAGGTGTCCACTCTTAATTTCAAATGTTATCCTAATTTTGATTTTTTAAAAATGGTATACATCATCCTGCAATATGTCACTCAAAAGCAGTTATACCTGAACACAAAAATAAAACATGGAAAGCAAAGTTGTGTCAAGGATTTTTTGTACAGAAAGAGTTCAGTTCACATCGACCAGCTCAAATAGAGCTTAATATTGTGTGATTGTTGCAGTCAGAGAGCTTGTCTAATGTGACAGACTGATGGCACTTTGCCTTGTCACTCCTGAACACCAGCCCATCTGAAGGAAGCAACTTTGGTTCACTCGGTGAGTGCTCTGGCCACATTCCACTGCTACCTGCCAGTAATTCTGAGTAATTTGCTGGCCACTTCTTAGATTCTTGGGTCATGGAGTGTTTGGGAATATTTTTTGCTTCCTTTCCTATTTTACCATATCCATATTGCTCAATTTGACTTGTGTTTCATGAACTCATGTGGCTTTTTTATCACATTTGGTTAATAAGGTTTTATTTTGAGCCTTTGCAGCTTTTCATAATTCAGTGCTTAAATTTCATGTAACTCGCAACTACTGAGATGTTGCAGTGCTGCTTTGGTTATGCATTAAACCTGTTCCATAGGTCCACAGCATGGAGTAAAAAACAAATGTCTTGTTTCTATAGCAAGCTCTGGTTTCTCCGAATCATGTGTGCACTGCAAAAACAATGGCTTTCCATGAAAAATACATAAATTTTCCCTGCATTAAGCTCTTTATGTGGTATTTTTCTCTTGTTTCACTGTGTTCTAGGAATGAAGGGCTCAGTTCAGTTACCTCAACATAGATGGTTAGTGCCATTTGAGACAGCCCAAGGTTTTGCGGTTCCAGTATAGCAAATACAATACAGGACCTACAAGAGACTCCTCCTGAGTGCCACCTGGACTCCAGGCAGGATTACCCAAAGGCCTCTCAAGCAGCAGTAGACACCTGTTGTTGGTTACCTTTAATGTAGTTATTTTTTAATTGAGTTTTGTGATGAGAACAGCTCTATGGCATCTGACTGTCCTGCCCCAAAAATTGCCAAATATAAATGATCAGGAAAAAAAAGGTCTGAACATGGCAAGTGTGCATTTCCTATCTTTTTAGCCCAGTGCCAGGCTCAGGCGCTTTCCACCAAAAGCGTGGTTTGGTGTGTTTATTTAGTAATCTTGGTGCATTTTTCTTGCCTGAAATGATGTATGTGTTTAGCAACTGCAGGAGCATTTCACAAGGACTTGTACAGCTCAGCAATGTACAAAAAGCCTTTTGTCTGTGTGGAATTTACCACTCTCTTACTTCATCTGCTGTCCCTGTTTGTTCTTAATCCACCCTTCCTGTGCTACCCAGGATTTCAGAGTTTTCTCATTCATCTTCTCAACTCTGTCTTCTCTGAACCAGAGTTCTGACATTCATCCTTATTCTTGATGTGGGGGCCATTGCTTGCCTCTGATTGTCTCTGTCACCCTTCTCTGGCTTTCCAGTTCTGCTATATCCTTTTAACAAAGGGGAGCCAGACCTGCTCACACTATTCAAGATGCGAGCTGCTGTTTATTGACCAGTCATTTAGTCTTGCAAGGGTCTTTGCTGTTCTCCCTAATTCTCCCATTTTCTGTAATATTTCTATTTCATATCATTAGCAACTTTCATTGCCACCTGTAATCCAAAAAAAGGAATGAGCAGTACGAACATGTATAAAAACCTAGATTGCAACCCAGCAATTTCCTGGAATTTGTCTGTGGTGTCTGCTGAAAGAGCTTGCTCTCTCTGCTTTTGTTTGTCCTCATGAAATTAGTAACTCATGAAGGAACTTTCTATCCTATGCAATATCTCTACAGTTTGCCCAAAACTTTCAGTGAAGGACTTAAGAAAAGCTTTGGCATAGGCTGATATCATTTTATCTGCCTTGGGACATTACATCCCACATGAGTGGTCTTACTAGATGGATGAAAAACTGTGTGGAACATCAGACCAGAGATATATCTTGACTTTTTTAGTTCTTCATCAGTGACATGAATGCAGAGATGCAAGGCATTGTTGACAAGTTTGTGGATCACAACAAATGGTGAGGTGCACTCAAAGCACTCGGAGGCCTGGCTGCCATTCAGAGGAGCCTGCACAGGCTTGATGAGAGAGCTGGCAGAGACCTTGTGAAATGAGGCAGATAACTTAGTCTTGAGCCTCGGATGGACAAACTCTGGCCATTGGTACATCCTGGGCAGTCACTGGCAAGCAGCTCAGCTGGAACAGACCTGTAGGCCATTGTAGCCAGGAGCCTGAGCATGAGCTGGCAGGATGCCTTGGCAACCAACTGCGTCCTGGGCTTCGCTAATAGCAGCACAGCCAGGAGACTGAGGGAGAAGTTTGTTCACTTTTACTCGGCACTCATTAGACTGTGCCTAGACTGCCATGCTCAGGTGTGGGGGACAGCCCAGCACAGGAAAGACATTGATACATTGGGCGAGCTCAGCAGAGGCCTCCATGATGACCCGTGGCAAGAGTACTTTCTCTTTGTGAAGAGGCTCAGAAATGAGACTTGTTAAGCCTGGGAAAGAGATGGTTTAGGGGGAACGTAGCAGCCACCTTCTTGTATCTGTGAGAAAGTTATGGAGAAGACTAAGGCAGGCTCTTCTGCTGAGATATATGGCTGGAAGTTGGCTCATTAATTGAGAGGAGATATTTTGGCTTGACTTACAGGAAAGAAAAGTTCACTGTAAGTGTAATTAAGCAGTTGAAGAGATTTCCTGGAGAAGCTATAAAATCTTCATTCCTGGATGTTTCAAGAGCCAACTGGACAAAGCCTAAGGAATGTCTCAGGTCTTGAATGTTGATCACCTGGCTAAAGCAGATTTGCTTGATCTGCTTGAATTGGGATGTTGGATCAGAAAACCTGCTGAGATCCCTTCTAACATGAATAATGAGTTTTGTATGATCATTGCTCATTTTATACTTGCTTCTTTCTTAATATTCACCTTTTTACATGCATGCCTATTAAAATCCAGCTTCTTAGCTAAAAGCAAAGTAATGTTTTTTAAAAATAGTTATACTGTGGAAAACAGATTTGTTCATATTGTCATTCAGCACTCACATGATTGAGTTCTTACATTTCAATATACAGACATAACTTTAAAATGGGCAAAAATAATATCATTTTTGTAAGGGATTTTAGTTTGAAATAAATCCTCCTCCCCTGCACTGGAGGAGTATTATATCATCTCCTTTTCCAAAGGAAAAAAACCCTAACAATTAACTCTATCATAAATGCTGCGTACTTAGCATAATTATTTTTGTACTGAATCTGCATGTGCATATATTTCTGCTGAAAATATTGTACTAAAAAATCTCAGATGATGCCTAATTCTATGTGTGGGAAAAAAAAAAAGAGATACAGGGAAGCTTGGGCTTGGATGTTTTCATGTCAGGGACAATTTCTAAGTCCTGGATAATTATATTCATCTTTCCAGAAGAAGTTTTGAATAACCTTTTGATTATATAGCGTTTCCCTGATGAACTTGTTTGTTGGTGTATTTATTATGCATCTCAGATGCAATTCATCTACCTAATTTTAGCTACCTGAAAAGGTAGTCACTGAGTTTAAAATAGTTGCCTAGGCACCCGCTACAGGTAATAGAGATGATTCCTCCTATCCCCAAACATGAGTCATGCTGTCTGCCTCAGAGGCTTGACTTGTGATAAAATTAATCACTCTGCAAAGCACCTGTTTTACCCTATTAACTAGGACGGGACTTAAGGCATCTAGCTCTTCCAGGAGAACTAGTTTAATATGCTTATGTTTTAAATCTCGACATTCAGACTCATCCTGTGTCACTTTTTGTTTCTCAACTATCATAGAAATACTTGGGAGAAACAGAAGTGAGCCCAACTAAAAAAAAAAAAATTGCTTTAAGCTATCCTTAGATATGGTAGCTGATGCAAATGTCTATTTCAACATAGAATTTTGTAATATAACTCAGCTGGAGCCCATATCTGGAGCAGATACATACCTGGTGTGATGACTTGTTGGAAACATGAAGTCAGCACCATCTGTACCACAGAGTGGGTTGATTGCAGGACATGAGGAATGGTGATGCTTGGTTTGGGGCTTATTTATTTGGGGTTTTTTTATTTGGTTTAGGTTGTAGTTTTTTTATTCTGGAGTTTTGTGCATGTTCGTGTGTGTGTGTGCATTTTTTTCATTTTCCCTGTCTCTGGATATCTCATAGGAGACATTGGTGGCTGGAAAGGTGTTGATAACACACCAGTGTTTTGGGTCCTGCTGAGCAGCACAGGCACAGCATCAGCTCTGTCTCTCAGTATTCCCCATATTAAGGGGCTGGGTGTGAGCAAGATCCTAGGAGGGGATGACACCAGGCCAGGTGACCCAAAATATCCAAAGGGATATTCCATGCCCTATGACATCTGCTCAGATATAAAAGCTAAGGAAAGGAGGAGGAAGATGTGGCATTTATTATTTGCTATGTTTGTCTTTTGGAGCAACTACTATGTGTGCTGAAGCCCTGCTTCCTGGGAAGTGGCTGCATATTACTTGCTAAAGGGAAGTAGAGAATATTTTTTTTGGTCTTAGCTTGTTCTCATGAAAACTATTGCTTTAGTAAACTGCCTTATCTAAACCTATGAGGTGTTTTCCATCTTATTTTTTCTCCCCTGTCCATCTGGAAAAGGGAGTGGTAGAGCAGCTTGGTGGTCACCTGGCATTCAGACAAGGTCAACCCACCACAGTAGCATTGGGAGACTGTGGAAACTCTAGAAGTGAAATAAGACTCCAAACCGATACTGGAATGTCCTATTCTTATGCTTCTTTTTCTTGATTACTAGCTAGACTTAAAAGCAGATTGATGTTGGATACATACCTCTTTTCTTCTCCCTTAGCAATACGTGAATCCTCTTCAGGACAAATCAGACATGAGTTTGTATCTACTTGAGATTAAACCAGATGGAATCTGAAGTATTACTTCTTTCTTTTCTTTTGGAAAGTAATTGAAAGCAAGTTCATTCTTCTAACAGCAGAATTGTGTGTACTTCATAGAAAACTCATGTAATTGATAAGCACTTCTAAAAGCCCAACTTGAACTCCTGAGCTAAAGGTGATAGCAATAATGCTTAGCATTCAAAGACTGCCTGCAACTGAACAATGAAAACAATGCCAAATCAGCTCAAAATATAGAATTTATCTGAGGGTTTAAGGTGCAGAACATGAAACAGCTGTCTGTGTTGTTAAGATTTCTCTTTTGTGGGCAACACTGTAATAAGTGCTAAGTCTAGTGGATTAATTAGAATGACTGTTCTTTTGGGGTCGTACATTTAAACATCTCTGGCAAATTCTGACACCTCTATTAAAAGAAATGGGTAATCACAAATACAGCCAGTAAAGTGCTATTTCTAACCTTGTACTGTCACTATGTTTAGTATTTTCATTCAGTAAATCTTGCATATGTTTGCTGGTCATAAATTAATGATTTTCTACAAACTTAAAATGTTTTAGAATGCTTCTTTAATTATTTTAGAGAGATCATGATGTTCTAATTACCTCAGCTTGGAGTCACTTTTAATCTCTCGGTTTCTCACAGCTGGCTCTACTGCAAACAGGTAAACTTCCAGTGGATTTTTTTTTCCTGTGCACGTCTGGACTAACAAACCCCAAGTATCTTATCAAATAACAGTATCAAATAACTTACGAATAATCCTTGTGAATAATTTATTTTTTAGTCAGAAAATACTTGCATATGTTAAATTCTGTGCTTGATTGACAATATTGAATTCAGTAGGGATCTGCATATTATGCTTTTATGATATTTTTTCTAGTCTTTTTGTAATTTGTACAGTCCTCAGGCCAATGGATCTTCATTTGCAGTTGAAGGCTCTAGATATTCCTATAGTACAAATAATTATTTTGCTGCTGTGCCCTGTAGAACAGAAACACTTCCAGAGATTCCACTTTCTTGAGAGATTTTTTTATAATGCAAACAGAAAAAGATACTCTCCAGGAACACAAGTCTTGGAAATGCCCAAACAGTTAAAGACAGGGGGGAGTGTGTGTGTGTGTCTGTGTGTGCTTAATTACGAGACAGCTGCTTGGATAGAGTATTTCAGCCCAAACAGTGAGCTTGTGAAAAGTGTAAGTGGCTCGAAATAGGATCTTAAAATGAGAAGTGCTAAACACTGCTAACTCTATCTGCAACCAGAAAGAAAATTGTGAAACTTCCTCACCAGCTTTACATCATGGAATTCCACCAGAACCGCTTTTAAAAATTGCTCCCAGCAAATTTGACTTCCTGCTGTTGCTGACTGCTTTCCGAGAAGTTGTGATGTCTCAGGTCTGCATTGCTCACCTTCTCCCTCTTCACCAGCTTTATTTCAGGAACCAGCTCTTCTCATCTTAGTCAAGGGAGGGGAAAGGAAAAAGAGGCATAGGGAGGAGTGGCACCTTCTTTCTTGGCTTCCTGCCCACATCCTTGGCCTCCTCCCCAGTATCATGGGATATATCTCTGGCAGTATATTCCTGAATATAACATTTGTTTAACTTGTGCAAACATTTTTTATGGTAAAAAAATTTAGTTTTCTGTTATGATGTGTAATTTGACAGGATGAACGTGTAATTAGAATCACAAAAACAACTGAGATTCTGTGGATATAAGTAGATTAAAGATTGCTGTATATACATTCAAAGTGTGTATGTAGGAAGTTAAAAATAGGTGATGTAAACAGCCAAAATCGGCACTGGAAAATGTGTATAACTTAAAACAATTGTGTAATTGTGTGTATGTCTTTCCATGTGTACTCAAATGTATCTGCTTTGAGTGGATGTTGCTGCCATTACAGCCAGTGCAAAGGAATTCAGTGCTATCTTAACCTCACAGTGAAAATGGGAGACAACAATTATTACACAGCTCCAGTTTAATCCAGCAAGGCAATTGTAAAGACTTAAATATTGCAGTAATTTAGCTTTAATTCTGTTGAAGACTTGGAAAATAGTGTGGGTTTGAAAATAGTGTTCTTGAAAGAAAGAATGATTAAAAGAAGTTCATCTGCATGAAGACGGGGATACATTCTCAATCCATGAGAGTGTTTAAGGAAAAAAGAAAGGAGTAGTGTATCTTTGTAGGGCTACACAAATGGAAGAAGTAGATGCTGGAGGATGTGTACTGAATTGAATATATTGATTTCTTTTCTGTTACTGCTAATAACTTTGATTTAGAAAAACAGAGTTACACAGTGTATATTAAATTCAAGTACACATAAGTCACAGGTGATTTTCAGTTCTGTGCTGCTAGTTGGTTTAAACCCAAGTCATTGAGGTGAGAGCTTTCTTCGTATTCTTAACTGCCACTGCAACTTAATTATTGTTTCTGATATTTTATTTATTTCATAGCCTTTAATAATGGGCCCATTATTTAGTAACCAAATTTTGTACTGTTACATGTTCTTGACAAGTCCTGCGAAAGTAAACAGGCCCCCAATAAAAGACAGTGATATGATAAGGCTGTAAAAGAAGGCCCTAGCTTGAGGCTTGCAAAGAAAATTATTGCAAGTTCTCTTGCCCAGAATACTTGTAGGTGCAATAAAAATGTAATCATAATTAAAGGTCAATTTATGTTGCTATGTTAGTTTAGCTACTTATCCTCACTGAAAAATGGTTCAGTATCTCTGTTCTAGGAGAGTTTGTGGTTCATCAAGCAGCACATCCCTTGCACTGAAATATGGAATATGATTAAGGTTCTGATGGTACTGTAGGACCATTCCTTTGGGTGAGTTATGGTGACACTTTACTGTTTTATGAATGATTAGTCAGTTGATGCCATGTGAGGTTGCTTTCGCTTGTGGTCTTGTAGGCAAAATGGCCATGGATAAGCAAGACATGACGTACATTCTTCACAAATACAGTTCCAACCATCAGTCTGAGCCTCCTTCCTGCTTTAGTCAGCCTGTGTTTGGAGAGAATTTCTTTTTAAGCAACAGCAGAGTCCTTATCTGCTTCCTGTCTTTTATTGCTTAGCAACAAAAATATTTGAATGAACTAGTTCTGCACTTAGAATCATAGAATGTTAAGGGTTGGAATGGATCTTAAAGATCATCTGTTCCCAATGCCCCTGCCATGGGCAGGGTCACCTCCCACTGGACCAAGATGCTGAAGGCCTTATCCAACCTGGCTTTGAATACTGCCAGGGTTGAGGTATCCACAGTCTTCTTGGGCAACCTGTTCCAGTAAAGGAACCTCACAGTAAAGAATTTTTTTCCTAATATCTAACCTAAATTCCCCCTTTTTCTGTTTGAACCCATTACCCCTTGTCCTGCTACAGGTGGGTCTCACAACAGCATAGTAGAGGGGAAGAATCACCTCCCTTTACCTGCTTGGCCAAGCTCCTTTTGATGCAACCCAGCATTCCGTTGGCTTTCTGGGCCGTGTATGCACACTACTGGATCATGTTGAGTTTTTCATCAGCCATCACCCTGTATTCCTTCTCCACAGGGTTGCTCTCAACCACTTTGCCCAGCCTGTTGGTGTGCCTGGGATTGCCATGATCCGGGTGTAGGAACTTGCACTTGGCTTTTTGATCCTTATGAGGATTGCATTGGCCCATCTTCCTGGCCTGTCAAGGTTCCTCTGGATGGCATCCCTTCCCTCTCTGTGTCTAACACACCACCCAGCCTGATGTTGTACTTGCTGAGGGTACACTTGGTCCTACTGTCCGTGTCACCAACAAAGGTGCTGAACAGTATCAGCCCCAGTACCGACCCCTGAGGGACACCATTGGTCACTGGTCTCCACTTGTACAATGAGATAGACCACAACCCTTTGCCATCCAGGCAGTTCATTGTCCACCGAACGGTTCACCCATGAAATCCATGTCTCTCCAATTTTGGCACAAGAATGTCATGCAGGACAGTGTCAAGAACTTTGAGTAAGTCCAGGGAGACAATGTTGCTTGCTCTGCCCCATAAAACAACTGTAAAACCATTGGCTCTGAGAGAGTTATACAAAGGTTTAGGTTTGTGCATACTTCTCCCCCAGCAATTTTTACTACCATTTAACAGATTATCTGACTCAATGCATAGAAAACAGGAAGAAGATAGACTTAACATAGCCAGTCTATTATAAGCCTTGCAAATGATGTATTCTTAACTGGTATATTTTAAGAATGCTCTCTACATATGTGTATGATGATAACACTGTAAATTGATACCCCTTTAGTGTGACAGAGTGAAGGCTGAAACTGTTAGACTAATTACAGTCTTACACAACTTAAACATACATATTTTTATTCTTTTCTGTCAATAAACTATCTTCTGGATAGTATAATTTTTGGCTAGAAAGAAAGTCAAACAGAAGATACATACTGTGAAGGGACACTGCGTTTAGTTTAACTGTGAGGGGGTTAGTAATTCCCAAACTTTCAGACAAACTGTGAAGAAAGTGGTCATCACATTCTTATAAAGATTGTCATTGTTGATTTAAGTATATTTCAGTTAAATCCAAACTTTCAAACTTGGTTTGGGTGTGTAAAGTATACTTAGCAGAAAATGATCCATTAATGCAAGGGCTCTGCTTTCTGGCAGGCAGAGTTCCAGAAACGGTTTTCTACTCTATTGAATTTTTTTATGACTATGTTTCTAATGGACTTTATTAGTTGATGTTTCAGCAGAAATTTCTGTCAGTATTTATTTCTATGAAAATCCAGATAAAATATTCCTCTGTATAGAGGAATCCTAGCCTAGAAAAATGGCTAGGATTGTACTAGATAGAATTTCTGGTTTGTTTTCTCCATTAAATTGTACATATTGTCATATAGATCGAAGAAGTTTGACTCTGGGAAGAGTTGAATTCAACTCTGATTTCCTTTAGATTTCTGCTGTACCTTAGGTGAGAAACCTTGCCTCTTTGTGACTCTATAGTCTTTTATGCAGTTATAAGTGTCACATGATTTTGATACCCCATCAGAGAGATTATTTGGTCCAGGAGAAAATCTGAGCAGGTTAGTGCAATGGTTGCTTCACACATCTTCTCTTTTCTGCAGAGGTGACAGTGAAGTCAAGGAAAGAATGCAGGTGGGTCCGCACAGTGTTCAAGCTGGACTGTGTGCAGACCTTGTGTGGAGTCATGAGGTCCCCCAGAGTGCTCTCTGGTGCTCTTGGGTCTTCTGCATGTTGGTAAGGTGGTCCCTAATCTTGCTGCAGAGTAATGAGGTTCTCACCTCTCACTTTGTACTCTGGTTTCCCACAATATTAAATATCCTTAGTTATAGGACTAGGCAGGGAATATAACATTGGTAATGAGCCCTTTCAAATATTTTTTGATTTTTCCTGATTTACATTTGCTGCTCTTGCTGCTCACAGTCTGTTCCCGATACTGAGTCTTTGCACTTTGTGATGATCATCAGGCAGTTTACATAGTTTGGTTACCTGTTTTCTTCAGCACACAAAACCAAATCTCTTTTCCAAGACAGGTGGCTGACTATATTTCTTCTGCTTTTGCTACAGTACAGAGCTGTTTACCATTTACTGGCTTATGCTAACAGCTATCCTGTTTGGACATAAATCATGCTAATTGCTAAAGAGAGTGAAGAAAAGAAACCTAAGTTCTGTATTTTTTTTTTGTCTCAACTTTCTTGGTCATAAAGTCTGTTTAGGGAGCTTCCCATTCTGCAGAGTTATTTGTGGAGATGCCCTAGACTCTCAAAATATTGTAAAGAGTTCATGAAGCCAAAAAATCAAAATAATGGATGACAAAAAATTTATGTGGATAAACTTAAAATGATGCATATATGGAGAACAAGAGTAATACAACATCCCAGCTTCACACAGGAATCTGATTTGGGATTTGCTACTTTTTGTGGGGCCTGGGCTGTGTGCATAATCCCATATCAAAAGGAGTGAGGAGACAAGAACCTACAGTTTCCATTAGGAGTACAGCACTCTTCAGGAAAACACTCAGAAAATGTTTGTTTGTCATGCCCGTCTTTGGCTAGGGGAGGTGCATCCAGAGGTTTAAAAAAGCAGATGTCCATACCTCAGCAGATCCCTACTTCAGCATGCTATATAGCGAGGAGATGCTGTGCTCGTCTGCCAACCCCTTATTTAAGGGGTACAGCCATGGAAAGAACCCCCCAGTTATTGCTGTCTTGGTTCCCTAGTGCAGTCCTACCTGCCAGACATTGTGTCAGTCTGGAGATAGGTTGCAGAGTGTTGTATGGTGCTTGGAAATATGCATTCTGCTGTCTGGCTCTAATAAAAGGGAGATGTGAGGCAAAGAGGATTGTGCAATTCAGTATGATATATATAAGTAAGCTCCTTAACTGCAAGAATTAGTGAGGAAGTAGATTAGTCCTGAGATTACACCAATACGAGAACTGTCTATCCTCCTTCAGGTTCAGAGCCATGGGAGACATGAAGAGTAGTCAGCATGAATCAGCCTGCAATTTAAATTTAAAGTAGTAGTAATAAAGAGTCTAATTTGGGAAGAACTTTAGTGGATTATTTGCCTCAGACTCATAGGGCTCTGCTTTTGCCCTGCTATTTCTGTTTTTTGTAATGAACATGTGTCCTCAAGTGTTTCTGCCATTGACCCTATCTCTTTCATTACAAACTTCTTTTTCCTCTGATTACTGATGGTGGTGTTTGGAGGAATTAGTCGTGATGCGCTTGGGGTTTGACTCTGGCCAGCAGCTAAGCCTTCACCCACTTGCTTGGTAACCCACTACAGCAGGATGGGGGAGAGAACTGGACACGCACAAGGGAGGAAAAAACCTCTAGTGAGTCAAGATAAAGACAATAAGTAAAAGGGAAAAAAAAGGTAACGATGCAAAAGCACTCACCACCATCGGACTGATGCCCAGCCAGCCCCCAGGCAAAAACTACTTTGGAGAAACTGCCCCCAGCTTATATGCTAAGCATGATATTGTATAGTATGAAGTATTCCTTTGATCTGTTGGAGTCAGCTGTCCTGGCTGTGTCCCCTCCCTACCCTGCTGAGGGGCAGAGTGAGAAATAGACAAGGCTCAATTCTGTGCAAGCACCACTCAGCAGTAGCTGAAACACTGTTTTTTAATCACAGTGTTACCACATGAGCTTCTATAAAGAAAATTAACTCCATTCCACCACGAACAAAACGTAATGACACTTTTTTTTTCAATTCATCCCAAGGCAATAAATGACCAACTAATGAAAAAAAAAACCCAACAAAATATTATGTTAGTATCACCTACTCATACAGTGTCTACATAATGCAAGATTTTAAGAATTCATTGTAAGGACTGTTTCTGGCTTTTGTTTGTAGATGTGCATTTTGCTCTCTATGCTTGAGGATATTGGCAATGTCACTGAAGTAAGAACTCCTGTTCCCTCGGTAAGAGCAGCAAACTGTATTCTCTCATTGGATTCCATGAATGAAACAAATTTGCTTGATTTATGAATAGATTTTTCAGCAAAACTGAAATCAATTTTTGTAAATCCTCATGCTGAGGTCTCTAAAATACTGAGAGGAGGATGAATTTTTATGCTGGTTTCTCTATATGATTACATTACTAACTCCAAATGAAATATTTTCCTAAGAATTTGAGGAG
This sequence comes from Ploceus nigricollis, assembly GCA_013399945.1. NCBI lineage: Eukaryota > Metazoa > Chordata > Aves > Passeriformes > Ploceidae > Ploceus > Ploceus nigricollis. The sequence continues at coordinate 1,411,346 of VXBC01005445.1, read as the reverse complement.
GTTGCTCAGTTCTCAGATGGTCATACTAGCTGGTTAGGGTAAATCCTTACAGATTAGGATGGTGGTTTCAGGACCAATGAATCAGGAAGAAGCAGCATGTGGTTTATCTGTTCTGATTAATCATTCAGTTGCTACAATAAATTGACATGGAAGGGGGCTGGGGGTACTGAACTGACATAGATCTGGCTTTGTGATTTGAGCCTGATCTTTAAATCTTCATGCACTGGTCAGTAGTGGTTCGGGCTCTGATTTGAGAGAAAAAAACAACAAAGGATGTACAATTAGACTGTGTTTGCCTTTTTTCAAGGTCCTTTGGGCCAAATGCTGTACCTTTTTTCTCACAAGCACTTCTGAGTTATCCTGCTAAAATAATTGGGAATGGTTTAGAATTTTTGTTTAATTTTAAGGAGGCTGGCTGTATAAGTAATTCAAAGTATTTTAAATTGTAAACATTATAGCAAAAAGTAAAACTGCCATGCTTTATGACATATTACTTGACAAAAAAAATACTTAGCAGGATCATATTGAACTAAAAATTTTGGCATCAAGGCAGATGGCTTAAGCACTTGTCAAGACTTCAGGTTTCATATAGCTTCCACTGGAACTTACACTGGTTAATGTAGACAGCGGCAGGAAAATATTTGATACAGCCTGTGGAGGCCTCAGGCTGTTGTGTACATAAGACTCTTCATTTTGCTTCTTCTATGCAGAGCAGGAAAATAGAGCTATTTTAATCAAGACTCAGGGCAGAAGTAGAGAGTTCCTGAGGAAGAAACTTTTTTGTCTTGAGCTACAGTCTTTGGAATGTTTCAGGAAATGCCTTTTTGAGTCAGGCATCTGTGGAAGAGAAGGAAATTTTAGGTATTTCATATTTATCTATTGGACTTCAGAACAGGTTAAGTCAAGGAAAATATTGGAGGAAGTTTTCCAGTATAGCTTCTCTTCTGTCAGGTTTTAGAATATAGTTGTCGTTATCCTTTACTTTAGTGGGGATCTTTTATGTCTTCTATCACACTTCTGCAAAGAGCAGGAGGGTAGAAAAAGAAATGTTATGATTTAACGAACCTGAACCTCAACTTTGCCTAAATTTTAAACCAGAGAATTCTTTTTCACACCCTTAGAGGACCTAAATACTTATACAGTGTGGTTGAAATAACTGAGTGCAACAAGCTGAAGTCACAAAAGAAGACAAAAGCCAAGCTCATCTGTCTTAGTGACCAGGGAGATGGATGAGTCTGTGAACAAAGAACAATCCTAGAAAGAAAACAGAGCCCTTGCTGTTTGGAAAGCCCTCGTGATGGGTTAGCTAGAATAAGAGGAGTGCTGACTGATCCCACATATCCCTGATCCTTAACTGAGCCTAAGCCTTTCCAAAGGTCTTTAAGATATTGTGTCTCCTTTAATTAATCTGTTTTCCTGCCTTAGTAATTTCAACATAGGAGATATATGCTTTAGGATGTTGTGATAACTACTTAGGCAATCAGAAGACATTTTCGCCTTCAAGGTATTCGGCAGGTTCTGGCAGTTTTTTCTTATCTTACTGTTGACTCAAGAGACTATCAACCTATTTTTAAGAACACTTACCCAGACACAAATTGAACCAGGCTTGTCAGCTAAGATAGGACAGTAACAGAAATCTGCGCTTTCAAAGAGTTTTTGTGCAGGAGGAGGGAGGGCCCATGTTTACAGACTCTCTACCCTGTTTCAATGTCACACAGCTGCAGGATTCAGATTCATTGCAGAAAAATTTAATGCAGCATTAGTAGGTATGTGTCCTGCTGTCTAGAGCCAATGCTATCAGCCTTCAGTCACCTCCGTAGTTTGAGATTACTGAAGGAATAAAGGGTCATCTTCCTACTGGGAGTGATAATTTGCATATTTAAATTCTCAAGCAGCACCAATTTCTACTTCTTCCAGTTGGAATCTTATTCCTGAAGTCTAATGTAAACATATTTGTTAGTTTACCAGTCGTATGTCATAATATTTGAATTGACTTTACAGTATGTAATAGTGAGAATTACTATTTGGGGTATTTTTTCCCATCCATATGTGTACCTAATATGACTTGTGATATATATAATAATTTGCAAGAATGACCAGGCTTATTTAATTCTGTGTTGTTCTGACTCATCATTTATACTCACTTAGTATATATTCTTAGCTTATCAGAATGACTCAGTGAACAGGTAGAAAGAGGATCAACATTAGCCCTTCTGACATCATAATATTAGTTTAGATATCATAAACAATAAATTTAAGTGTAGGAATAGTTTTGGATAAAAAAAAAGAAAAACGAAATTATTTTCATTTTACAGTAAGTCCCCATATATTTAAAACAATAGTAAAAAGGTAAGAGCAATTCTAATAGGAAGAATAGAAATGCCTATTATTAAATTCTAGTCATACAGTAATCTCTACAGTATGTGTAAGGTAGAGGAAAGGAAGAAAAAATTTTCTTGATGCATGATTGCATATTGGATTATTTTAAGAGACTGATTCTTATCCAAGGCTACTTCAGTATCATTTGTGGCTTTCCAGATGAGCTCAGTAACATGCCAGATTTGATTACTGTGCAGTAAGACAGCATGACTTACACTTTTATAATGAATGCACTCACTGATTAATGGTTCATTGTACAGAAAGAGCTCACTGCCGTGTACGTGTTTCTTGCTGCAATATCTTTTTATTAAAGAAAGATATTTGGATTTTCTGATTTCCATGATTTGATGCAGTTGCTAGTGTAGTGGCTGACTTGGCTCTTGCCATGGATTCTCAGACATTGTGGAGCTGGTTGGTTTGTTTTGAGTTTTTTTAACTTATATGCACTTTCTACCCATGAAAGGGTGATAAAATGTTAGACTACATAAACACCATTAACAAAGTTGCTTTTAGAGGAACTTCAATCTGATATTTAAACCTGAAAGTCTGCCTCTTTAAGCAGCATTCCCTCCTTCTTTAAGCATTGAAGCTGTGGCTTCTTCAGTTCTAGATTTTTTTTTTTCTGTGAATGAAGCTTGTTTTTTTCTGATGTGGAGAAGGAGAATAAGATCAATGAAAGACAGATGTAACTACCCCATCTGAGAAAGAGCAGAAAGACTGGCAATGTGTAATTAGAGAACTATGCTACCAAACTGCTGTCACCAATGACATCTTCATGGCTATACTTCTTTCATTCCCTATGTAGTAAATTTCTGCCCATAACCTATGCAAAATGTGTGTGCAAAATTAAACTTTTAAGTTAAGTGAAATCTCAACATCTGACATTGCCATTTTCATATGCATTTTTAAATACTATAATTTTTTTTTATCTAAGTATTTGTTTATGGTGTGAATAAATATATGAATATATTAATAAATTCACACAGGTGAATGGACCTGTGTGCCTGAGTTCAGCCTGAACGGACTTTTGCAATTTGACCTTGGAAATAGCTACGTTGGATGTGTTATCTCAGAGGAGGCATAAAATCCTCCTACAAGGAAGGATGTCTGCCATCCAGTGTCCACTGCCATCCCAAGGGTCACAGAAGGAATGCAATGATCTTGCAATCTTTTATTTTTCCAGTTCTGAATGTCATGCTATTACTGTTGCCAGATATTTGTGTGATCTAGTCATAAAGATTTGGATCACAGAGGTACAAACTGATGGTCCTCTGAGATCATCGAGTCCAGCCATTAACTTACTGCTGTGAGTCCACCACGAAACCATGTCCTTAAGCACCACATCTATATGTGTTTTAAACACTTCCAGGGATGATGATTACCCCAGTTCCCTGGGCAGCCTGTTCTAATGATTGACAACCCTTTTGGCGGAGAATTTTTTCTAAGATCCAGTCTAAACGTCTCCTGGCAGAACTTGGGGCTGTTTCCTCTTGTTGCATCATATGGTGCTTGGAAGAAGAGCCCAATCCTAAGNCCTTTCAGGTGGTTGTAGAGAATGATAAGATCGCATCTGAGCCTCCTTTTCTCCAGGCTAAACAACCCCCACTCTCTCAACCTCCCTGCTCTGGACTCACTCCAGCACCTCAATGTCCTTCTTGCTGTGAGGGGCCCAGAACCGGACATAGGATTTGTGGTGCCCTCACCCGTGCCAAGCACAGAGTGGCAATGCCTTCCCAGGTCCTGCTGGCCACACTATTGCTGACACAGGCCAGGATGGCACTGGCCTTCTTGGCCATCTGGGCACACGTGGATCATGTTCGGATGGCTTCCACATCCATTTCTGCCGGGCAGCTTTCTACTGGGCTTCCTCCTCACATTATCCCTGCTCCAACGTGGGGCCATCCCAGTGCCCGCAGGGAAAGCCCTGCCCCGCCGGGCTCTCTCTCTCCCAGGCCGCAGGGCCATCCCTGCCGGGTCTCTCCTGCCCCCGTCCCTGCTCCCGCTGTCCCCTCGGGGCTCGCAGGGCTGTTCCTCGCTCGCTTCCCCTGGCTCAGCCCTGGCTGCCGGGCAGCGTTTTGCCCTCCCTTGCCCAGGCTTTCCCCGGGGCTCTCGCCCGCCCGCCCGTGGCTGAGGGGCTCAGCCGTGCCCTGCGCTGGGGCCGCTGCAGCCGCGGGCACCGCCTGGGGCCGGCCCGGGCAGCCCCGGCCCCTCGCAGAGCCGACACCAGGACACCTGCACCCAGCTGGGGAGAGGATGGTCTCGTTCGGATTTACAGGGTTGTTGGTTTTTTCGTTAAATTAAGATAAAATTTTTAGATGCTCTTAGAAGGACAGGAAAAAAAAAAATTAAAGGGTCAAACTCTAGGCAGAATTTTGCCAGTGCTTTGGAATACGGGAAGCCATGAATTATTTATGTCTGACTTCCCAGTATGTTCCCAAAAGGCTGGTAGTATTTTCCCTGTTCATCTGTCTATGATTGCCTGAGATTTTAATTCTGTTCTCTCAGGAGCATGTTTATGCTCTGACTTACAGAATTTCATCTGTGTTTTTGTGGCACAGATAGAAAATAGTGTTGCTGTTGTGGAAATTAAATGTAGCCAAGTTACTTCTAGTAGTTTCTCAGCTATGGTGTACTGTCTCAAGCTGCTCAGCTTTTATTTTTCTTTTTGTACCCCCTTTACCTTTCCCTTTGTTTTTGGTGCTAAGTTCCCAGGAGTGTGGGTTAAAAGGCTATCAGCCAACTTACTTTATGATGAAAAATAAAAAGAATTGGGGTGGCATTTTTAGAGAAGGGAAGCCAGAGAAGAAGGAAAGGTACCATGGTCATTATCATTACGTGGGAAAATGCTTTTCTGAAGACAACTGATGGAATTATTAGGTTTTTTGTGCCCATGCTGAACAGTGGAGGAAACAGAGATTAAATGTATTTTATTAAACAGCAAAGTAAGTTTTCTACTGATAAGGCCAGTGGAGCCTGGAGCAGGGGGAGGTGGCTAAGAGAGGCTGCAGTGAGAGAGGCTGTACAGGACTGGTTCTGTGTGTTAAATACATGAAATGACAGGGAAAAAATCTGTCTTGTCTAGAGATTTGGTAGTGGGCTAGGGGCACAGAGGCTCATTTCAACCATATTTTTTGTAATTCTACAGTACTAGCAGTTTTAGGTCCCACTGAAACCTGAGAATGTAAAATTTCTTATGCTAAAGGCTGAGCTAAATTAAAAGTTCATTTCTGAACAGATGTGCAAATGTGAGTGCTTGCTATGTTGATGTTTGCTGTTGAAACACTGTTTCATGTAGCTGAATCATACTTTTTTTTTAAACTACTGTACCTTCAGTACAGTAGTGTCTCTGTTGTTTGTGAAAATTCATTCTGTGTTTCATTTCTGTATGGTATTTCTCATACAAATTTATGTAATAAAAAATAACTATTAGAGTCTATAATGTTAACAGTTCAGCTGGATATCACAGAGCTGTAGATCCAGAGACACTGGCCTACTAAGTACTATTGGCTGCAATCTTCCCCCTTGAAGAACTGTAGTAATAAACGAACTCATGTGATAGATGTTTGAAATTACATTCTCTGTCCAGAGGAAATATTTTAATAGGGGCACAAAACATTCCTTTTAATGTCAGAGACATTTATTTTGATTTCTCTGTTTCTAGATGAAGAGCAAATGTGAAACACGCCTTTTTTTCCCCTTTTTCTTCCCCCCTCTTTTAAAAGCTATATTGAAAAAAAAAAAAACCACACACAAAAATTATGGAAACATGCAGTGGTTGCAGAATGTCAACTACTGTCCAGATATTGAGCCTATTTGAAGCAAGTACAATTTAGGACAGTAGTTGATTGTGTAATCAGATTTTTTTTTCCATTTAAACTGATGTTTGCAAATGTCGATTACTAAAGCAGTTATTGAAGCGTTTTTTGGTGAAAACAAAGAGTTTAAAAAAAACTTACGGCCAAAAAATGAAAATTTACTGAAATTGAATATAGCCCTAAAAGAAGTTAACAACAGCAGCAGGGAGTTGCTGCCTGTGTCTCATGGATGTAATTGTTTTGAACTCACATGAATTGTTGTTGTTGTTTTACCAGTAGCATCTTTTCTGTCACCGAGCGGCTTCCCTGTTGGCCATGCAGCCCTGCAGTCCCTCTCAAATACACTTGAAATATTCTGGAGCGTTTGTGCCAGGGCAAACATGTTGTGTAGCTCTGGACTCCCAGTCTCGTTTACTTCGCTGGGTTTTACCTCCTCGGGCGAGTGTTTGTGAAACAGCCGGTTCAGCAGAGCCTCCCCGCCGGGAGTGGTTCAGGCAGCCCTGGGGGAGCGTGGGGATGAGCTGAGCGGACAAAGGGGCTTTTCCCAGAGAGCTTCCTCAGCACTGCACGGAAAGCGGGATGCAGCAGTGGGCTGCTCCCAGCCAGGGCGCCTGAAAACATTTCACCAGGCGCCTCATTCACAGCTCCGGTGTTCCGTCCCATCCTAGCGCAGTCTCGGGATGCAGTTCTTGGCGCCTCATGCTGTTGTAGTTCCACGTGTCTCCCCGATGAGCTGTCCGAGCAGGAAGCACGGCTTCCCTGCACATGGGGCGAGTGTATGCAAGGGAGGTGGGAATGCTGCACTTGTCCTTGCTCGTGTGCTTGCATCCTGTGGGATCGCTCAGACTTCACAGGCTACGGAGTTGATAACAAGGAGTGTTGCATTACAGTGATTTCTGCAAATATCACTCTGCAAAATTAACTTTCAGGCAACAAAATCAATTATTAGGCCGTTTGTAATTTTTTTTGTATGTAAATAGCCACATCAAAAAGAAAACTACTTTTGTTTCTATTATGATAATATAATTATTCATTTACTAAGAAAATAAAATAACTAGATGTTTGAAAGCAAGGAAACAGAATAAAGATTTATATGTGTGCCTACATGTCTTTTCTGTGGTACTTTACAAGACAGCAGCAAGTTTAATTGTATATCACAAACTAGTTAAATTCCCATAACAGAAGCTGGTACTTTTGTTAAAAGAGACCAAGAAAATATAATTCAATAAGTCCTTTAAGACGGAGGTATTGGAATTGTTAAGTTTTGTTTGGTCTGCTTGTACTTGTGGTAGAAGAAGGCAGGTATGTCCCCCAAGGTTTTCTAGTTTAACTTCAAATAGTGTTTGTGTCTGGAGCAAAGGCCTTACCAGAGCCAAAGATTTGGTATTTACCATTGTCAGCAAGATTTGCTTGCAAAAAATAAGCTGCATGAAAATATGTAGCTTCTTTAATTAAAATTATATATAATCACATTCTTCAATATATAAACTTGCCTAGCCTGAGATTTATGGAGATTTTTCTTTTAACAAATAACTGGCTCTTCTTTGAATAATCTGTGTTTTCATGTTTTTGTCTTGCATATGTATGCCAGTGTCTTGAGCTTCAGGAAGCTTTGGAAAAATGCTACCCAGCTGGGCTAGCTGTGTCTTCTTGGGCAGCACTGTGGCTTCAGAGACAAAGCTTTATAGAATGTCATTTTCTCTTATTTTAGAGCTCTAATTTCCATGGCAGACTGATGCAGGGATGCCTGGGCTGGGTATTGAATTTTATATTTGTTTTTACCAACTACCCTTTCCTACTGTTTTCAGTCTTCTCACTTCTTCCAGAAAAAGCTCTATTATTATATATTTTAGCAGAATAGAGCCAAGGCAAGACTTTTGCTTCTTATGCAAGTGATGACTGGTCTGAATATCCCCACTGCTCTTTATGAGGCCCATCCAGCCGGCAGCCTGTGGGCCACTTCTCTTGCGCAGAATAATTCTGGCCAGCTCCCACATGAACATGATTTTATCCTGTCGTGCCTATGCATAACCATGCAAGCTGCCTCTTTGCTCCTTTACTTCTGGAATGTGGCACAACATGTCTGCCTCTGGAGATGTGCCTATAGTGACATTTAAACAGATATTGCACTATAGCTTAGCCTTCAGAAAGATAAATCAGTCCACAGTCACACTACAATTTTGCCCTCTGAAAAGAAATGTTAGAAATGCCTTCGAATGCTAAGGCTCTTTTTTTTTCCCTTTTTTTAATTGGTAAGAGATCTTAAAAATGGCTCAACAACTGGTGTTCTGTTTTTCATTAAAATACTCAGATAAAATGTTGGCAAAATCATCTTCTAGACTAAAAGAAAGGGTATGAAAGTTACCTAGGCTTAAAATATAATACATGTTAAATAAACATATGTGTTAGCAAGTAAACACTAGATAGTTTATATTTCTCTCATGTATGATTTCTGGGTTTTCTCTTTGCAAGACATTTCAAGATTCATTACTTTCATGATACTGCAATTTTATGCTGAAAGCTGCCACTGGAATACTATACAAAAATCACAGCTATAAATTATTTAAATCCTCACAAATGTACTGATGGTAACTATTTCAGAGTAAGACTGGGAGATAAATTAATTTTTTTTTAATTCAGAAACTGTTTATGTTTTAAATGAGTGATACATTCTACAGTACAGAACAGAAGCATATTCTATAATTTTTACCTTAAATGAGTGTTATTGTTCTTGTATTTATATGTCTGATATTTATCAGGTTTATTATAACAAATCCATTGTTTTATTTTTCCATGAACTGCAGAAACTATGCCTGTTCCAGACCAGCCCTCGTCTTCTGACAAGACAAGTTCCCTTAGTCCTGTGTTGAACACATCCAATGGCGATGGCTCTGAAACTGAGACAACCTCTGCCATTCTAGCTTCAGTCAAAGAACAGGTAGGCAAGTGATGCATCTGTAGGCTGGAAAACAATTTTATGATTTACTGTTATCTTTTTTACAAATGTTTCATAGCTGGTATCTGAATAATTTAGTTCACAAATGCATATTGCAAAGAATGTTAACCATTTCTTCATGTCTCAGTGTATTTCTGTAAGCTTTCCTACAGTACATTTAATATAATTTAATTGAAATGCTCGTTTTATTCTCCACTTTCACACTTTACTGTGGATGGTGGTTTTCTGATGTCACTCCTTTTATTGTTGGCAGTCTGCATGTGGAGTTACAGTATACTGGCATGTAAGAGCTATAGACAAATGAATTGTGGAGAAGATGTGTTATTGTAGAATTTTTAAAATATTAGTAAGAGCCCTAGGATTTTAAAATTTATATACATGTTTTTGGGTGTTTTGTGTAAAACCTGATGTGAGATTATTTCAGGGGAAAACTGGGTATAGGTAGAGGCACTCAGTTTTGGATGATTAAAACAAAAATATTAGAAATTTTCAAGGAAAAGGTCTTCAGGGTGACGGTCTGCTTGAAGTTAACAAGACAGGTTTGGACATTTTAATGTAAATTTTTGTGGGCTGAATGTCAGAGATTTTGCTTTTAATGCGTTTTTGTAGTTTAGGAGCTGGTTAATATTTCAGTTAACGCAAACAACTGGTCTCTGTTGCTACCTCCTTTGGTTCGACAGCATCAACAGGAATTCCAAAGGGAGATATTAAAATCAGCTGCTTTTAGGCAGCTTTGTCCTTACTGAAGGTGTTTAAATTGGTTCTTCCTTTATCAAGTACTGATCTTTCCCTGCCAAAGGCATTCAATGGTTCTTGATTTAAATTAATGCATGAATTCAGCTTATGATATCTCTCAGCACTCGAGTAATAGCTCTTGAGTCTTAGAGGTTTTATAAAAATTATAACATCACTCTTCCTTCGTTTTTTTGCTATATGCCAGTTCTCTCTTTTGGATGGTAGAGGTTAGTCATATTTTCAGTTCTGAAAAGAGGAGTGGAAAAATGAAATGTTATAATGTGGAGTTTTGTCTAGAGATTTATGGTACATCATTGGAATTGAAAATTGCCCATGGTTTAGATGTTTGTATTCTTTTCCATGTCAATGATATTTCTTGGGCGTGTACCAGTGTTTCAGCCTGTGTCACTGCATTATTTTGTAGAAAAATACCTGCCTTACTTTTTAACTCTTTGATAGTGAAAAAGTGTACACTTTTCAAGAGAAAAAGGGAGGTTACATAGATAGAAGATATATCTGTGTGTTGGAATGTGAATCACAGTAGGGAATAGTGGCAAGAACTTCTCTGTTATTTGGTGTTGTGATTTTCACTAGTTTATACCTGGTTATGTGTTTTACAAATGAACCTCCCATCCCTATAAATCAACTGAGTACCAGAGAAAATTGCTGCTGAATCCACTAGATAAAAAGGATTTCATGTGGTAATATATTAGCAAAGTTATTTCTGATTCCTGTGAACCACAGCAGAAAGGAGACTGTCATAAAGTAGTTCTGCATTCACTTATCACCAAGAACAGCCTAGCTAGCTAACCTAAGGTACTGCTGACTAAAAAGATCATGTCTTGAACTATTGTGATACAAGGTACCAAAATTTAACAGGTGTTCTCTTAAGGAAATTTGCTTCTTGGCAGGTACCTCTAGTCAGACCTATCTTGAAGCTGGAAGACTGTACTAAGCTTAAAAACAAGCCATAATAATAATAACAATAGCAATAATAATCATCATCATCATCATCATCATCATCATCCCAAACCCTCCCCCCCCCCAGCCAAACCTGCTTTTGGGCTATTTCTTTTTCCCCACAAAACTGTGTGTTTTGACACACTTCCATTGTTTAATATTCTGTTGGAAAAATTCTAGGTAATGCCACAATCCTGGTCTTCAGACAGACGAAATACATTGCACTGATTCTCCATTATTGGAGTAAATGAAGTTAAGTTTCTAACTGACTGTTCAAATGGGTAGCCACCTGCTTTTTAGAAGAAGGAAAGACTGTAACCAAAAATATACAGATACAATTATTCAAAAGTACTGTCAATATTGAGAAATTAGAGTGTTTTTCAACATATCAGTCATAATTAGGATGGTTTTCAACTAATCAAGTATATTACATTTTCTCTTTCTGTGTCGATGCTTAGCTTTAAAAGGTTTCCTTGCATTTTTCCCTTGGAACACTTGGGGTAACTTCATGTGTTACTTCTCATAAAATAAATATAACATTGTCACTGAGTGATGGCAATAGAGTAAACTGTGGTATCTATGATACTGAAAAAAGTAAAAGGCATTTGCAATCTTTGCAGAGGGCAGGATACATGAAAGGCACAGAGAAGTGGTAATAAATGTATTTTTTTACTTTACTTGAATCTCCTATGTGAAACTTAAATGATATATTCAGAAAATTTAAAGTTTTGCTGTGCTTAGTTTGAAAAGTGCATATCCCTGTGCTGTCACGTTTTGAGGAACTGATTTATTGGGTCTAAAAAGTTTATTGGGGCAAAAAATTGTGCTTACTATGTCAGATGTAAAGTGACACACATGATTGTCAGGACTCGATAAGAAGATTTAGCCACGTGCTTTGCAAGCTGATGGTATCTGTCAAAAGAGAAATAGAAACCTGTATTTTTTGTTATTGAGGAGCTATGTTGATTTTGGGAAATGCAAATGCAGAACTCCTTACTTTAAAATATAAACCATTTCATTTGTGCTTTACCTCTGGACATGCGTGCTGATTCACGCTTGGGTTTCAGACTTCAGAGATGCTATTCAGAACTGATAGATATGGAACTTGAATGCATTCTTTATCCCTTGCTGTGAACTTTCTTAAGGTTAGGCAGCACTGCTGGAGGCAAGGTCAGAATCATTCACCATGTGTCTAAGAAACCATAAGATGCCAGGCAGTGACCTTTGGCTTAGCTATTTTTGAGCAGTCCTTATGAAGAGAAATAGCGAATAACTTCTGTGAAAATGAAAGCTGTTGTTTTGGAGTTTTTTGTGTGTTTTTTGTTTGTTTGAGGTTTTTTAGACAGTATCAAGTTCTTTAAGGAGAAATTAACCAATAAAGACATAATTTCAGTTTTCCATGAAATGTATGAAGAAGGAGTTTTTTCTTTCTTATGATATACTGGCAAACACCTTTGGCCCAATGCTTCATAGATTTTAGAAAACATAAGGCCATTTCTCTTTGCATTTTGTCATCTGGTTTTGTATCTGTAAATGTGGGAAAACTTCTTCAACAAAAAAGTGAGATATTAGGACTCCTAATTTATGTGATAGATGCAACTATTTCTGCAAAAAGTATGATGTGCTTCTGATTGGGAATTTCCACCTGCAAAAGAGACTTCTGAGCCCACTTGTTAAAAAACATCCTGGGAAGAGAGCTATTGTTGATGCTGTTTTGAAGGTGGAAATAGCTGCTGGGGAACCTTTTGAGTAAATATGTAATGAAGCTGATGCTTTTCCTGGAAGTCTCCAGGCATATGTCGTTCACAGTACTTGGTTCTTGGCATACAGAAAACTGCTCCCTTGGAAGCTGAGGAGGATTGCAGTGACCTAGCAGAGGCTTGTTTTGGCAGATTTTATTTTTATAGGAACACTTGGAAAAGATGAGATAAATTAATTTCCTAGGAGTAAGATCCATCTTGAAGTATGGACTGCTATTTTCAACTCAGAAATATTATCATACATCTCTTTTATTTTCTTTGTGGCTCTAGATTCCTTTAACATCTTAGTAGTAGGCTGTTTCAGAGAACAGCTTTTAATTTCAGAAAACTTATGCAAAGAACAAATGTTGTGCCAATGTTTAATATTTCTTTTGAATCTTTTTTATGTGTACAAATTTCGAATAAAGATACTTGTTTCCAGTTGCCTTTTTCCATTTCACCCTTTTAAGAAAAATGTTTAGACTAATCCTTTTGAAATATTTCTCACACTGTTCAAATAAGTATTGATTGATATGTTCTTTAAATCATATTGCTGATTCCAGAGAATACGGAAGTCTGGCTTTTATGGTTGCTGGTGGCTTTTGGTTTTGGTTTGGGTTTTTTGGGTTGGGTTGTTCGGGGATTTTTTTGTCTTTGTAAGATGTGATTTTTTTTCTAAAATGGCTTATGTTGCTTTTAATATTTACTGTGTTTTTCCACTGGAAAGCTACTTGTTTGTCAAGAAATTATTATTTGAAACTGTATTAAAAATCACATACAGAGCAATAATTACTAAGTGTTATTATTAATGTCAGTATTAAATAAGTGCAATATATCTGACTTAAGTATAACTTTTACATTAGGTGTTAGTACGCTTTGGAAACAGGTTTATGTATGCCATGCACATCTTATATAGATAAGTGTAAGTAAAACTGCAGATAGAAATGGCTGTAGGAGTTCAAATATTTTTTTCCTTTGCTCTGCCAGGTTGTGTTTCTCATGTCTTTATAAGATGATTGAAGTTTTAGAAAAAAAACATGTATCTAGATGAATGTTTCAATTCAGACTATTTTTTTAAGGCCTTAAGTCCAGAAGAGATGTTAAATCATCTAGTCTGACCCACAGGTCATGATATTTCGTAGAGTCATCCAAGTTTTGGCCCCCAAATCTGATTACAGAATGACTTATGCACTGTTTTCCCTAATATAATGCATGCCATATTGTAATATGTAATATTCACCAAAATAAAACCCCATTCTTGCCTTTTGGGTACCAGTAATTAGTAGTATCAAGTGTTCAGCAGGTTTTCTGAGTAGGTTCAATTATGATATATTCATGTCTTGCTTGCCCTCAAACAGCGGGCTCTGTTTCTGCCTTTAAAAGTTCTAGCAACTCTATTTCAAACCAATGTTAATTATATTCAATCAATAGATATTTCTTTCATAGTTTCTCTTAAGTAGCATGTCAATATATTCACTTCCTTAGGTATAGAAGTCCCTTGTTTCCAGTTGGGTTTTAAAATATTCAAGAGAGATATTCCTCTTCTATTTTCATTAATATATTGATTTAAGACAAGAACTGGACCCAGCTGTATGATATGCTCTAGAATAGCATAGGTCTGTACAGTGGATACCATGCTTCTAAATTGCTGAATGGACCAACACATTATTGAAATATGAAGCTTTGGAGTACAGCTGGTGCTTCCCAGATACATCTTCAGGTTGATGGGTATTGCTTTTGAGATGTACAACTCTGCTACTGGAAATGGCAAGGTGAGTGGAGAAGTTTTGAAGAACACCATCATATTGCCTGTTGAAGAAGGAAACTGTGGGAGGGGCTCACAGGTGTTCTGTGAGTCAGAAAGAGTTAGTTGAACAAGAGAAGTTGATAAGAGTCACCTTTGCCGCTGAAAGGAGTTCTTATCAAGGCCGTCAGTGTGGAAACGGAGGAGAAGAAGAGATAAATGAGGGGCCTGCAGTTAGATTTTGGTGGAAAACAGTGGTGGAGACCACCTTACACCAAGGAACATTATGTTGTTCTATTGTGGCCAATGAATAGGCATAGACTTTGTGAGAAGGTATAAAAAGACAGCATGCTACAAAAATAAGAGAGAAGCCTTCTCAAACACATGGTGTTCTGTTTGTTACGACTGTCTCAAAACGACCTAAAATCATGTAATATAGCCTGCTCCACAAGATTCTCAGGCTCTTAATCTAGTCTGGGACTGCTTTCACACAGCTCTTTGGAGCAACTGTGAGTGTATTTGTGTTGTGCTTCTCAGGAAACAGAAGTTAACAAGACTGGAGAACTCGACAAGCAACAGTTATTCATGTTCAGAGCCCTGTAGTTCTTACTTTGTGCCAAAGGCCCTGTAGCCATAGGAGATGCAGCATGAAGAAACTAAAAATTGCTTCACTGATAAAAGATTGCAATGATAATCCAAAACATTTTTGGGATAGATTGAAATGAGCTGGAAGCGGAAAGGTTTCTGCAGAGATTTAGTGTGATCGAAGAGTATTGAGGCAATATATCCTCCGAGCAAAACCATCTTTGAAGAGAGGGAAGAAAATGCTAATTATCAGAATAAAATTACAGTTAAATATGATACTATTTTGACTTGAAGTAATGTTGAAAAATTAATATTTCAAAGCCAGGAATTTCAGAGAAGCTGGATAGAAAGCCACTTAGCCACAGCTCAGTCTAATGCTAATTTAAAGCATTAATAAAGGCCATCACAAAGAAAGGCAAAGTATCCTTTCTTATCAGGCAGACAGTATATGAACATGCTTTTAGTAATCCAAAAGCACTTCTGCCTTAGCTTATTTTTTTGCCAGTAGTGGAATAATTTCAAACTTGGAATAAAGACACCCTAAGAAAGTAATAATATTGATCTCAATGCCAACATAATTTAAATTTTAGTATATGACATTTTTAACATTTTAATATATTGCATTTATAACTTTTTAAGATCATTGATTACTTTCTCTCTGGTATCATTCATTAGGGCTTCTTTAAACATAAAATATTTTTACTCCTAAACCTGACCTTTTTAACCAGTGTCGTGGAAGAGAGTCTTTATTTCACCTCAAAGTCACTTGAGAGGGAGATCTGAGCTTAAAATACTTAAAAGAAGCAAGTCAAGTTGTGCCTTTTCCAGTACTGACGCATCTCCCTCTCTTGTACTGGTCTGCAGCCAGGTGGGGAATGCTGCTGAGGAGCTGAGTGGGTTGGAAATATGAAAAAATGAGATGGCAGCTTTGGGTTATGGGAGGTCGAGTGTGTTGCTTTCCCTTTTCATGAAGGGCAATTGGGTCAAGATGTCAGCTTGTTTGCAAGTATTGGGCTTTTTTAGCATGGCTGTTGTAAACACATACTTCAGGCCATGAGTTTAATCAACTTTGCTGTAATATTTGGAATTATTCAGAAAGTCCAACATGATAGGTCTATATAGTTGTTCAGGGGGGTGGAAGTTTTGGGTGTGTCTCCCACAATTCTGCCCCACTTCTTTCTCTAAAAGCAAATTACAATCTTTATGAGACTTAGCTATCTAACCTGTTTTCAGCATTTTTCTCTTTCTACACTTGAATTAGGCAATATCTATCAACAGTAATTTTCATTTGCATAGAGAATATTTAAGGCTTGAGTTCCACAGCTTTCAAAACCATCATATCTCTTCTACAGAGAAAATTAGGTGCTTTTAAAAGGCAAAACTCTGAGGGTTTCAGTTAGTGACTGCTTTTATTTCTTCTGTCTTCTGGGGAAATTAAAAAAAACTAAAGAGCACTTTCCAGATTCCACAGTGACCCCATTTCCTTTAAGCTGTCTTGCCGGTGTTTTTTATGCAGCTTGCTCTTAAAACTAAATTTTAAATGGGATTTTTGAAGGAGATTTGATTTTTGTAATTATTTTAGCAATTTTTGTTCCTCTTATGTAATTTTGAAAACTTTACTACTTCTATTGTGTTTCCCCATCTGTTTCTATGTGTTTTCTCACATGTTATTATTTTGTACTCCTGAAGCATATACTTCTAAATGAAACTATATCTTCATGTGGGTAGTTTAAATCTTTTGTATTTCTAGGTAAAACTGCTTTAGGGGTAGGCTGAATTCTATTCATGTTGTGTTTTGATAAAATAAGCTACAATTTAGTTTATCCCCATACATGAAAACTAGAACCCAGGAAATACTAAACTAAGTTTAAACTTAAGTCTACGCCAGACTTAAGGTACGTTACTACCAAAATAAGTTTAACCTGGGCTGTGAGTTACAGAGTTATTATAAGAATAAACCAGTTTAGAATAACATAATAAATTGATTTCAACATGTGGAGCATGTACTTGTCTTTTTCGTCCTCTGAGGTGAGAATGTGTTTACCTCTGAAATTTCTGGTGAATTCTAGTTGCTTCTGATGAGGATCTTTCCAGTGTAAAGGGGTAAAAGGCCAGCAAAAGACATTATTCTTTAAAAAAATACTTTGAAGATTCATAGTAAAGATCTAGACAAATTAATTGCTTAATTCATAATTTTTTTCCTCAGCATTAACATTGCATTTTAGGTAAAACTTCACTCACTTTGTTTTGGAGGAAGGCTTTAGATGTATAACCTATAACATGCTTAATAGTGGAGCCAGACTTTTTGTGGGGGTTCCTTGCTACTTTTTATGAATGAGTTTTCTTTTTCTATGCAAAAAGCAAATCCAAGTCCTGAGGCCCAAAGATGTTTTTCTCCTTTTTATTTTCTAAGAGTTTTCATTGTGTTTTTTTAAGGAGTAGATATGAGATGATAGCAGCTTAAACTTTTTTGCTTGTTGAGACCTTGTCATAGTGCAATACTTTTTGACCATGTTATTTTAGATACATGTAGAGGACTCTTTAATATATAGTAAAAAGTTTAATTAATTTCACATTACTTGCAGTTACAGGAGATTTTGATTTGAAAGTGATACAACAATTCACCCAAATCACAGTTGAGTTAGTGAAGTGTAGCAATTGCACCACACAAATGATACCATATAAATGGAATTAAATTATTTAGAACCAGCTCAGCATCATGGTCCTGAGCATCTCCCAGTCCCGAGAAAGGAATGTGGAAGTCAGCTGAAGGCCTCAACTCTGTTCAGAAAGGAGTTACTTGGTTCATTAAGAGTTCCATATAATTCACATAAAGTTATCCAGCAAGCTCCCTAGTGGGGACCATATTCCTTCCTCCATCATCCTCTGAGTCCAATAGCTGTCCTGCATGCCTGGAGCTGAAGGCTGGCAGCCACAGGGGAGTGAGCCAGGTCTCCCAGGAGGTGTGTCCCAGCTCAGCCCACTTGCCTGGAGTCTGCTGTTGCATTGGGACTTCATCAGTCACTCGCTGTGGGTGGAATCACAGCAGACAGGGCATGAGGGCATGACTGGGCTCTGCAGAAAAGCATAAAACAATAATCTAAACACCTATTATAGTTTTATGAGTAAAAGATACCCTTGATTAGAGTTATAGGGTGATAATTTATAAGCAGATCCAGTATGTACAGAAGTTACATTATTTCAACCAGAAGCTAAAACTAGATAAAACTAACTTAACCCCTGAAATTATTTTTGTTTTGCTCTGGGTCTACATTCCTTTCATTCAGGGACAGGCACTTAGGCAAACAGTCTAAATGCTTTGCTGATACAGTCAGTTTGTCTAAAACAAAGGCACCCTTGGGTTTCCCTTGGCAGGGAGATGATTCTGACTTCCTTTTCAAGGTTTGTGATCAATCATGCCATTATTCTCCCCTGAGCCTTCAGGTCATGTAGCCTCTATTTATCTCTTCAGAGCATTCCTTCATTGTGGGTGTCTAAGCTGTGAGTGTGTAGGGGGCTGTGTGGGGAGGGGGTGCCTTTGATCTGTTAAAGCTCTTTGGCCCCTTCTGGAAAATCTTGTTTTCTCCTGTGCAGAAATTTACCTTTTTGGGTAATACTCACTTGTGACACCAACTTTTGTAAACAAAAACCTGCCATTGGTTATCTACTTGACAGCATACGGAGTAAAACTTCTGTTTCTGTTAGTATTCCCTCAGTTTCTTCAGTTTGGATTGTTACACAGCAGATAGCTGCTTGTAGTCTATTTCCTTAGTTGCTTCAAAATGTGAGCTGTACTTCTCAAATTTCATCTCTGTTCCTTTAGTTGCCACATTTGTTTTTCCTGGATTTCTCAAAAGGCATTATTCTTTACATTTTTCAGACACTCCCATGTCTTATGCATTACTAGCTCCTGTCTGTGTTGATCTTTCCTTACTTGGATTTCTAGTGCCCTTCAACATAACGATCTGAGTAATCTGGAATGACATTTTGCTGCTTAGTGTGGTATTCCATCATTCTAACCTGCAATTGATGTTGCACTGTTATCCCATGGTCATGATTATCCATCTACCCCAACAGTAGTAACACAGTGCAGTTATGTGCCTGACTGTAAATAAAATTTAAATTGAGCCATTTGTATACCATTACCAGCCCCTTCATCCAGGAAAAATTGTAGTTCATGTTCACATAGCTAGGGAATTTTCAACAGATTTTTTCAGTGAAAAATGAAATTACAAAAAAAATGCGCAGAATTGGAAAATTTCCCAACTTTATCTGTTCACTTCTATGTATTTCATAATCTTCAGAGTCTTGATGTAAATAAGTAGGTTTAAGAATTGTACTGTATATTGCCTTGAAAGTGGTAAATATTTTGTTCACCCCCTGTCTGATTCCAGCAGAGTAACACATCTTGGTAAAATCCTGTTTATATTTTCAGTGTATTGTTATTTTCTGAAGTAGCTCAGTGCTTTAGGTTTTACAGCTGGTACCCCTGAAAAATATTGTTTTCATATTTCAAAGTAGTTGCAGGTTTTTTTCCTCCTTTTTTTATTTTTCCTGTACATAGTTAGAGCTGTCTTTGTTCAGCTCATTGTCAATCTAGGTCATTATTTGAAACTTTTGTTGACAGACCTCTTGAGGGTAAGTACATCTGATGCTATAAATAGCACTGATTCTTCATAATAAGTCAGCAGATTCACTTGGAAATTCTCGGCTTTGTAGTAGGTTTGATGAAATAGAAGATCTACTGCATTCTTCTGTCACCCAGTAACATAATCATGTTTAATTAATTAATATCTTCAAAACTGTGACATTCCAGAATTTAGTAGTTTTGAATTAATACAGGATTACTAATTTTGTTTAGAAGGGTGAAATGGACTCCTTAAATGATCTCTTTTTTAATTATGTTTTTTAAAACTTATATTTTTTATTTCACAAAGCAGTACTTGCACAAGAAAACTTGTTCCAATACATTTTATGCTGTTCTGTTTGTTCCAGATCTTAGAAACTAGAGGACACTATTTCTCTTACTGTATATTTCAGTGGCCTGTACTGTAAAAATAGATGATTCTTTGGATTAGTTTTTTGTTTGTTATTTAGTTTAGCACAAATTGTGTCAGGGACCAACCAAACTGTATTCATTCTTGCCACAAAGTAAGGTAGCTGCATGGTACAGTTCCAAGATGCTGTTCTACTGGCTAAAAATTTTCAGGCATGGAAAAACCTGAGATAGGTTGTGTTTTCTGTATGGCTACAACCAGAGGAACGGAGTTAGGAGCAGCTCTGTCTGCAACATGTGCATGGGCACCATTCTGAAACCTTTGTCCACTGTATGTGGTGCTGGAGCTTTGAAAATCCAAAAATTACATAGTTTTCACATTCTGTACTAGTCCTTAAAGGCTTATATAAACAGTGAATAAATTCTTGATATTAAATTAGCAATGTATTTTCATCCTATGTGCACAACAAATGTATTATGGAATCAGGCACAACACTAGGTAAGCACCTCTGTCTCTTAAAGTGGGACTGGGTGTCCCACTGCGGTGCACATTGAGTTGAGAAGAGTGTAGGTAGGGGTACCGACTGCAGGGATTTGCCGACTGTAGGGATTTGCTAAAATGCCCCCCACAGCTGAAAAGCAGCACCAGCATCCACTCAGGAGGTTTGTCACACTGAGGCTGCATGAGGGACTGAACAGTTGTCCGTGATAAATCTGATAGCCACTAAAACTGAGGTTTGAACCAGCGCCTGTTGGCTGATTCTGAATTTGCATTGCTGCCAGGGCTGTGCTTTACCTGCCAGATTCACTGTCAGACACTGAAATATAAATTAATGGATAGCATATGCCACAGTGGTGCTTATCTAAATGCAGAAGAGCTAAGTTAATAACTTAAATAAATTACTTATTTATTTAGTAATACATCAATATTTAAAGGCTGATGAGAAGTCCACTAAATGCTTTCCATTTAATTTTAGAAAGTGAACTACAGCTTATTCCACAACTTTTAAAAAATAAAAACAAGTAAAAAAGTACTTTCTGCACCAGTGGTGTGTGAGTGATATGCAGCTGCATTTCCATATTTAGCATGAGAAATTGTCCAATAATTAGAGTATTTGCTAGGTTGTTTTTGTGTGAGAGAGAGAACCTTTACACTGTCACTAGTTAGTGCACAAAGTGCACTTTGGTTTGCAAAGACCATACTTAACTGTGTTTCCTTTATGCATTGGTAATGAAAGGATTTAAAGAAATCAGTCTGGTTGTTGTCAGTTTAGTCAGAACAGAAACAAGTGCATTCCCTCCTCTTTTCATCTTGTCTATGGTGAGATTCATGTGAAGCTTATTCTTCTCAGTTTTCCCTACCACATAAAGTTTTGCTTCTGATTTTCTTGTGTTGACAACTTTGTCAACTCCCTCTCAATTAATCTGTGGTCATGCAAAGAGCTACCTTATGGCTTCTTACACTAAATTTGAATGGTACATAGAGTCCCTTGATTTTTTTGTTGTTGTTTTTGCCTTTTATTTAATAAGGTAGACTGTGGATCTGTAGCCATAATGCAAGATTTATAGGTATAATTAACAACTTTTATGAGGCCAACTGCACCCTTTACTGTGGTCTAACTTATGCACCTCAATGTTTACCTTTGTTTTTTTTTGAAAACAGTCAATGGTTCCTTTTAGTGTAGCAGTGCACAGGTATGCATACAGAGAAGTACAGTCTTTTAAAAAAAGAATATTAATTTGTGTCTGTTCTGTTCAGTATTTTAGATATTCATGACAATTTCCACGTTGTAAAATTTAAATTTGATTTTTTTAAATTGACTTATTTGATCCATAATCTGCATTAATAATCTCCCTTACTTGAAAATGGAGAAATAGGCAGAGAGGTTGTTTAAACTCTCATCAGTGATTATGGTGAGGCATGAATGGACAGACTAAAGAAAAGTGAAAATCTTCAGGTTAACATTGAAAAAGATTGTATTAACATTGACAAAGATGCACAAGTGATTCAAATTAAAATAATTCTGATTTTAATTTGAATATTCTTGACACAGACATTCTTAGTTGGGTGTGTTTATTTTTAGGATTTGTTTTCTACATATGTACTTGAAAGAGTCATCAAATGATGGCATCAGGGTGTCCTTGCAGTTGTGGTCTAATATTGCCTTTTTTCCCTGGAGTTCAAAATTAATTGGTTTAGATAAAAAATTGCTGTGCAAATTTTAAAATGTTTCTATTCATTACTAAAATGCATGATATGGGAAAGATTACTTCAATTCCATTCACTTTAATAGGTAAATTAAAAAGATTTTCTTCCCCCCCTCACCCCAATGTCAGACTAGTTGATTTATGGCAGGAAAAACTCATCTGGTTTCATTTCGTTTTCTGCAATGTTCCCTGAGACTTCTAAGAAATTTTTCAACTACGTTACCTACTGGATAAAAGTTTCTATGTGTGATGCCTTATGTCAGTGAAGAAAAAGCCTACACCATTCCTTCAAAGAACACAAAATTTGTTGCTAAACTTATTATGATCTTTAAGTTGAATTCAAGTTTGCTGTAGTGCTTAATATAGTGCCTTTAATTTCTCCTACATTATTTCTGAAGGAAGGAAATTGAAATCAGGAAGGCCAAAGCCTACTTGGAGCTGAATGTGAATGCATAAAATAATGAGAAAGGATTCTTCAAATATTTTCCAGAGGGAACTCAGGAAATTTGCAGGTCCATGGTTGAATGTTGGAGTCATTCTAATGGTGGACAAAGAAACAGAGAGAAAGCAGAAATTTTCTTTGTTTTTCCAGTGGTTCCCAGACAAGGGACAGTACCATGGCGGAGACACAGGTTCAGGACTGTTTAGTAGAAAATGGATGTATTCCACTTCTTGGGGGTCTATGCCAAGACTGACAAGAGCTCATTTAAGTAATAGTACTGCAAGGCAGACGTCATCCAAGAGGAAACATGGTCAGTGAGGAAAGTCCTGAGAATTAGGAGACTAATCTTATAGCAGCCTTTACAAAAGTAAGGAGAATGGTACAGGGATACACAGGCTGTGTCAGGTCGGTGTCAGTCTCCAGGAGGATCATGGAGATCATCATCCTCTTGTTTCTTTACATGAGAAGGGCAAATGTGCCTAGAAAGAGTCAGAACAGATTTCTGCAGTGCAGTCAGTGTTTTATTTGACTGTGAATGAGGGGAGCACATGTGGTGTGGTGTAAACTGTAACTTTATTAAGGCTTCTGATTTCTTCTCCCACACTGTTGTCAGTAGTAAGCTGAGGAAGCACAAGCTGGGTGTTGAGTGGGCTGAAAATTGGCTGGACTACTGTACTGAAAGCGTAGTAATCAATATTACCAACTAACCAATTGACCAACTATCAGTCCGTAAGAAGTGAAAATACCTCAAGGGTTGATTCTGGCACTCCTGCTACTCAATTCTGCAGTGACTTGGATGACAGAACTTAACAGAATGCACCCTCAGCAAATTTATGAATGATACTAAATTAGGGTGATGCTTGGAAAGCCAGATTGAGCTTCAGTCTTAAATAATTCTGAGACCTTGAATGAACTGAGGACTTAGCCAATAGGAAACCCATGTATTTAAAAAAGAACAGATTGAAATTCTGCATCTGATGTGGAACACCACCATGGCTGGGAAGCACCTGTCTGAGTCACAGCCCTCCTGAAAATGACCTGTGATCATTAAGGATGTCAAGCTGAATAGGAGCCAGCACTGCAGACAAAACTCGCTGTGTTCTGAGCTGCATTAGAAGGAAGGAGGAACATGACTGGCAGACTGAAGGAAATTGTTACCATCCCTCCTTGGAGCTGCTTCTTGCACAACAGTATGTTGTTTTGGTAACCCCCAATACAGAGAGGATGTTGAGAAATCTTGAGTCCAAGATACTAACTGATTGGAGGCAACATGATGTAATGGGAGCGGTTAAGGAGCTGTGATTTTCAGGGAGCTGGGCCAGGTGAAGCAGAGGCTAAGGGTGTGAATTTAGGTTAGTTCACAATATCATCAAAAGGAGGGACAAAGGTGATGGCACCAAACTTTTCTCAGTAGTGGTATACGGTTTAGCAGGAGGCAATACCATAAATTACAGCTTGGGGAGTTCAGACTGGACACAGGAAAATTTTCTTAATGAAGAGGTTACTGTAGTAATGGAAGAGGCGACTAGAAAGGCTGTGAGTTTGATCTTTTCCAGTCAACTACATAAATCCTGATCTGGTATTGGAAATGATCATATTTTTAGTGGGAGGTGAGACTAAGTGACTTCCAGACAAAATTTCTGTGATTCTATATTAATTCTTTGATAACATACAATTTTACTGAAATTATGATTTAAATATTTTTTATGTAAAACATAGAAAATAAAATGTGAGGGAGGGCAGTGTAGCTTAACATTTCTCCCACTGTGATTACTTAGCTTACAATGCTTTAAAAATAGGATAGAAACTGAGGATAGCTGATTATTGAAGTATAATCTCAGTACTTTTCACTGTTTATATTAAGTGACAAGCAATGAAATAGATCAACCAACAGAACTGGTGGATAAAGAGGAAAATTAGCTAACACAGAGTGGAATACTGGAAGATTTTGGTAAGATTTAGGTTTTTTTCTACCCGGGAGATGTCATCTATCTTTTTAAATAGGTTTTAAACACCAAGTTATTAATTCTCAAACTCTACCAGAACTTAGTATTTGCAAGAGATAAACATGTGTAAATAAATAAAGTGTTTTCTTGATGTTATAATACAAAAGTGTAAAGGTAGCCTCACATTTAGATTTGATATCCTTTCTGTCAAATGTTGTATGACTGATCCAGTCTTTTCACAATGCCTTAGCTTTTTAATTTTTTTTTTTTTAATTTGGAAAAGTAGCATTTACCTTTTTTTCAGACAGCTTGCGTGTATATGTACAAGAAGAAAGACAGCATAGGTCCCTTAAGGGAGATAAGGCACTTTTCTCTCAGTTGCTTATGTCAAGTTGAGTATCTGGAGAAGAGCAAAACAGGTATGAAAATGATGTTACACACTTTAATATGGCAAAGATTCCTATCTCATGAGGGCTGAACCTTCCCTTCAGAGGATTCAGAGCTAATTCATAGAGACTTTGGATCTCCCCATGTGACTTGGACCTCAGGTCACAGAAAATAAGTCCAGGCAAGTCAGTTAGGCCTTCAGCAGGAAAATTAATCACCTCATAGGATGTGTGTAGCATATAAATAATTAGGCTGGAAACCAGAGCAAGATATTGCTAATAAAGGAAACTGAGTGATTTCATGTTGCTGCAATAAACTGGCTGTCTGTGACTGCTTGGTCTCAGTGGCACAGAGAGCAGTCAACATTTTTTGAATGCATGATCAGTTCTGCAGGAGACTATTCTCTGTGTTAATCCTCAGATTCAGCAAGGTATTTCCTGGTGTTTGTTCAGCTCTCCCTGGAGCTGAGGGAGAAATACAATGTAATTGTTGTAATGATGGATTTTAGGATATAGTAGGTTGATTGTTATGTTTCTGATACTGAACTGGTTGGCATGAAAATACATGACTGTTTCAAGTCAGACACAGTTCTTGTTCTTTTAGGGGTTGTTTAGAAGAAGTTCCAGTGTCAGCATGCCAGATGAGGATTTCAGGCAATAGAAATGTGATTGTGGCCTATTTCTGCCTAATTTATCAGACTATTTATACAGTAGACATATATCAATGCCTGTTCCTGCCCTCCTTCCTTAAATCCTAAGAAATGCTTAGTGCTTTAAAGAAAATCTGTACTTTAAGGGCTTTTGTGAGCATCTTGTAGTTTACTGAGATGCTATTCAACAGTGCTATTTTACCTTTTGTGCTACTCTTAATGAGTACTGTTGTTCAATTCTGGGCCATACCCTATAATCCAATGTATGTGAGCAGTGCCCAGAAGGGGGATGTAATAATAATAAAATTTTCTGCAGAATCTGCTGCAGCTAATGTACATTGTCTAATGTGCAAGCATTTTCTACAGCAGTCTGTTCACAGTTAAAGTTTACTTTCTCCAATTCCTTCTGTTGCATCACTCTCAGTAAAACTGATGTTCTGCATTTTCATGAACTAGTAAAGCCTTATTGTCTACAACAAGTTTCTGTGATTTTGGCCATTTAAAGTAATTTTGCTGTGGTGCTCTTGGTTATTACATGAATGAAGATGCTTTCTGACTAAGACACTGCCTAGCTTTGGATTACAGATATCATCTGGGGTTGCGTTATTTTTTCAGTAGGTTTTGCATTTCTGCTGGTTAACTTTAGCCCTAATGAAGTTGTTGTTCTGCAGCACAAGAATTCCTATGCAGTTATCATGTTTGTATCTCAATTTTCTTTTCTTTAGTGTGATGTACTTTATTGAAAGAGGGACTTGCATAGTGCATAAAAAGCTTACTTTTTCCATTAGCATTTTATTCCCAAGATAGTAAAATTCTTTCCTATTGCTAGGACCTATGGATGCTGTCATGCAATTTTTGAATTAGAATAGCTTAATCTTCAGCATATTTGACATTTTCATAGTAAGTTAGCACAATCTCCAGGAGCACAATTTTTTAAACAAGACTGTTTTATCTGCACACTCATGTAATGGAGCAACATAAATAATACAGGCGTAGCTCTCTCTCAGTGGCTTGACAGACCATGAGTATCTGAGAGGGCCAGTACTGCGTTTGTTAATATGCTGAGGAAGACCTGAGCTAGCTTCATGTGATCAGAATTCCCCATGGTTTTGAGCACTTGTAGTCTCAAAATGAAATAAATGAATTGCTTCTAGATCCCAGCATGTGTTGAATGGCTTACAGAGGCTTTGTGCTCTACCTTGACCTCTCATCTCTCCACAATTCCCTAGGTGCAAGACATTGTCTTGTTATGATGCTGTCTTCTGGGATTCAATTCCCTGAACTTCACTTTCTCCATGCTACAAAGTTGCCTTTGTTAGACCAAGCTGTGTTCTGTCTTCTGAGCTATGAAAGGTACTAAAGGTATTCACCTAAAGGGGTACTAGAAAACGAAATGGTACAAAAAGAAATTATACAAAAGGAGATCATAAAGCACATCTATTTGTCTGGATATGGTAAATATGAAATGATCTTACTTCTTGGGCAGGAAAGAGTTACTCAGTTCTTCATGTGATGTCTCTGTCATACTTTTGCTGTACTTAGGCATCTGGGAAGTCCTTTCTTGTGTGCTGATGTAGCTGTATTCATATGAATAGCTAGAAGTTAAATTTTCAAGCAATTTCTGTGTAAATATTATAGTGAAAGGGGAATAATCCTGCAGACCCTTGAGCATATCTGTGCTCACCTGAACATCATAATACAGCTGGTGAAGTTACTTGTATGAATTGTTTGCCAGTCAGAGGGCTTAGAGATTTGCATAGAATCCTGATTTTTATTTTGACAAGATGGCTTTGAAGACTGGGATTCAAATTATGTTTAAGTTAATTCTTGAAAATAAATACTTAACATGGAAGGGCAAAAGCAATTTTAGCATATGAATTTCCAAATGTAAGTGATATAATATCCAAATCCTATGACTTTTTACAGCTGCTTTCTCTTTATTTTACTGTTTGAACTTACTTTCCTGTTTTAAAAGGAAGCAGGATATATTTGCGTAATATTACAAAAATTTTAAATATAGCAAATAACCTATATGTGAATATTTTATACTAACAACTTATAGTATGTAACGAGTTATTTGGCTTGTTCAAGGGTTTTGTCTAATTTTTCATAAAATTCAAACTTGAGATGGGTTTCAAATTTAAGACATCTGTATCTGAGCTATGTATTCGTACAAGAATTTGGAAATTTCCTTTATATTTTAAAATACTAAAAAGTCAATAGAATGTTAAAAGTCTAGTCTGGTGCTGAAAAAGTCTAAATTGAGAAATTAAATTAATGCCTCATTAGAGTTTTTGTTATTTCTCTCTTGGTAAAAAGCACATTTGCTTTTATGTCTTTCAAGGTATTCTTGTTGATTGGTTGGTTGGTTGGTTGGTTGATGGTGGTGGTGTTTTTTTTTAATTAGGGTTTTTTCCAATGACCAGAAAGAAATATCTTCAAATGGAGAGAAATATTTGAAAGCAAATTATTAGTTAATATAAACTTAATATAACCTTAATAATAAACTTTAGGAGCTTATTAATAAAAATAACTATCAGTAGAAAGTTAGATAATGTGCAGTTGAGGACTTGGAGACTGTGGTGTGATGTGTAGGTGTAGCTAATGTTTTGAGGATTATTTAACTGAGTTAGCAAGGTTAGTTTTCCTGTCTTATTATATAGTAATACAGAACTACACTCTGCACATTCTTGTTCTCTCTATTGCAAGGTCCCAAAAAAGAATTGTCCAAAATTATATTTGTTTGTTTGTTTGTTGGTTTTTTTCTGAAAAAAAAGTACCGTTATTTTCCAAACATGCACAGGATGAAACATTTCACACTTGTTGAAATATTCCACCTTTCTTCCTTTCCCCTGCTTCCTGTCTCTTGACTTCCAAGGTAACATCTTGCTCCTGACTAAAAATCATTTTCCAACAAGGAAATATTTCAGCAGAATGTTTTAAAGGGAATCTAATGGAAAATACAGCTAAAACTTTAATATTACCTAGTCAGTGTGCAAAGCAATTCTGCACCACTTGCACAACCCATTTCTAGTGTGAAAAGCAGTGAAGATTATAAATATTACCAACCTACTGATACAAATTTACATTCGTTTATTTAACATGAAGAGGAAACTAAAGATCTTACTCATTAAATACACAAAATCTGATGCATTTAGTGAAAACTGCAAGGCTATTTTATTTCTGCTGGTATAGTAGAGTTGTGAGAGAGAACCATTTTGTTGTCATGCATCTACTGTCCTTTTTTCTCTGAGCTCTGAATGTTTGCATTCTGTCTTCATTTACTCCTTTGCAAGCTCATTGAATTTTATTAGTTATCACTGCAAGCTAAATGAAATACAAGTAGTTGCACAGCTGCAGTGATATGAGTCTGAACTGCCTCATCATCCTTACTTGCAGATATGAAAACAGGACAAAATGAGCTTGATTATAGATCTGAAGAACTTTGCCAGAACCAATATACAAGTGATTCTCTCAAAACGGAATCATTTTGCACTGGGAATCTTGAAAACAAAAAAAAGAAAAATCAACAAAACCTGGGGGGAAAAAAGAAAAAGAGGAAAAAAACCAATAACAAAACAAACCAAAAAAGCCAAACAAACAAAAAAATTCCACCCAAAAAACAAAGAAAGAAAATATAGTCTCTTTAATTCTCAGATGCTTAGCATTCTTTGTCTTTTCAAGTCAGTGAGAAGTGTGGGCTCCCACTGTCTTCTAAAATTTGGACCAATATGGAAAAAGTTTTGCTCATATTTAAGTTATCTTACTGTAACAGAAGCGTATCCTAATTCAGTCAGTTGAATGTGTGTAATTGTGGCAGAAACAGCTGTGCCTGAATATTGATCTTGGCTATCAAAATAAAACCATTTATTTTGTGTACATAGAAGTATGTATTTTAAGCTTCCAGAATGAGCACTTTTGTACTCTGCAGTTAGGTAATTTCACAGTATTAGAGCAGCCATAAAGACTGGAGTGAGGGAACATCTCTCTAGCGAGGTTGTACCTGTTGAACTGCTGCTTGTAATTCATGTTTAGTGCAGTGTGTGTTTGTTTTGTAAATATTGTTTTCTGCTGTTCCTACTCTGTAGGTTCACAAACGCTATGCCTTGAAGATTTCAAGCTGATTTGCCCTGAGATTTCTCCCAGTGGTGCAGGTTGGCCTAAGAAGCTCAGATCAAGGCAGTGTTGTAAACAGGGAGCAGCAATCTGTCTCCTGGGACTGGAGTTAGGGAACTCTTGTGCCTCTCTCCAGAGGCAGCGTGTGCTTTCACACGTGCCGTGTGTCTGTCCTGACTTTGCCCCAGCCTTGTTACTCCAAGAGTCACAAAGGCACAGTGTCGCAGCAAGGAGCTGACAGAAACATGAAATGGCAAGTGTACAAAGGGAAGTCGTGGGACTGGGTATGTGTCATGAGCACAGTCACTTTCAGCTGATATAGGCAGGAAGGACTGCATGGTCTGTATAGGCACAAAAGGATATAAGATGCTTTTAGCGTAAAGCCAGCCTCACTTGAACGAAATGAAAAGCTGCTGAAGGGCTGTGCTGTTCAGAACGGTGCTGTTCAGAACCATGCCTTCATTCCAAAGTAGTTTTAATGTTTTATAATCAGCTTTTATCAGTCAGATAGCCAGTGTGGAGTCTTTAAAAGACAGCTTTAAAAGTAGATTTTTAACATATATTTTAGATTTCTGCATTAGACTGCCCAGAATGCTATTAAAGATCAAATCTGACATGATTCATAAATTTACTTGTAAAGAAAGACTCTATTACAGTTTCTTACTTGCTTTTTGGTTTTAATTTCCAAGGTAAATAAATTACTAATAAACTAATATTTCTTTAGTACTTTAAGAAACAAACAACTAGTTGAGCAGCTGTTTATTCTTTCCTCCTTGCATTTCCAGGTTTTGAAACTGAAAAGGAGGATTGAAGGAACAAATCTACCATCCAAATATTTTCAGTATTTTTTAATGGGTTTTTTGGTTTTGTGTGTATTTATACTTCCTCTGCTTAGTGTCAGTTTCAGTGAAATAAAGAAATATAATAATAATAATAATAATAATAATAGTCATTTTGCAATAGCATCTAAATATTTTATCTTTGCTCTTAGTAAAACAGGAAGGTTCAAATTATATTTTCTGATCTGATTGCAGTTTATTGTGTTCTTGCCTGAGGTGCCTGTGTTCCCTTCACTTAAATCTGGCAACGGTTTTTTAAAATTCTTTCCTTTTACCTGTCAGATTTTAAAAATGTGAAAGCTCTCAGTTGCTAAAATAAATTTTTGTTTGCTTATTTTGTTAGAATAAGAAATTATTCCACTGTAGGAAAAAAGTTGTTGTATTCCCTTGCTTGGAGAGTGGGGAAAATTTATTCATATATGAATATATAAATAAAAATTGAAGTTTACACAGATGATGTACTTTAGTTTCAAGAGGGGAAAAATATTGTTGTGTCTTTCTTTTTTTAAATTTGGTGTTTTATTCTTTGCTTCAAGTCTTGGAGTAAGGCATGGCTGGTGCTTCAAGTCCTGTGGGAATATGTGCTACAGTGCTTAACTCTGCCCACTAAATCCATTATCTCTGGATGCTGCTGACACACTCTATGACAGTAAACTGAGAAGAAACAAGACAGTGGCATGTGCTGGTGACTTGGTGTTGCACTGAGGGTTGCACTTCCTGTTTTTCCAACATAACCTATAGCACTGTCTCTTCTTTGGCCAGCCTGTAAGGAACAGCCCTTCTATATCTAGAGAGATCAATATGCTGCTGGCTGTCTGCAGGATATGGAGCATTGAAATATTTTGACTTGAACTTGTTAGTCCTAGTAAGTTTTAAAATATGCCTAAGGAATCTGCATGGTTTGGTTCATTGTTCACACGTAGTAGTTTTTTGCATATGCTGAAACAAGTATATTTTCCATCATGGTTCACATGTGGAAACACCTAATTTAATCTTTTGTTGCAATAAATACTTTTATATCTCTCTTCTATTGCATCAAGCAGAATGCTGGGGAGACAATGCAAACATTTGAATTTCAAAGTACTTTTTTAAACTTATTTCAAAAAGTGACCATGTTTTCAATGGCACTGACAAGTTACTATTATACCTTGTAATGAGAGAAACTTCTGACTCCTACAAGGCTATTCATTGTAGGAAAGGGAAGCAGGATGGGCTCTTGCCTTGTGCCACTGTGGTGGTACTTGCAGAAACAAGACTGTAAAGATTTCTTTTTCTGTGTCACGCTGGAGAGTATCAGCTTCCCCAGACATGATTTTTAGTACCAAACATGTGACTATTCCTAGACAGGCCAAGAAAGATCCTTTTATTATATTTTGGTAAAAGGCAGAAGTTTCAGGAAATATGACAACAAATGACTGAAGGCTTCATTTATTACCTACTTTTTGTTGTAGGTAGGGACAAAGTATGAGAAAAATTTGCTGCATCCCTTCAGGAACAATAACAGTAGGATTTCTTATTATTCTTGAGAGTTTTTCAGAGAAAATTCTGAATTTCAGGGGAAATAACTCTTCCTTACAGGATCTTAAGCTAAGAAGTAGCCTGTAAAGTTGTGCGAACTTAGCTACTGTTTCTCAAGTACTGGAATTCCTAGAATAACTGTCTCCATTAATGATGATTGACGTACCAAATAAGCAGGTACTGTATAGTCAATCCGCTAATGTGTGTGTTTATTAAAATGATTTCTTTGCAGTAGTTGAGCATTGTTGAGCTATAAGTAAACCACTCTTGGGTTCATTTGAGAGTCACAATACTAATAGATTGTACAAATGTAAACACACAGAAAAGTTTCATTTCTCTACATTAAACACAAAGGATAAAATTGACATTTACTTCAGTTTAAAGTATGAGGAGTAAATGACAAAGCATTTCTAAATCTTTGTCAGAAGTAATACTTATTTTTTCATAGTTTTACAATAGAATAATTAAGCTCCTAATAAGAAGTAATTCCTAGTTTGGTTTCAAAAAAGTCTACCCAAACCCTTAGCTCAGTTAAAGTATTTTTATGGATACTACATGTTATTTGAATTACAATCATTTCAATGGAAAAATAATGTAAGGCAAAATTACTGTGATTGCTTGTTGAAGTTTCTCAGAATGTTGAGGGCAAAAAAGATAAAATAGCCACTGAAGCCGCTGGTATTTTAAGCTGTTTTCAAGTCTCTCTGTTACTTTTTGATGCTTTTTATAAACATGGTCTTCAGTGTAGTAGGTGAAAGAATACTCTTCCCAACCCCTCTCCCCATATTTTTATCACTGATCTAAATATTTGTATCAGCAGAACACTGGCAATTACATCATTGCTTTAAAAACACAGTAGATAACTCTTCGGATACCAGGTGGTCAAAGTGATATCACATTCTTGTAAATTCTTGACGTGCAGAATCTGTGACACAGAAACTTGGAGCTAGATGCTGTGAGCAATGGTGTGTACTTGAAATACGGTTTTGGCTACTGGGAAGGATAAGAACGAGGCCTTATTGCTCCCATTCCTTTATTGTAGAGTCTTTTGGGTCAAGCTGTATATGTGTGTGTTGTTGTTTTGATTTTGGCTTTGGTTTTAGTTTTAATCTTGATATTGGCCTACCAAATTCATGTTTGTGTGAGTAAATAAATGACCTAATATCCAGTGGTGGGACATATTGAAACCAGCTGTTTTGAGCATCGATCAGTCACTAGAAGTCAATAATTCATGTGTGAATATTTTGGTGACTGCAGTCTTTTTTTATATCTGTAGTAGCAGTATGTA
Source organism: Ploceus nigricollis (assembly GCA_013399945.1). Classification (NCBI taxonomy): domain Eukaryota; kingdom Metazoa; phylum Chordata; class Aves; order Passeriformes; family Ploceidae; genus Ploceus; species Ploceus nigricollis. The sequence continues at coordinate 1,378,044 of VXBC01005445.1, read as the reverse complement.
GCAACAGGGACTGAAACTGTTGAGGAATTTTTTTTTTACAATTTCCAGGGAACCATGTAAAATAAAATATAAAGGCAATCCCCAAAATATTTCTGATCAATCCCTTCCTCTCCCCTAATGGTTTAAATAATCCAAAAGATAATTCTGGTCTTCAACTTCATGGCCTATGAGTCTCTAAAAGATTTTAACTTGCCATTTTTATAATGGCCATAATTCCTATATCTACAAAAGACCTTTGGATTTCATTCACTCTGTTCCACCTTTTTTTTCCAGTTACAATTACGAGAGAAGTCTTTTAAGCCTCTGTTAGAAAAAAATTAAACCATCACTCAGTAGCAAACATTCACTGCCCCTACCAGAAGATTTGATTCAGAGTGTAATTTCAAATTAAACTAATATTTAATTTGCTGTCAAAGTCGCATTTAAATAACGGCCTTCTTAGAATTGCTGACAGGCCAGCACAGGTACAGGTTTTAATCTACGTTTCTGGCTATCATTGTACTTGTGCAGAAATCTCAAAACCTGAGTAAAATGGCAGAATTTTACATGGGCAGAAAATCAAAATACCTGACACATGTTCAGCATAGACTAGAAAATAATTAAACAAGCTGAAAATGGGTACAGGTAGTTTTGGCCAATGCCATTTTGCTAATGGTTTATGGGGAATGATAGACCTCAGCCTGTCCAACTTTCAGAATCACAGTTAGGAGTGGGGCACTTTTTGAGTGTCACCAAAATTAGAGTATTTAAATACTCTGCTAAAGCCAAAGTCAGTTTGATTCATCTTAAAGCAATTTGTTTTGCATTGGGTGGTGTTTTACCCCAGTGACCCAGCATATGTAAGGGTGGTGCTTGCTACAAGTAGCAGGAAGTTGTAAGATTCTCACTGACTCAGGGGATTGTTCAAGTAGTACTGGATGCTCCAGCTGTTTTTGGAGTTATCTCAGCTCTAGACCCTGGTTCTGCACTAAGTTACATTGAAAGCTGAGTAGATACCTACTTTCATCTGAACTTATACATATGAAAATGTTTGCAAGCATCAAGGAGCCTTGATGATGCAGTAGAATACCTCAGGACTTGATTTGTCATGTCATCACAGTCAGTAGGACTTATACTGAGGTATAAAGTATAAGAAGTGATTATTTAAAGAAGTGATTACAATAACAGACTGCAAAATTTCTGGGTGGGAAAGAAACAAATTAGTGAAAATGGGGTGCAAAATGTAGTGTTTCTAATTGTAAAAAATGTCATAGTAAATTATTTTGGTGTGGGGTAAATGCACCAATATGCACAACAGTGTCTCAAATTCCTTTCAGCAGGAGAATGAACAGTGTAATACTATAGTTTTGCCACATAGTATTTCTGATGACAGGATAAGGAGTAAAGTGAAAACTACTTCCAGCTGAAGTCTGTGGTCATGTCATAGTTAGAAGTGATTATTAAAGAGTAATTTTCTTGAAATACAACACAAATTATACAAGCAAGCTGATATTTTATTTTGATGAATGATTCAGTTTGCAATTTTTGTTTACCCAGTCACAGCCAGCTCTGCAGGTAGCTTAGACTAAGAGGATGTGAAATTCTCACTGTCATCTCATTCTTAATTAGTGCATTGATCCCGTGTGATCCCTGTAGAGTAAATGCTGAGATTTCACAACAGTTTTTCACTTAATTCATTCCTGCCTGAAAATCCATATCACCTAATATTTCAAATAAAATATATGTTAGATATTAATTTTATAGTCCACTTAATATATGGGCAGGCTTCATATTTTTCATGTGTTCTTATTCACTAGAATCTTTTTCAAATGACTTTATTACCTTAAGAACGTAGTAAATACAAAAATCAGATCAGTAGCTACTGTCACCTCTGGTTGTTCCCTGTTACTGTAACCCATAAAAATACCCCAGCTCTTTACTCTGGCAGTAAAGACATATATTTAAACCTAAGTACATTCTCTACTTTTCTGGTTTATAGTCTTCTTCACTAAATATTTTGGAGCATGCAGTTTTCTGCTGTACAGTCAGCGTCCTGTTACCTGTGATGCAACGGGAATACCATGTGTCACAGTACCCTTGGAAAAGCAGCTGTCCCCTGGAACACTTGTAGAAATAGATACAAGGAAATCTTAAGCACACACATGTCCTGGTGGCTGCCCAGGATTAGGGTCACCCATATGCAAAATGGTGTGTGTTAAACGAGGCACAAAAATGGGTTGGCTAATTCTGAGGTAACTCTTACGTTTGTGTGTAAAGCTCTACGCACAAGCAGTCTGTGAACCAGAAAAGTCTATTTGCTGACATATGGCTTTTCAACTTCAATGGCTCCCTGTACATGCAACAAGACTGTTCTGGTAAATCTCTATGGACATGAGCTTTGGGTTCATCATTTAAGTATCCGGCTTGTTAATTAAGACTCAGCTTGGGTATAAGTCACCTTGTTGGCTCTGTTTCAATGTTGGCCACACTGAAGCCGGGCTAACCTTTGTAGAGAAGACCTAAAGAAAGTCAACACCTTGTTCTTGGTTCTCACAGATCTCTACTAAAAGCTGCTTATCTTAGTGTTGTGTGCCAATGGACACAGCTAAACCTGCCATGGAAACCTGGGATTACTCAGTAAGGTGCTTCCTATCTTTACAGTTTTAAAAATCTAAACCTTTCCATATCTCCATAAAAAATTCAGCTACAAATCTCACCTGTGTGTCTGGTTGTTCATGATGCATTGCTGGGAATCAGGAGAAGATTTGCATTTCTGTGGCTTACAGCTACAAACCTCAGACACTGCTTAAACAGTTTTTGAAAGTCTGGAAGACAGTGCTAATAAGAAAATGTCATGTTGAAATGCAGTTTTCATTACCTAACCCATAGATTTTTAAATGCTTGTAACTTCAAGTGTGTTTCAGGGGCTGAAATTATTCCAGGCTCTATTTCAACTTGAGATCATTAAGTTTTAATTTAAAAAAAAATATTTTTGAAAAGAAAAAAAAAAAAGGAACACCAAACTTCTTTATTTCTAACTAAGAAGATTTTTTTTCAGCTACAATACTAAAAAGATAAAACTTTTGTTTCAACCTTCCATGCTTCATAGACTGTGTAAACCTTTAAACACTAATCCTCTCATAAAGAAAATTGGTGCAATAACTCTGAGCCTCTAAAACACTGTACTTTATGAGGTATTAACTCTGTACCTCTTACATTGATTTGTAAGTAAAGGGAACATTGCTGAAATATTTTTTGTGGAAAGGAGTTGAACCTAAAATACCAGTACAAAATTGAATGATGAGTGGTAGCTCTATAAAATTTGAAGTGTTTCATTAAAAAGTAATTTTTGTAAAAGAAGTTAGACTCAAATAGTTAGACTTGTAATGGATACAAGTTTAATTTACTCATTGAGACTCAGTTTTCTAGGAAGTGGTAGAAAGACAAAAGCTATGATTATTAGTAAAATTGCATTCATTGAATATTTACAAAGTTGTTCCTTCTAGCATGTTGACAGTTTGCTATGTAAAACTGTCACATCATAATTATATAACATCCTACATATCAGGTCTTCTGAATGAAATAAAATCATCTCAGCATTTATCTCTTTCAAGGATTTAAAACACAACCCATAGACTCTCATGCTTTGAGTTAAACCTAGAAGAGTTGGGCTCTATTGCTTACTGATGTTTACTTCACTTAAACAATATTTTAATACTTTTTAGCTTTGTTTTGTTTGCTAGGAGAATGCCATATGGATATACCTCTTATTTGTGCTGGTCAGAATAAAGTAAAAACAAAACAAGCAAATGTACATGGAAGTTTTCTCTCAAATTATTGTTTTACAATTCAGATGTAGGTGTCCTTTCTCTTAGAGATCCTTAGCAGTGAAGTGAAAGTTAAATGAGATTTTTAAGTGAAATGCTAGCCAAGTACAAATAGTGTGGTGGTGGATGGCATCGTGTGTGTGATGGGAGGGATTGTGTAGGCTGGAAACAGTGTAAACATAAGCAGATTATTTTCTTTATATAGAGAAAAGCTGGGCATTTCAGTCATTATTTCAGTGCAGCTTTCTAGTAAAACTGTGTAAGTTTGGAAGCATTCTCTGGAGGAGGGGAACAGTGCTGGCTATCAGACGTGTATCTCGAATGCTAGATTTCTGAGTATTCAAGTAATTGAATTTGGTTTGCAAAGACAATAGATAGCACTGACAAATTCAAGTATGCTTGAATTTAACCATGTATCTTGTAATTAACCAAAGTGTAGTGCAAGTATTTTTTTTCAGGAGGCCATGAGCACACAGGGCAGATGTGAGGATTGCAGCCAGCGGTTGTGACACTGCTCTCACCATGACTTACACGGATAATGCACAATTGCAAAGGGCTTCTCCCCACTTTTCTGCACTGCTGTGGGAGTGGCTGAAGCTGGATTTTTTCAGCTTAACTACTTAATGAGACTGGTGAATGAAATCACAGTTTTCATTTCATCCTTAACAGCTTAAGGCATCTGTGGGGAAAAGTAATTTTAAGCATCTAACTCTTAAATTTAAGCTGATTAACCATGCTGCTCCACTCCCTAATCACTCATCCCTTTCAACATATAGGCTATCACTTTTACCTTCTCCCTTACCCACAACGTTTTACCTACAACGTTTTAGAAGGTGATACTGCTCAAACATTGCCATTTTTCTGTTTTGTGCTTCTTTAGTCCTCTGTGTGTATCTTAAACAGTGTATCAGCTGACAGCAAAAAGCAGTTTGTCATTTAGCTCAGCTTATATATTAAATTGTGCTCTTCTATTTAACCTGTCTTCATGTGTTCATTTACAACCAAAATTTAGGATTTGTTCATCTCTCTGACTGTTTCCTTCAATCCAGTAAATCTGCAGAGGATTGTGATTGTCATATGGCAACAGAGTTAAGAAAGGCAGAGGGAGAGACTGATGTCTTAGAGAGGAAAACAGGGAGTAGAGCTAAAGTACAAATCTGCATATAGCTACATCCCACTGGTTTGTAGGCCATATGAATATTTGTTGAATGCTCATTACTTATAGTACCTGTATCATATTAGTGTCTGTATCTTGTAATTAGAACATGATGAGAGCCTTTGATTAAGCCTTCAAGTAAAATAAAACAACACAGACCTCCAAATCCAATAAAAAAGTAAAAAAAATACAAACCCAAAGAAAATTTATTTTTTTAAAGTCTCTTTTCCCTCTTGTTTCCTCTCTCCTTCCCTTCCTTCACCATCCCCCTCCCAAACTTGGATCACTGGCACAAGCCTTTTGAATTTTAGTAAGCATGCAATTTTTAGAAGATAAATTGTCCTTAAATATAATCTTGGTTCTATTAAAGGCAGAGGCACAAAAGGTTCTCAGATGGATGAGAATGTGTTATCAGATATCTAGAAAATAAGAAGGCTTGTTTAGCTCTGTGGTTGTACATCACCTGTCCCAGTGGTGGGGACACCTGTCTCAGGCACCCCGCCATGTCCGTTTTCCATGTTTCATCCCAGTTGCCAATCAGAGTGTCCCTCAGTAGGCATCTCATGCTCTGCTCAGAGGAGCAGGGTTGGATCTCAGAAATGATCACATCCACAGTGCAACAGGGCTGTGCTCCATCAAATATGGAAGGACAAGGCAAGGAGCTCGCCTTTCCAGTACGCTAACAAGGAACCTACGGCTTTGGAAGATAGGGGTGTCAGATCCAAGTCCCCTGAAGCAGAAATGAAAAGGCTTCAAACACAGATACGTCTGAGACGCTTCTTTCCTCCACCCTCTGATGAACACAAAGACAAGAATTTTATCCACCCTGTATCCTTCCCAATAATTTATGGCCCACTGTCCAGCTGTTCTTCTGGATCTGAACATCAGACTGCTCTCAGCATGCTTGGGTGAAGCCAATCATGTTCAACCTGTGGGTCAAGATCTCTCAGGTTATCATTGACTGGATCCTCCTTTATTCCTAGTAATGCTTCTCCTTTCCTATCTTTTCCTACGGAAATAGAGAACTGGAGACCTTGTTGTTCCACCTTGAGAAGGAGGCAGAGGAGGCATCAGTTATCTCAATGTATATCTATGTTTGCTGTCATTAAATCATCCACCCTATTCAACCATAGTCCCACATTTTCCTTGTTTCACTTCTACCAGTAATTTAATGGTCTCTTTGTTGTATTCCATTTCTTTTGCAAATCTTACTCTAGTTCAGCTTTGGCCTTTCCTAATACCATCCCCTGCATGCCTAGGCAGTGTTTTCAAACTCCTCTTTTATAGCTTGTCTCTGCTTCCATCTCCTGACGGAGGAAGAGTTTTATTCCAGATATATATTTAGTTCATTGGAATGCTCACTGCATGTGTGAGAAAACTGGGAAACTGCATATAAATAGAAGCAGTTGACGCTTGCAGTTTAAGAGGTACACAGGAGACTTCTACGTGGGCTTTCTCTCATCAGTTTGTACATAACAGTCATTTGGTGGAAAAACATTATTAAATGCTTCTGTAGGAATGATTTGATATACACAATGTGAAGTCTTTGCTTTCTGTTATCATTTATCCTCAGCACCACTGGAGTGACTGTAATTTGGCCCAGTTTATTTATAGATGCAGTACAAAAAAATTGCATTTGACTAGTGCTTTTAGCAGTAATAAAAATATTCAGAATCATAGTTCTATTCTTTTTGGAACTCTCTACTGATAACTATCTTGAAGAAAAAGATGTCTTTCTCTGGATTCTGTTTTCAAAACTTCTGTATGTGTATTTTGTATTAATGGGCAGGGGAGTTGAGGACTTGAGGTCAAATGAATTTTTCTAATATGATTTCTCCAGTTAATGCTTTAGGTATTGATATTTATTTGGAAATTTTACATAAAATAAAGAGATTTCAGAAGGAGAGATAAATTAGAAAACCTGTACGGAAAATATGATTTTTAAAACAATTGTTAACTAAGCCTCAAGTCTTTTATATAGTGTATGATTACTGAATCTTAAATATAGACTATACTAAAAAGGAAAAAGAACCACTGAAAACTATCAGTTCTGTGCATCTGTAGTTGTTTTGCGTAGTTACTTATCTAGTGTGTCTCTGCCTACCACTGTAGTAACACATGTATCTGAAAGAATCACCAGTTATTCTGTTCCAAGTGATTATTATAATAATCTAAGCAATGTTCAATTACTATCTTGTGATATTCAATATGATTACAGCTATAATCCACGTGATGATCAAATGTTTTCTTTTGATAGTGTCTTGTTACAGAGACAGTATGTTGTTTATCTGTTATGAAATAGAGAGGACAGTAAGTGGTACCGAATATTCCAAAATTCATCGTTTAAGGGGAGTTATGAAGTAATGTAGTAATTTAGAAGAGTTATTCAGTGAATCAGATCAAGCCCATTACATATGGCAAGGTACAAACCTTATTTAGATACATGAAGTTTCAGCTATTTATGTCTTTTCTAAAATTAGGTGAGCCATATTGTGATATGGAAATGTACACTTAGGGCACTCATGTAACTTTAACAGCCCTATCACCAATGCCCACACAACCTTAAGTGCTTTATCACAGCTGATTTCCAAAGGCACACTTCAATTTCACTGAAATCTTCAGGGCAGAATATATTTGAACACAGATATAATTCTATTTTTGCATAGCAAAGCTTATGTCAGACTTAGAAGTTGCTTGTTACATAACTGCAAACATTTTGGTAAGTCATCAACATCCATACTACTTAAAAGGTATCCTGCTTTTGTGCTTTTAAATACAGGTTTGGAAGCCTGATTGCAGTTTCAACCTGCAGCTATCAGAGCTAGGTGTTGCACGGTTTGGGACATGTGACCAGAGTACTGCAGGAATGGAACAGAAAGTGTAAAAGAAAGGGCAAAGAGCTTGTTGGGGTGTGCCTCTCAAATGTCACACAGGTGTTAATTTGAGGAAATGGATGACCTGAAGAGTGGCAGCATGGCACCAAATGGTACCAGAATCCTGAGCATCCCTGCTGATCGCCTTGAGCAGCTACACTGCTGAGGAGACAAGTGGATGTCACAGCCTGTTTTTACAAATATTAATTGCAGGAGTGGGCATGAAAGCAAGGAAGTTTGTAGGTAGATCCTTGCTATTCCCTTTGGATTTACTTGCAGTAGGTTTAGAGCTGCAGTGCATATGCCAATATTCTTGAAGTGTAAGTATCTGTACATGTCAGCTGTAGAATACCTTAAATCCAGTTGATAATTGATTCATCTGAACTCTGTCATATTGTGGAGAACCAAGACCACTTCATTTCTGTGCTGTCAAGCTCTGTACCATTAAAAAGCCTGAGGAAATAATTCTTATTTTTGAAATATAAAAGAAGCCAGATTTATTGTCCTGATATTTTTAAAGTTTATTCATGACTATTTATAATTGTAATATTGTGAGAATGTAGAGCACAGGTTTAGCCTCACAAATTCACTTTTAAATTCCCAATACATTAAGTATAATGTTGGCTTGTAAATTGGTCATTTCTCTCTTAGCACACCCAAATTCATATTTTATTCATATTTTATATAGGTTTTTACATATTTCTGCTAAAACTTGCTGTCTAGTCTACACACAGGTGAAGCTTGCATGAGGCATGAGGAAACACAACTGTTATCCATAATAGTCAGAAGTAGCCTGGACATTCAAAGTAATATAATTACATGAATAAAAGCAAAATGAAATATTCATGTAACTGAGAACATACAGTTTTGCAAAAACTGAAGGAAAACAGGGAATTTCAAAACTTGGTTTCTAATGCCCTAAGCCTCTGTGTAGACATTTAATATTTGCATCAAGAAAGGGGTATATTGGTTTTAATTAGTGAACACTCCAAAGTTATTGATGTTAGTGGATACAGCAAGTGCTCTACATTTTAAAAGCAACTATGTACTTGGTGAATGAAAAAAGATCTACAAGCCTAAATTCAGACATCAAGCTCTGAAAGTTCTGGATGAAGATAATATTGATTTTTTTCTTGTGGTCTTTGTGTACCTGCAGGCACGTTCTGATAAAACATACTCTTCAAATCCCACACTGATCCCTGCTCCTTTCAGATTCACCAGAAAAACAAATACCTCTTGTAGGGGTATTTCCTGGCTTTTCTTCCAGTTTCTGAATCCCTGCCCTGTCATTGAGTCTTCTGATAGGGCAAATCAGCTGAAAAAGGCTACATTTGTGCTTTATATATTGATTCTGTAGTTAACTTACTAAAGAATGGTAAAAACCAAAGAAAACTTTTGTTTTTTTAAAAAGGCATACCCATGCAATTTGTTATTTTGATAGTAATTACATACAGGTTCCTGTTTCCAACAGACATTTTTGAAAGTATTCACAGAGCAATGAGGTTTGTTATTAAGAAGATGTAACATAAAATTTTGTATGGAAGGTTTTCATTTCATGTCTTGATCCATGTCATTTAAATCTGGCAAAGAACACTCTCTTTACCCATCTGTGAAAGATGGAGTACAGTCATTCTGGAGGATGCTAAGTAAATGCTTCTGTAGCCTTATTGTGGATAACAGCTTGGACTTGGATCTCAGCAAGTGCATTTCAACCCTCTGTGAGAGAAAGGAGGATATGAAATATATGCCCCAGAGTGGCATTGAGTAATTGTTCAGAGTAAAATGGGATTAAAGAGTAAATCCTACCTCTATAGCACTGACTGACAGATTTCATAGTGTGAGGAAACAAGATAAGCAGTAATGAAGAAGTGTAAATCTGGTGTGTTGTGTTTTTCCTCAGTGGTCATGATTTTTGATTTTATATTTTAATATGGGTTTAATTTACCTCATCACTTAACCCCTTCTACTAAGGAATATTTTGTTTTGTGGCCAAAAAGGGAGACCAGTGTTCTCAGCTGTAAAGTTTAAGTGGCCTTTGCTTCTGTGTTGCACCTAAAACATATTATCTTTAAAGGCTGAAACATCAGTTCTTGACGATGCTGAGAGGCAGAATACTTATTCTGTTCCCTTGTTTGAATGTGATAAATTTCCTTCATATATAAAGTTTCAAACTGAGGTTATTTGAGGTAAACAGTGGATATAAAAATGTGCAGCTATAATAGTATGTCCAGTGATGATGATAATGGATGTTTCTGTAGGTGTTGCTTTCAAGGGAATTGTCTTACCTGTCTTTGTGTTAAAGATTTAAAATAGATTCATATTATCTGGTTTCTGGTAGTTTTTGTATTCATCTTGGCAATAATGAAAACATGAGGGTTATTCAGGGCTTTTTGTTTATGAAAGACCTGTATTTATCTGAACCAGGAAATGAAATCATACACCTATATTGTCCTCTTTGAATTTCAGTTAGGCATGTAATCTTCTTTCTTTGTTAATGAATTTGTTTAGAAGCCTTACTGAATACCCACTCAATTTTATTTAGATTTCATGTTATGAACTAACAGCAGTAATGCTGTACTTAAGAACACATTGTAGTTTATATTAAACTACAATGTGTTCTTAAGTTAACAAGTTCTTAAGATAACAAGTTTTGTCATCACAGTATCTAGCTGTATAAAGTTTATTGTAGCTGAATTGTGATTTGTTGTGCTACCTAAGAATGATTTTTAAACTATTTGTACATCTTAGATTAATCAGACATTGTTTTGGTCAATTCTTCCTAGATAAATTAATAGCCTTAGTATTTTTCTAAATATTCAGAATTTCTGCCAGTAAGCTGTAATACAGTTAGTATTGAAAAAGTAATTTCCATAGCTTTGTTCACTTATCTTAGAAATAGTTTCTCAGTGTCCTAGATTTGAAAAGATGCAATTCTTTCAACTTTGAAAATTTGCACAGGAGTGTCTTTCTTAATTTTTCTGGTTTTATCTGTTGTGGGTTTTAGTTGCTGACACTGTTTGCCTGTAATGATGTAGTCATGATGAATACTATTTTCCTGAGAGGCTTTCTAATTTAAGCAAGAATGCCAGACACTTCAACTTTTTGGCTTCTTAAGCGGATTCAGAAAACACCTCAATCATTTCAGAAAATTCTTGCCTCTTTATTTTGATAGCTTTTGATAAATAAGATTATGACATATTTATACTTAAGTATAAGATTACATAATTTTCTAAATAATGACTGGGGGTTTGAGATCCAAGAGCATGGCACGACAGGTGTGAGACAGACACAGGTTTACCACACGGGCCACAGTGACTTTGCCTTACAGTGCCTTTGCCTTTTGTTGGCACTGTTTGGTATGGCAGATGCTCTTGCATCATCTGGTAGAATCCCATCTCTGTGCAACTATGCCATCCTATAAACAGAGGCTGCATCTTTCCATGTGAGATGCTTGTTGGGAATGAAGATGTGTTTTTCAGTTCCTTTAATATGTCAGTTTGAATCCCATGCAACAGAGTTTATTAGCTGTCAGTGGCTTATCTTTCATCTCCTTCTACTCAGGATTGTTAAAAAGTACAACTCCACATCTGGAGCAGCAAGAGGCCAATCTTCACCATGTAAACTATGCACATTACAAAATATTTCAATAATCTGGTAAAGTTTTTCTTTCTGCTTTTGGGAATCTTTGTGTATGGTCTGAATCTTCTCTTAAATAAAAAACAGTAAAAGGCAGTGGAAAGAAAGAATGGTTTTGTCCCAAAAGCTTTTTGAATGTTCTTTGTTACAGGTCCCCTTTCTTGTGCACCTGCAAGAGGTGTGCACAGTAGAAGCAAGTGTTTCGGCATATGTAGTAGAGTGACTGAATTGTAACACTAATTTACACTCTGGAATATGAGTCATGTTTACTTCTGCCGCTACGCAAATCAAATATGTGTCCAGAGTAGTTAATCATAAAAGAGCTCAGCGTTAGGGGAGAATGTAACAAGATTAGGTTGGTTACTTACCAGCCAAAAAAAAAATCAATAAAAAAGAATCTAATTATCACTTGAACTCTGTCCTTGTCAAATAGCTGTGAATTAAAAAGGCCGGTATCCTAAGGCACAGCGTAATAAATAAAATAACCTTTGAAACTTGTTTTAGAAAGGAAATATGATTTTCCTTCTATTTGAATAGCTAAAAAGATATGATGTACATCCCTATATTTTGTGTGTCTTCTCCACTAATGAAACAATGTAAGCTGAGTGTTAATTCTCATTGACAAAGTTTATGCCTAATATACGAACTGTTTTTATTCTCACCTGATGACATTAAATTAATGAAGAAAAATAGATCCAGAAAAAACAAACAATAGGCATAACCTGTAAGACTCCTCAGGTTTTGATTCACTTTAGGGGATTCCTTATGTGTGGTACAGACATCTGGATAGTCTGAAGTACTCGCTTTATTTTCAGGATTGTACAGGAAAGTGTGCATTTCTAAAAAATAAATCCCTCCCTCCCCTAACCCCTTTTCAGTTTCACTGTTTAAACTTGTCACAACAAGAACAGGTCAAAGTCATCGAAGTAGACAATTTTTTCAAGTTACAAGTGCTGTGCATAAGCATGTTGCTCCTGACTGATTTCAATGAGATGTCTTCATGATCTCTCTGTTTGTTGTCACTTCTATAGTAATACTCCAAATAGCTTGGATTTTTTACTGGTACTATTTTTGGTTCCAGAACTAGTTAAAAAGGAAGCTCCCATTCTCACTGCATAGTTGCTTCCCACAGAAAAACTTCCCTTTTATCTGACCATGATGTAAGGCAGCTGGCAAGCTTCAAACAGAAGTTCAGAGGGAGCTTCTCGAGACAGGGACACTTTGTTGGGATGCCATGTTCAGTGCAGCCACGTCATATCTCTCCAGCCTTCAAGAAGGGATTGCTCTTGGCCATTCTGTGTCTTAAAAAAGGCTACCCAGCGAACAAAAACCAAAAATTGCTCTAACAACCTATGGAGAGAACTGGTGATTGTGTAGGGCTCTTTATTTTGTCAGTATTTTGCCCAGTAGCAGTCCAGTGAAAGACCTTGGGAAAGTAAGAGATATGTTTAACCCCTATAACAAAATAAAAGGTCTGCTGAACATACCTGAAGTCTTCCAACAGAAATAGATTGCTGCAGTCCTATTTTGTAGCCCACATAGATGGCATTGTACTGGGGAATTATGGAACAAAGATTGATTTTGTTTGTAATGGAAGGTAAAGGAGAATAGAAACCTAAGTGCCAGCAATTATCCATAGAATTTGGAGTTAACAAAATAGCAAATGAGAAAGAAAAATACAAAATTTGTATCTGCCTTAAGCTTATTTTGTAATAGGTACAGAATTTACATAACTGTAGTGCTGGTACCTGGAAAAGTATGGAAAAATACAGCATTGAAAAGTCTACTTCACCTGTTCCATTTAAATTAAAATACTTAGTGTGAAGAAACAGTGAGGGAGGTTTTTAGGGACGATTGGGTTTTTTGCCTCTTTTGTTTTGAAAGATGTGCTTTAATTTTAACACTCCAATGATCTGATACACATCAACATTTTTTTTTTCAGAGAGATCATAGCATTCTCTTTTCAGAAATGCAAGGCACTATGTTTTCAGGTGATCTGTGATTTATTTTTTCTCCCCCAAGTCTCATGTAGGTAGAATTTGCTGATACTTATTAAAAAAAAAAAAAGAAAAGGAAAAAAATCTTTTATTTTGCCAAAAGTTTTCCTTATTTTGCATCTTCATTAGGCAGCTTTCTGTTGCATTCTTGGTTTTTTGTTCTGCTTTTCCTAACCTTTGGTTCTCTTTTGGTGTTTTCATAAGTATCAATCAGATTTGGTCTTGGAGATGTTTGATAGACTATATTGTCCAGCCTAGGTCTGCTGGTTATAATTTTCTTCTACTTTTCAACTTCTGATCAGGTGAATTAATACTCTTTGACCTTGGCTTAGATACCTCGTATTGTATATATTTGTCTTACACATTTTGCATAGCTCAGCCTCAACATATCTTCCAAAATCTCACTCCATCAAACTTCCTTGTTAAATATTATCCTCAAATTTTCTGAGCATCAGTTGACACAGATGTTCAAGGCATTTTGATGCCTGTTCTTGGGTTAGGCTTACATCATTTGCCAGAAGCAATTGTCCTAGGTACTAATTATATTCTTAAACACCTTGAGATTATTTAATATATAGCTTCCCCTTGCAAGTATAAATTCTTCAGATGAAATACAGATTATAAACACTGAAGTCAACTTTTGACTTATGAACAACAATGAGAATTATAAATAGGGACATTGTGAGAAGTTACCAAAGCCTTTTATGTATGAAAATTATTGGAAAAACCTGACATAGTAGTAAGGTGAGAAACAGGGTGTGTTGATTTTAATAAAGACACAATGAACATGTGTCATCGAAGAATGTTAACACATTCAGGAGAGAGCTGAATAGAATTGCAAAAGATAAAGTAGACTGATAGAACAAGGTAATAAAAAGGCTTCACAATAGAGAAAATCATACCTTTTCAGATCATCTCTAAGCAAAATGTCAAATCAAAGTGGGAGGCAAAATACCTCAGAACCCCAGATTTATTAAAATCTACTTATATTATGCAATCTTGAAAATCTTAATTCTCTAAATATGCAAATAAAAAGATTTGGTGGGTGACTTCATAGGTGGCTTAAATTTCAGCTTTAGAAGAGAAGGGCTTGATAAAATGACTTTTAAAAAAAAGAGAAAACCTGGGTTTAAGTGTAATATGTGTAATCATAAAGTAGGTTAGATGTGGTAAAATTTATTAAACCTTCCAGAAATTCTGCATTAAATTAACTGTAATTTTTTGGTGTCATCTTAGCAGGGCTTTGAGAAACTGCTACTATTTGAGACCCATAGTTAAGAAAACAGCATAAGCCAGGAGTAGCTGGTTTGTACATTGACTCTGTCAGATTAAAAACAAAATATGTCAGTTTGCACCTTGCACATTGTTGAGTGGTAAATCCTGCTGGGGGGTCTTTTTGTTTAAAAAGAATCCCAACTTTTTAAAACTTTGCAAAATTTATGGGAAGCTACTTTTCCTTTCATAACTCAATCCAATAATAAGTCAGTAGGGATAAGAATGATATTTTAATTCCTCATTTCATAATGAGAAGAAGCAGTAAATTCAAGAGCCTGTATCTTAATTCTGTGGCCAAATTGCATAAGAAAACTGCTTTATTTCCATATTGAGGCAAGATTCTTTTAATCTGGTGGGGGGGAAAAAGCCTTTGATTTTTAAGTCACAAGTAATGTGGCTCAATGCCAATTTTAAAAAGTGCCATTTAAAAAGTATGAAGATTAGAAGTGATGGGTAAGCTAACTCAAGTATGCCTACAGCTGCTCTTGCTGCCCAGTTTGCTGTTCTGTTCTTTCAAGTGCCTGATCTGCCTAAGTATGACTCCAGGGAAAGTATGTGCTGCAGAAGCTTGAGACAGAGAAGGTACTAGTTTGTCATCTAATTCTGCAGCAGTTCCTAACAGAGGCAGGGAGGTTCAGTCCTGGTACTGAGAGTGACACTGAGCTGCATCACACAAGAGGGAAATCTGGCCTTGGTGAAATATCAGGTGATGGCTACTTCAGTGAGATTCACTTTATCCACTTTTTGATGAGCTTGAGCCCTGTCTCTGGGAGTCACTGTCACCCATGTCCTTCTGCTGGCCTCCTCTGCAGAAGGATATGGCGTGCAGTGCCTGAGTGGGAAAGCTGCTGGAGCTGAAGGTGAATCTGAAGAGCTTTTGTCTTCATTGAAGTCCACCAGCTGAAGACTGTTTTGAATCTGGGCAGCTGCTGAAGACAATTTCTACTCATGTTACCTTCAGTGTCTCAGTGAGTGGTCAGTACAGCCTCCACAAGAAGGCTTGAAGCCGTGTTATTTCCTGGTATCGCATGGACTTCTCCAGAGCTTGGTGTCCTTTTGGTTACTGCTTCTGTTTCAGGACTTTCTCTGCAGTGTTATTACCCCTACACAGCCTTCCCTTCCCCTTTGGTCATTTGCTGTTACCTGTTATCATCTCTAAGAATTACAAAAAAAGCTGATATTTACTGGAGCAGAGGGCACTAACTTCTGTGGCCTTCTCCACATGTGTTCCCTAGGGTTTTACACTTACATCTGTTCCCTAGCCAGTGAATCCTGGAAAGTTTTAAGTTACTTTTTTAAGATTTCCAATGAATGTCAGGAGGCCTTTTGTTCTTGGAAGTGAAGAAAAACAGCTGAGGCAGACAAAACTGCTTTCTCCTGCTGATCCCTATAGCATATGAAGCAGAATAGGAAGCAGAAGAGATACATGGAATACAAGACTGAGTTTTCAGGGTAATTCACAGCATCCAGACTTCTTTAGATTTCCTAAATCACAGAGGAATTGTGACCCTGGGAAGGGCCAGAATGATATAGCAAAAATTAAGGAAAGAGGAGGTATGTGCCCTATGTGAGTGCAAAGTTGCTCCCTGAGTTCGGCAAGGTAGAGTAGGATACACATTGAATATTTTCAGCCTCTAGCAGAATAGTCCTTTCTCTTACTCTCTTCCCAGGTTATATTCCACAGATGTTGCTTCTGCAAAGTATTGTGGGTCCATTGGACTTTGGTGTTTCCTTGGTATAACAACATGTGTTATCATTAGGGGAAAAGGATTTATGCTCTTATTATTCTGCAGATTTTAATGGTTTTATGAGGACTGCTGAAAAAGAAGAACAAGCAACCTCTCCAAATAACCTAAAGCAGGAAAAAAAATCCCAAACAAAAAAAAAAAAATCTCAAAACAGTTTTAAGATATGCATATGCCTGAAAGCTTATCTTCGTAGATTAAAAACAAGGAGGAAATTAAATACTCCAACCACCTTAGCTTTATTAGTCTCTTGTTGATGGACATTTCTGAGGTTAAACTTTGGGGTTTTTTTCTCGGCATTTGCTGAGGAATGTATATATATATGTGTGTGTATGTGTGTGTGTGTGTGTGTGTATGTATTTCAACTATTGGCTGTTCCCCCAACTTAAAAAATAGTCTGAAGGAAAGAAATGCCTAAAAGGAAGGAACAGAGGACAAGATTACCATGTTACACAAATGTCTACTGTGGCAGGGAGAGTAGCTGAGTTTAGTGCAATATAGGACTATAAAACTTTGATGAAATAAGAATAGAGGTCAAAATCCCAAGCAGAATTTGAAAACAAGATGTTGGCCTGAAAAAAAAAAATCAGCTTTTTATAGTACATTTACATTTTCTTAAGGATGTTACCAAGTTTTGGAGAAAGACTGTTAAAAATTTTTTTTCTAGTGGCGTAAGTTTGTGAAAGGAACTTCTGTATTCTCTATTTTATTTGTTGTTGTGGGGACTTTTTTCCTCTGTTTTCCTTTCACCTTTTCTCCCAGTAATGATACCTAGAGAAAAAATGCACTGTTCTGGTGCTTTTGACTGCATGGTTTAAGATTGGCATCTGATATAGATACCAGAGCAAGGGCTGCTTTGAGAACTTAACTGGCTGTCTGCTTGCTGTTGTATATTTCCCTTGCAAGGACATCTCTGAAGTTCCTGATGATGTAGGGGAAGTGCAATATCATCTCATTGCTATCAGTTTTATTAATAGCAAGTAGTGCATATGGCTATGTAGAAGCATTCTCTCTTGAATTGTACTTCTACTAAATGGATTGGCTTGGATTATTTTATAAATCCTCCTTTAGGAGTGTAAGGAGCAGCTACTCAGATACCCAGCCAGCTTTCTTAAATATTTTACTTGTAATGTTTGCATCACATCTACTAAGTAGTATGAAGGCCATTCAAAAAATGTATTAAGATGCAAGATGATTCACTAGCAGTGAGCTACAGATGGTCTATGAATGAATTACTAAGTAACAGTGGGAAGGCCAGGACAATAATTATGGCATTTACCTGCACAGGGGCCAGCAAGCTGTTCAGACCTAGTTGTCTGAGAGGCAGCTTTGCTGTTTTGCACACTAAACATAATTTTTTTTTTACTTACTCATTATCAGAAGGCAACTGAGAAAAAGAAACCCTTTGAGTTACACTGCGTTAGAAAGAGTCTGTTAAGGTCATTCTCCAAATTTCTACTTTAATACCAAGGATTCCAGACAGTACGTAAATAGTTACAGTCAAAATTAACATTATACATGGGAGATCATAGCCATGTATGTAGCATCTCACCATACAAGGATGTGAGCAGTTTCTTGCAGGAAAAAAAAAATTTGAAGAACATGCTTTGCTAGAATTTAGCTCAAGTGTCTAAAAGACTAAATACATTTTTGTCCTTTTGATCATCTTTGTTGCATTCTCATGTAGTGTGCTTTTCTATTGATAATCTAACTGCCATATAGATAAGCACTTCACATATAAATTCATCAGAAGAAGGATCAAATGAGTATGAAGCAAACTACAGTTACTATAGCAGAGATTTTAATTATCCATACAAAATTTATAATTGAGAAAGAAAGCCATGGATTTTTTTAATAAAAAATAACACCTGGGCAATTATCTGGGAAGATTACATCATTTAAAATGTATTTTGATGACTACATCTTATAATTTTTATCCATTTTATCTCAACATTTAGGTAGAAATGAATTACACAAACTAATTTTCTTTTTAACAGTTCAACTTCCTGTTTGTAAAATGTCTATGGGAGAAAAAACTCCCCAAGGTGCATTTCAGGACATTTTCCGTGCTAGAAAACAGCAGAAAGCCTGATCACTCAGTAGTTTTTATTGACTTTCTGTGCAGTTCTGTCTCTCCTGGTGAATGTCTTTTGTCTCAGATTCCCTCAAGTTCGTTCAAGTAGCAGAATTACACAGTCCTGTTCAATGTCAACAGGTGCACCCAAATTTTATCTCTTTAAATAATTCATTGTTGCTTGAAACTCTTTTTGTAAACAACATCTGACAGTAGAAGACTGCTCATATTCTTTTTATTCTTTACTCGGAAATGTCACTCACATATTTGATTACATAGTTTAAGTATGAATTTATTATTAAGCACATGTCCCAAATTCCTCATTCTGCATAATACATTGAGCCAAACAGATGCATATAATAATTGTTCATGCATTTTATTTTACTGGAGTAAAAATAACTAATGTTTTACTGTAGATTAAAGCCTTTTCTTTTACTTTATTGTCTTGAAAATCACAATTTAAGGCATAAAGACTGAGAGAGGATGATCAGTTGGATGCCTTGTTAGCTGTGGCTAATGACTTTAAATGGAAGAAGCTTTTTCAAATGGTGGAAAATGATTGATTTAAAACAAAGCTTATTCTTCTCACTTTTTCCCCCCCATAGTCAAAATGCTTCCCCCAAGCTGCTGCAGATGGTCACAGTCTTTTTTCCAACTTTTTTTGTCTTGCATTTCCACAGCATTAGGCTTGATTATTTCTGTTGTATTGCTTTAGGGAACTCAACATCAACAGTCATTTGCAATATCCAAGTAAGATGATGCAGTATGATATCTTGTTCTCAAAAGAAGGTCATTATTTTTCCTTTAACCCATCCTACAGATGTGCTATAGCCAGACATATTATCAGAAATCCCAATAGCTCCTTTTAGTAAGGGAGGCTGCTGTTTGCAAAGGTTTAATATGATAAGCTTTCACAGTGTATTTAGTTTGTATGTCTTTTTCTGCATTAACATAATTCCATACAGTATTGGATAGGGTTTATATTGTTCATCGAAAGATTAGTATAATCTGTCATTTCACATTGTTTCATTTGGTTTGTTTCATGGAATCATTAAAAAATTAAGCTAGAGGAGACTTATGAGGTCATCTGATTCATTCCTAGAGTCCAAAGGTGGAAGTAACTCTACCACTAAATTATTATTGCCATTAAGTAAAACGTCATTTTTCAGTTCAAACTTTCCCTTCTTCAAATGTTTGATTAACTTAATCATAAGCAGTTTGCATGTTCTTTCTCACATAAAAAAGTGTCGTCAGTACTGCAGTGTTAGATTATTCTGCCTCAACTGTGTTTTCATCTAGCACACTGAATGATATAATCTCACTTTCTATCTTCCCATAAATTATTAGGGGAACAGTGTTCATCTGAGCATTCATATTTTTAATGCTTGGCCAAATCTAAGCTCTTCTGTTCTGCTCTTTTAATAATAATAATACTAATGTTAATGCTAATACTAATAGTACTAAAAACATAATAATTAAGTAGTCAGGGCTTCTTATAATAACCATTGTTTCAGTGGCACTCTGTTCCCAACCCTTCATAAAATACTAAGAAAACCCCATACCTTGATGTCTCCCCAGATGTTGTAAATTTACTCAAGGCAAACAAAACAATTCTGAATTTAGCAAATGAAGAAAGGGGAAAAGGAATGTGTTGGTGCCAAGGAGAAAAAGGTAGTATTTTTAACATAAGGTATTTTTTTAAAAAAAAAGTGAAAGTGCTTTCAAAAAGAGAGATTGAGAGGAATGCTAATACATACAAGAAAAACCCAAAACAGAAGGAAAAAATTCAAACCTCCCAAAACCCAATGAAAGGCCCCAAAAATTCAAGAGAGGAAATATATTTGGTATACATGGAAAAATATATGACATGAGAGACTGTCAAATGAGAAATGAAGAAGCAAGCTATTTTGACATATTGAAGTTTTTATATTTTCAAAAGAGTTGTTAGCATAAGAAGCTCTTGATTGGGGCTGCTAAATGAAGCATACATGATGCTGAAGCAGAGAGCTTTATGAGTTGATCCAAGGAGGAATCTCCCTGAAAGGTAGAACAGTTTTTGTCTTGTCTTAGGTCATGGTATCACAGGGAACATAAATGATGAAGCAGCACTGTTGATGAAAGGACAAGGAAGAAGCTGAAAATTTCTTTTTCAGTTTTATCTTTATGTAATTCCACTTCAAGTGTCGTGTGGAAGTGGTAATGAGAAGCCTACTTCTCATTAGAAGGAATATGGAGGATGTTATGGTCTTGGATATCATAAAAATGGGTTTGACGTTTACTGGATTTGTCCCCCCTGCCTATTTCTCCTTCCTTCATTATTTTTGTTCCACATTTTGTTTCAGACATCCAGAGTCACTGGTGCAAATTGTGGTTGTAGAGACTGCTGTCACTGTACTCCAGCTGCCTGTACACACATTAGGAGTGGCATTCTGTCATATCACAGTCTCCAGGAGCCTGAAGGTGTCTTGATATTAGCTTTATATAAGTGCTCAGTGTCCTTTGCTACCATCATCTGGTCTCACCTATGCAGAATTTTCAGTACTTATGATTTCTATTGATGAAAATTTCAACTCAAAAGGGTTTATTTATGCTTATGAGGAACAATATATGATACTTGTAAAATAAGAATAAAAAGCTATAACTCTTGGGGGTATTTTTAAATTTTAAGCTTTTACATTATTTGGCAGTACATACATATTACCTGCCAACATTATACATGTGCTCTTTCTAGTTGTGATTTGGTTTTTGAACATTGCTAATAAGATTGCAGAAAATGAGCTAATACTTGGAATATTTTTTATCAATTACAGTCATTGGTGCACTCCATATATCTTGTGTATTTAAATCTTTTCTATAATGTTAGGTCATGCTTCCATTCTCTGGACACTTGCTCCAGTGCCTTTTTATTTTCCTATATAGGAAATATTGTCAGTGGCATAAATCTCTGTACATTTTCCAGATGATATTCAGGCTGAAAGGCCTGAATTTATGCCAGACTCCTACTGAAATAGATCTTTGTCCTTCACATCCCAGAAACTTGCTCCAAGAGAACATGCTCCATGATTTTCCCTGGGGTTGAAGTGGGGCTGACTGGCTTTCTTATGTTTTTAGCCAGCTCTGCAGCAGCCTTGGATGATGCAGTGCAGCAGATCCTACAGACTTGATGAGCTCTCACGAGTAATCCCTTACCTGAAGGCAATTCCTTCCCTCCTTGCACCCTACCTCTTAGTGCAGAGGTCCTGAAGCCTCAGCAGTATCCACTCACACAGTCCCACAGTTTCTGTGTTTACACTTTCTGTGTATCAGTAGAGGATCTAGGTAGCTGGTTGCTAGCTCAGAGCTCTGCAAGTCACTGCTCAAGGAAAGGAGGTGGGAGTGCAAAGTGAACTAAGGAACTGTGGGAGCAGCAGTCCCTGTTCAGGAGCAAGAGGGAGAGGCCCAACCTGTCAGCAGAGGTGCTGCATGTAGGTGCTGTGGGACAGAATGGAAGGGGGACTTGAAAAGGGTGTGAATGTAATGTCCATGGCTTGAGAGAGAGGGCAACTTCTTAGTGAGAGTTAAACCAAGGGCAGAACTAGTTAATTGTGCCTGTGGAAAAGAACTCTCTCAATAAGGAAGTATTTTTGTCTCTCTTTGCCCAGAGAGAGAAGAGCTTCCATCTTACTTTCCACATTATATTCAACTGTCAGGAGATATCACCTCTCTCTGCTATGAGTGGATATGGGTCTTCTACCTTTGGATGGATAATCACCGTGCTAAAGGTTGTATTTCTGGTCTGAGGAACCTCAGACCTCACACAGAAACCTTTTCAATACTCCAAAGTCTGTTCTGCACAAGGAGCAGTTACTGACCAAGTGCCCTGGTGTGCCTACCACTAGGTTAAAGGGAGCAATTCACAGAGTGTCCATGCACTTCCCAACTCGTGATGATCCATTGACGCATCAGGTTCTGTGCTTCCTGTGTCACCCTCATTGTCCCCACACCCCCAAGGATAAACATGTAAGGAATGCATGTAGGAATAATACTTCAGTGGTGGATAGTGTGGTCTTTTCAGGTTCTCCCTCATGGCAAGCCTGGAAGTTTGGGTTCAAACAACCTGCAGAGCTCAGCTCATCCCTTATAAGCTGGAGGGTTCAGTGATGTAGTCCTGTCTGAACTCCCTTTTTAGTAGATTAATGTCTTACTTAAAGTATTTTTACTTGTATTATCATTATTATTCCTTGTTTTCAAGAAACTTGGCATCACCTTTTTTGGTTTAATGGAATATTCCTCTCACACTGGACTGTAGCCATAAGTTACAAACCTGCTGATGCTGTCATCAAGCTGAACCACTGCCCAAAACACTTGTAGTCCTCTTTTAGAGGTAAAGATACATAAGGTAATATCATATTCATGAAGCCATTTCTCTTTTTCCAAGAGTGGTAAAAGGTGGCCATTGACTTATAAGACAGAAGACAGTTAAATGTAGAAAACAATAACAGGTAATAGTAGCAAAAATTAGTTTAACCAGGTGTGATTGCAGTAGAAGGAAGTGCAGGTAAAGAAAAGAAAGGTTTCAGAGCAGCAAATGCGTGTGACTGAAGAAGGAACAGCAGAATTGAAGACTAGTTCGAGAACTTTCAGTCACTTGGTATAGTGGAAGAGCCTCCTCATGTTTGCTGGGCTTTACAAGCTTTTAGTGGTGCTGAAAGTTGCGTGTGGCAGTGTCAGCTCTGTAGGAGTTTGGACCTAATTATCCCCATCAGAGTTGTAGAGTACCTTGGTGCAGTACTTCTAGTTGATTTTTCTGAAATCTAATTTGTTCTCAAAACTGCTCTGAGAACTGAGCAAGTATACAGGAAATGCAGTGAAACGAACCAGAGAATTTGGTTTGAGAGTGCACTGTTTATCTAAATGGGATTGCTAATGTACTCACAGCCTCTCTGAAAAAAGGGGAAAAAATAGCAAAAAAAGCATATTCTGCCTGTATGCTTGTATTCTACCAAAAGAGTGGAGAAATTACCATTCAAAACAAACAAACAAACGAACAAACAAAAAAAACCCCAAAAAACCCAATAAAAATCTAAACATCCAACAAGCACAAAACATCTCTGTTTAATTAAGTTTTCCATATATCATTTTTTCTGAAATACATGTTCAAGTATTGGGCTTCCAACACCCTTGCTTTTACTTCATTTACACTTGCATTCAGTGTATTGTTTCCTGCAATCTAAGCGGTTTAATGGGTTTACAGAGCTCCCAATTACATTTGAGTCACAGGCTCAGATCATAATATGCTTGACTAAAAACCTACATTTACATAAATTTTTTGTCTTTTTTATCTTAACAGTTTACGGTACAAACATGAAGTATTTCTTTGCAAGCTTAAAAGGTTACTTCATTTATATGTGACATCTTTGTTCTGATACTTGAATTTCTCAATTTTTTTAATAAAACAGTGTCAGCTGTGTGTAAGCTAGTAATCAAGAGACAAAAAGTGTTTTAAAATGAGATAGTAATACAAACCTGTTGAGCCATAGTAAATTCTCCTTGTCTTCTTAACTCCCTATTATAAGGTAACTTGTTTTGTAATACAGTAGAATGAATTCTGCTCAAAACAAAGACAAGAGAAAAGGCGGAATTAAATCAACTTTCTGGCCTCCTTAACCTTGCTCTCCCCCAGTCAATGTAATTTGTTCTTTGTATAGACTTATTAATTGCTTGCAAATCACTTCTCTGATAAGTGTTAAATAAATACTTAATATTAATATTACAAACATATTTCTTTGCAACTCATTAATTTAATTGACCTCTATTTTACTACAGCTTATAATGATAATCAATTAAATCCTTTTTCAGCCTTCATTGATCTTCTTTCATCTCACATTGTGTTTTCTAACTGTTTTTCATCTCAAATCCCTTTAGAAGATAGAAATAAACGTAAAATTGCTTAAACTTATTTTAGCTTCCCCCTCCTCTTCCCAAGCTACCCACAGATTTGGAAGATTTTTACAGTATTTCAGCTACAGAAAATCAAAATAAGCATACTTGTTAAGCTATATGGATTAAATAATGATGATCAACTGAAGTGAAATACAACAATTGCAATAGTTCACCAGTATATTTGAGAGGAGTGTAAAAAACACCTCAGGTGTTTTGTTCTTTTCAGTGGTAAAAGGGAAGTGAAACAGTCCTAATCCTTTTTATTTGTCACATGGAGAATAACTGGTCAGTTCTATATTTTGAATGCAACACTCTACAGCAAAAATAAATTTCTAAGAAATATTTCCATCTCTTTTCTCATAATTTATTTTTTGTTTTTCTTCTTGCAGTACTCCTTAAAATGTTGGCTTAATAATATCCATTGTGGTGTTCTTAGCAAGACTCTTTGCTTGTTTATTACTATTTTTTAATAAAAATTTTAATTCAGTTTCATTAAGTTCTTTTTCTTAGAGTTATAGAGGTGATTTGCCATTGACTGTGACTCTTATTAAAATCTCTTCTCTGTGATACATCTTTCCTATTCATGCTTTAGACAAACCTGTTTCCAAGATGTGTTCTACATTTGGTGTTTCTAACTCAGCATATTCCTTGTCAAAGTAATTCACTAGGAGCTGGGTTTGTTTTAATGGTAGATTCCCCAGAATGGGGAAGCATTTTGTATCTGCTGTGTGTACTACAATGGAAATTCCCAATTATGCCATTCTGATTCTTATTCTTGTGACTAATTCGTAACCTGCTTACATGAAAACCTGCTGGTCTATGAGGTTGGATACATCTGAATTTTTCAGTTGTGATTTTCTGAAAAAATCCATCCTGCCACTGCAAATCGTGACTGGCAAAAGGAAGAGAGACTATTCTTAGAGTTCTTAGATCATAAGTGTGGAGAGGTTACTTTTTAAGCTTAAGTTAATAATTGAAAGACATTTTTTGCATCTGACATGTTAAATAAAGGTTAATGAAATGACCTCTATAAAATATCAGATTATTATTTATTGCATTGAAATGGATTAAAATCTAAGTTAATAGGAATTATAGGTGCTGTTTCTAAATAGCTGATTTTATGATGGTTTTCACCATTATAAGGCATATTATCTGGAAGAAAGTATTTAAGAAAGAAGAAGAAGAAATAATAATTGGAAAGCAATTAATTTTGAAGATAGCTAGAACATAATGCCAGTTAGAAATAAACTGGGATAGAAAAGAGCAGCATGAAGAAAAATGCAATCTAAGTCAGTTAAAAATATGTATATATTCATGTGTGTATACACTCAAATAGATTAAAAGTTCAAGCCATTGGATGTAAACACAATCTGATGGAATCTGAAACATTTAGAAAATAGCTGATGAAAACTATAAAAAGAAGTGTAATAAGGAAAGTTGAGGCAACAAAAGAGTGGTTTTTGAAGTATAACAGGAGTTGATATTGCACAGCATACTAACAGTCAAAAAGTTACTTTAATTAATGAGGGTTTAATTAATGAGGGGTTTATTGTTGTTATTAGTATTATTACTACAGTGTTCAAAGAGGAAACAGAATCATTGCTGTTTAATTAAGAACTGAAGAAACAAGATGATTATACTTTTTCTTAATTAAATTCAAATTGCATTAATAAACATGACAGAAATAGTAGAATAGGCCTTCCTAATACACTTGATTTAATATTACCTCTGTCCTAAGAAATTAAAATATCATGCATTAAATAATTATAAAAACCAAGGTTTTGTTGAATTTCAGATGTATCAGGAAAAAGCCTTCAAATGCAACTATATGTAGTCAACAGCAAAAAACTTTCTCTTTTTACTCTAAGCCTTTTTTTGTATTGTCCCAGATGACAAAATAAGATTGTTGCTTACCTGCTAGTTATTGCATGTACCTTAAGGATGAATGCTACGATTAAAAAAGGCTTATTGTTGGTAAAGGAGCAAGTCATGGCTAGCAAATTTACAGACAGGTTAATCAGGATTATCTCAGAAGAGTGAAAGATGTCATGCAAGATAGATAGATAGATAGATAGATAGATAGATAGATAGATAGATATCATTATGGAGATATATCTTTGTATCTTGTATGCACAAAGATTTCAGATCATACTCAAAGTAGTCAGCTTTGTTGGGCAAATGATTGGAAGCCAGGATGGGACAGTTCCAAGTGTGACTTTAAAGCCAAGCATATTATTTAGTTGGAGTGGAGTGATTATTTTAAGAGTATCTTTGTTTTTAATTCAAGTCCTACAGGAGTTTACTAACTAGTTCTTATTTGTCAATAGTTCAAGAAAGATGCTGATAAGAGTATTTACAGAATGAGAATGATCAAAGGTGAAGAAAACTTACTCTTTCTTCTGTGAAAGATTCACAGAACTTGATCTGATTAGTTTATCAAGGGGATGATAAAAGGTACCTGCCTGGAAAAAAGATATCTGATAACAGGGTTAATTTGCAGTCCACCAGAAGTAAATAATCCAAATTCTGGAAATTGAGGCTATGAAAATTGAGACTCAAGTAATAAATTGTTAATAATAAAATTAAATAAGATTTGATAAACTGTTATAAGAATTATCACATATATGCCATCAAGATTATTCTATTGTGTGTGAATGCTTAGTTCAGAGAAACCTTATGAATGCTTATTTCAGATAAGCCTTGTAAGTTCTTTTTGTTTTGGAAGCCAAAGTGGATATAGTTACTTACTACAAAAATTTTTCATCAGCCCTTGGGAAGTAATATATTAATAACTCAAATTTCACTGTTGAAAACATTTTTATTACTCAGTAATCCGTCATAATACAAAAGGATTAGGTTCACTGATTTATAGCAGCTCAATTTGTACTTGATATAATCAATGTTTCACCAAGCCAGTGCAAAGATCCACCCACCTGAGTGTCCTGTCTGCAGTCTTAAGAATGTGTGTAGAGAAAGGAAAACAAGAGAGTTCATATATACTGATGCAGAGAGCTGTGGCTAATGAGCCACATATTGACTCTAATGGTGAGTTACTTTTGGGGGAAATGGAAAAAGAAGAGGAGAGGAATGAGAGAGAAAGGATAAACTCCCCCAGTAGGCTGGAGGAGGAGAAGTGTTGGGGGGACCCCACGCTGTTAAGCTCTCTGCATGCATGTATGGATTGCCCAAATGTAAACCAAGAGCTGCAATGAAAAGAGGGGAAGGAAGGAGAGACCAGTGATAGTTCCTTCCCTTGACAACCACCAGGAGAACACTGTTGGGGTCTGCGCAGGTAAAAGGCCTTAGGAATAACATCACAAGGGCGATTGCATAAGAATAGTGGAGAAAATGCTGCCCCTGAGGCTCTAGAAAGCACTCCCCTCACAGCTTGAGCAAAGAGATCAAGATACACAGCTTTAGGGCTCTTTAGGCCATTCAAAAAGCAAGACATCAAAAGCACAAAATACCTCTTGGTCTGTGTCATGAACACAAGTGTTTTATGTGTCTCTAGTTGTATAGAAGATGTTTTTCCCTTTCTGAAACTCA
Organism: Ploceus nigricollis; assembly: GCA_013399945.1. Classification (NCBI taxonomy): domain Eukaryota; kingdom Metazoa; phylum Chordata; class Aves; order Passeriformes; family Ploceidae; genus Ploceus; species Ploceus nigricollis. The sequence continues at coordinate 1,350,014 of VXBC01005445.1, read as the reverse complement.
GTTATGATGTTTTATGGTTGCTCGATGCACTGACTGCTATTCATTATTGAGTAATATTATATTCGCTGCATTAGAATTCAGTCATCAAATTTTACCATGTCTTGGTGATAACTTGATAAGCTCCATGATTTTTTCTTCAATACTTTTTTCCAACATTTTTGAACATTGTTATTTGTTTCCATTCCACTTGTCATTCTCCTTTACTTCTTCTTAAACATTTTTCCTTTCTAAAAATGGAGTTGCATTGTTCATTTACTTCTTGAGCCATATATTGATAGCCTTTAATTTTGTCCCCAACATCACTAAGACCTTCCTGGTTCATTTCTGTAGTTAGCACTTGTATCCATATTCAGCCATTTAAAAGTGAAATTAAATATGTCTTAATGATTACTCACTGAAGAAAATAAATTTTTTTGAAGGCTAGAAAAAAAAATAGAAAAAGGCTTTTAAAACATAGTGATTTGATTTAAATCAAAGAACCACAAAAGAACAAAAAGCATCTTTATATACTACAATCAATATTTATGCAAGAAGGTGTTTGAAAGATGTGGAATGCTTGAGAGGGAACATTTAAAGGGCAGTTTAAATAATTCTTTAGAACTTCAAATAAACATGAGTTTGGTTTTAGATTTTATAAGCTGAATTAGTAATCTTGGCTGAGACAGAAATGAACATTTTATCTTTTTATTCCACAGCAAATCGTAGAGGAGTGATAAGCCTGGTGTGTAGGGTTTTTTAGTTTGTTGGGGGGGGTTTTGTGTGTGTGTGTGGATGTGTGGGTGCTCACTGAGTATAGGGATTTTTTTGCTTTCTACATGCATGATTCAGAAACTGCTGCAGGTATTCATAGAAATCCAAACAAGCCTGTACAAGAAAAATAAATAAATAACCACTGTTGGGTTTTGAGCCAGTGAGTACTTTAGGAATTTTACATTTGAATGTGATAAATTATGAGAGAAACAATAAATGTTATTAAAAATTATATTTTAACTCTTATTTTTACACAGAATTATCTGATTCCCAGATTGTTTCTCTCCATACAAAAAGATTGTAAATCTTTAGAAAAGAGGAAAATCCTTTTTAAAAAGATTTGCTATCTTTTGCAATCTTACTTCTCATATGATTACCAAACAATACATTTTGGTAATCAAACACATAGACTCTGCAAAAGATTTTTTCAGGATTAGGGGGTTTTTGGTTGGTGTTTTTTTTTGGTTTTGTTTTTTGTTTCTTTTTTTTTTTTTTTTNNNTTTTTTTTTTTTTTTTTTTGGTTGTTTGGTTGGTTGGATGGCTTTTGTTTTCTGTTTAATGGTTTGGTTTTTTTTTTTTCTAATTTTGGAGTTTCGATATCTCAAATTCCTCAATAAAAGGACAGGAAAGGTCAAGGAAAGGAATTTAATCTACATTTATAGTAGGGAGCTTGCTTTTTAACACTTTTGACTTCTATGGAACTGAGGACTGGTGCTTGCCATTGAAATCAGAGTATGATTGTCAGAGTATGATTGTTCCTTTAATCAGGCTGACCCCAGTGGAGATCCAATTTTGGATTTTGCCCTAGAACATAAATTCAGTTAGTTCAGCTGTTTATTTGCAGCATACCAACCCAGAAATACAAACAAAGAAGTACTGATTGAAGAAAACACCATTCTGGTGGTATGAAGCCTGTGTCATCATATTAAATGGGTAAAGAAGGTGTATTTAGGGGGCTGGGAGTGTGGGGGGGTAGGACGGTGTCACCAGTTATAAATGTATGAGCTTGTGCCTGACAAAGGCAAGAAATGAAGGAATGGATTACTATTATAGTTTTTTGCCAAACAGAGGGATAGAGAATAATACCAAAAGGCCTATTTTACCTGCAAGTAAAACACTTCATTATATTCAGGTTAGTTGCCCAGATTCATTTAGGTAAGTTGATTGGAAAATAGTATAATACTTCCATTCTTCAGTATTATGAGGTTCTTATAGTTCTTTTTTTTTCATGTTATGAAACATAAGTATAATCATCAACAAATGTAACTACTGGTATTATAAAATCTAGCTTTAATCCATATCTTTGGACTGTGTAATGACTTACTCATTTAAACCAGTCCATTTTACATTGGTAGTAAAAAAATTCATTCAAGTAGGTAATTATAAGGGTAATAGAAAAATCTGGCAGGAACCAAAAGCAGAAAAAAGAACAATGGTTTCAAACACTGAACAGTTGGCACAAAAAAAGGTTATTGGTGACAGCTAAATACAGAACAGGGACAAAGACAAGCAACTCTTGTTCACTGTGTTCCCACAAATGATCTCACAAGCACAACAGCTTAGCAGGAGCTTCTCAGTACACACAGCAGGGTCTGGCTGGTACCAAGAATATGCTGCCCAAGGGCTGTGTGAGGGCATTGTCAGCCTCCTCCGCTTCCCTGCGAGATGTCCTGAGTGAACCCCAAGGTGGGACACTGAGTTAAAGCTTATGGCAGTGCTGGATGCTGGATAGCATCCTCTTCTAACAGAATGAAAGAGCTGGAAAGAGTGTTTCCTTGGTTTTAAATAGATAAAAAGGAAGTAGGAAGTTAAGAGACAGGAGTGGGCAAAAGGAACAGTGCAATGGAAAGAAAGTGAGAGGATTGAGAGAGAGAGATGGGAGAGAATAACATGAGGGGAGAATAAACAAGCTTTGCCATTTGGTCTGGAACTCAATTCCAGTTATGCCAATGAATGTCCTTTCCTGACTCTGTGTTAATCGAAGCTGGCAGAATTCTCTGGCAGTCAGATCCTGGGGAGCACAAAAGGCCAGAAGCACTTCCTCTCATGTAGGGAAATCCCTCTCAGAAATAGGAACCAGACATCTTGACAGTATAACCTAAACTGCAAAAGCAATTTCAGTCAAATGCAGAACGCTGAACAATCAATACAGTCAAAAGCTACACTGGACATGGAAAATTACTGGCTATGAATCAAGTATGATAAATGTATTCATCTGGGAGAGCACCTAGAATTTACTATGCCAAAAATGGGTTCTGCAAGCAGTAGTAGGAGAATACTTGACTTCTGTAAAATGGACTCTGAGGGAAAGGGGAAAATAGAATGATTTGAGGAAAACTCCATAACATCTGAAAGGTCTGTACTGGAAAGTAAAGAGATATGTAAGTGTGGAGTAACCCATACCTGAAAGTCATACTGAAAACCTAAAATATGTGAAAAAGGAACATAAGCAATTGTAGCTTATTATAATTAAGAACACACCGAGAATATTAAAATGCAAAGTAAAGGAAGTGACTGAACACTATTATTTAGTAGTAATGCTGTAGAATTAGCATAAAGAATGAAATAGCGAGAACCAGTAAACTGACGACAGCAACCAGGAAAAGAAGAATTTCTAATTGGAAGGAGAAGCAAAGAAAAACAGAACCTAATCACCACAGAAAAAGACCTAAATATATAGTATTGTGGCTGAAAATATGGTGTGAGATGCTTTGTTCCTTATGGAAGATAAATATGGATGTATTGCAAACGAGAAGGGTTTTGAGGGGCAAGAGGCTAAAATTATGTAAGAAAAAGTCACACAATGAAAGAGAAGACTAGAACTATAGTTGTTTATAATACCAACCACATCTCTTGCTGTGGTTTGGCTTTCCACAGGAACACTCTTGCTTCTCTGTAAGACCACAGGTCTTGCTTCTGTTCACTGTGCTCCTGCTTATCCTACCTTCTCTGCTTGTGTGCAGTTTTATGCTAATGTGCTTCTCCATCTGGTGGGAGGTATGTCAAGGAAGTTTTCCTGCCCTGAAATTATTGCTAGAAATAGCTAAAAATAGTTATCAGTCCAATATAATTGTAGTGAAATGCAGCTCAGGAGAAGAGTTTCAAAAATCTTGGGTACTGTGAGATGGTCTGAGTATGGATCTTTTCCATTCTAACACTAACTCAAATAGCCTTGGCTGCTTAAAAAGTGCATGTAGAGAAATTCTGTCTCAGAGGGGTTGGATATTTATCAAAAACATAGGCCACCTTCTTTACTACCTGAAACTAGATGGTGCTGGCAAAACAGGCAAGAAACAGGTACAGAAATTCTGTGCACAGACCTGAGATGCAGTACAGTGAGAATAGATACAGCCTTTATTAAATATATGCATTATCAGCAAAGTATCTAATGTTAAAAAAAAACCCTGAGCTCAACTCTCACTTGCTGGTATGAAGATAAATTAAATATTCGATACAATGCTTGAGATTTCTTAGATGACACAATAGTTGTCTGAAGGGAGAGTAAAATGAAAAAAACAATATCCCAAAGCTCCTATTTTGAGAAAGATGTGGCAGAATAACACCTAGTAAAAGAGTTTGATAAAGGATATCCAGCATGAATTCAGGCAGAAGAGGTCATGCTGAGCTAATCTGTTTGAGTTCTTTGAAGATGCTAGTGGTAAGAAAGATAAGGAAAATTTAGAGGATCCTTACATTTCAAAAAGAATTTGACAGGCTTTCACATCAGAAATAAATGCCTATGGAAAAAACTCTGGCAGAGGAAATAAATGAAGATGCTGGTAAAAAATTATTTGAAAGTGAGGAAATGCTTTGTGAATTTCAGAGAAGTTCTCTGGTCATTCTGTTTTATGAAACTTAGACAATAGGACCAAATATGATATTGTTAATTTTTTAAATGGTTGCAGAAAGAGAGCAGAAGTGACTTCAGGTTATTAAATCAGTTGCTCAAAACTAGAGTCATTGAGATTAAGAATTGTCAGGAAAATGTTTATGTTCACACTCAGAAAATCTCCTATGACATGATCACAACACAATTTTCCACAGCATTTGCCTTCTTTACTGTATAAAGGGTTTCGTATTCACTTGGCTATTTAGTGATTTGTTTTACCTTCTTTCAGCCTCGAGTCCTATTAATTATTACCACTTGCCTTGTGATTTAAGATAGATTTTTTAAATTCCTCATTGGCTTTTCCATGAGAGTTTCTGATAGCACAGACTTTACTAGAGTGGAAGAATATAGATTCCATCTTTCAGTGATGGGGAAATGAGGCACTGAGCAATTACAGACAAAGGTGTCTCCTTATTTTGTATTGTCATTCTGAGGTTCCTGCAACATGACCTTTTATTGTACTTAATTTATACAGCATTCTGTTTCAAAGGATAATGTGATACAGTTTTTGAAGTGCATAGTATTAAAATTCTAAAGTTAGAAAGAGCCATAAAATCACTGCAAGCTTGCAAATAGCAAGCTTTTTTGCATGTTGAGGACAGAGGAAATGGTAACATTGCATTTTATAAAGTCAATGACACATTTTTTGATTACTGTTTCTCCTGTTATTCCTGCACATTTTGCATAAGTGGTCCCATGGTAATGTGATGTAATCACTTTCAGTTTCTATAATAAGGGTGTGCTACTCTTTCTTACTTCCAAAGGAAAACTTATTGGAAATTACACCATCATCTTCCTCTGAAATTTAGGCCTGTCAGGAAGAGCGCAGTATTTTTAGCATTATTACGTTGGTTAAAATCTTTCTGCTTAACTTGATTGAAATCTTGTATCTTTCTTGTGATTGTCCCTTACAATAAGTCTGTAGACTTTGTCTGATTGGAGTGCAACATCTGGAAGAAAAAGAATCTCACGTCTTTAAAGTGAATCTGTTAAGCCCAAACTGTGATTTTAACTGAAGCCCCTTGGAACTCATAGAATAAAAGTGTTGTATCACATTTAGGTTGTTATGTCAGCACATATGATGTGCAGGATGAGCAGGAAATACAAACATGTAAACCAAAGTGGGGTTTTTAGTTCTCTAGAAGCTTCATTTCATGTGACTGTAGCTTGTGGTTAACATTGGGTTTGGCAGTCTAAATAAAGAGATCACTTCTCCTTCAAACTTCAGAGATTAAGTCATGAATACTTATTCCTTGACCGTCACTTAATTTATGTCTTTTGTTGTAAAATCTTTATCTGTCCAATTTAAATTGTGCTTTGTCTCCGTATTGAGTGAGTTCTGTCACGAGAGAGATTGTTTCCTGCCAAATATCATTTTACTGCAATATATAACAGGCTAAACAAGGCATGACTTTTTTTCATTTACTTGTCACATATATATCACCTGACTTATTTAATGCAGGAACTGAATTAATAAATAAACAAAAGAATCAAAAGCCATAAAGCATTATTTTCTGGAAAAAAATTCTGTAGGAAACATACAACTACTCAGATATATGTTAGAATTATGACTGCTTATATTTACTGTATTCCCTCGCTTTGAGGCACATTTGCTATGGGTTTTTCCCTGGGGCAACCAAACAGTCTTAAAATTACAAATTGGCAACAATGAACAGACAGAAAACAATGTGTATTTCTGAAATAGACATAAATCAGAGGTGTCAGTTGTAGGTATTTGAAAAAAAGAAAAACAGATGTAGGGTCATATTGCGAGGAAGAAATAGCAACTTGAAAGCCTTGAACATGCTGTAGTTACTGAATCTACAAAATATATTGTTTTTACTTCTTTATATGAATCTCAAAACCTTAAGGTGATAATCATGCTTGGGTTCTTGAAGCTGAGTCATCAAGAGATCATCTTGGGGGCTTGGACAGTTTGATTGTTTATATGTTTCCTTAATGTTGAGTTCTGTGCTATCACATAAGTAATGCTAATATTTTAGAGTGATAAAACTCCATGAATGAAAATTGTCAGTCAGATCATCATTTTGATGATCAAGCTTAACTGAAGCTTTTTTCAATCAAAAGATGGTGCTGTTAAATAAGCATTTGTGTTGTAATCATCCAGCTTGAGTCATTAGAAGTCTATTTCAGGAATTAGCTGAGTAACAAGGTTTAGGTATGGATTTTGGGATTTGGGTTGGCTTTGTTGGTTTTGTTTATCACAAAATGGACAAGGAGTAAAAGGGAGGGAAGGAGGCAGGGAGGAAAGAAGGAAAAGAGGGAAGGAGGGAATGGAACAAAGAAAGAGAAAGAGAAAAGAAGGGGGGGTAGAGACAGAGAGAGAGAAAGGAATTGGAATAATCAGAAGCCTCGGGTCAGTCATTGGTCCTCAGTTTCAATTTCAGAGTGCTTTCATTCAGATGTATTTCATTTACTCTTTCACACTTTTTTCACATCTTTAAAAATTATTTTGCCTTACTGAAAAAGATGTATATAAAAAACCAATAATTTCCTTTCATTGTCATTTTTCCTCTGTAAAAACAAGAGGATATTTTTGCAGATTTCAGACTGCATCTCTGTGCACTGACTCATGTGAAATGACTGTTATATCCTACATTCATTCTGGTTTGTACTTCACAATTTATTCAGGTTGTTAAAGTTCTGGAATTCATTGCTAGGCTTCTGGGTCTTCGTATTATCACAGGACAAAAGGAATGACCTCTATGGGTGAATTCATTTTACTGTTGTTTTCTACATGGGTTGATGATGGCAGCCGATGGGGATGAGACACTAAAGCTTAAACAGTAAAGCTCTCTTCAAGGATGAAGCAGTAAAAACTGAGGGTATTTTTCCTTTCTTTATAAATAAGAGAAATGTTTATACCTGATGAGTTTTAGCAATGAAATTGGTGAGCTGGAAAACCTCAGTCAGGTAAGAGGGCCCCTTCTCCAGTCAATTTTTGGAGACTGCTTAATGGAATATGTCTATTTGAATAGAAACTCAGTGTAGAAGGAAGATTTTATTGAGTATGTAATCTTTGCGTTATAAAAGAAACTCTTGAAATTTAGAAGACAATTTGCCTTTAGGGAGCCTTTGGAAAATAAGAGGATTTTTATTTTTTAATAGAGAAAGTCTTTAGGAATATTAGAAAGGAAGATGACTTTTTCCATCAGTACCAATTTTTATTTTAGAAAATTATTAGCTCTTGCCTGAGGCAAGAAACGAAATTATTTTGCTGTATTTCAGAAAAATGTAATTACAGTATTTATTTCCAAATATGTTTTTTAGGAAAGAATTTGATTGAACTTTATTACTATCACTGCCAAGGGAGAACCAAAACTAAGATTGGTATGAATAGGTGTAGCTGATAGTGACCACTTGCTTAAAAAACCTGAAGAAATAAAAAGGCTGGATGAGTAGACAACACACGGTTGGCTTCAGCATCATTCCAGGGTACAGACAGGAATGGGACTGACCAGGTCTAAAAGACAGTTAAAACCTACCACAACAGTAATTAATTGGACAAATGTGCATTATTTTTTTTTAATTAATTGAAAATAAAACATTTTGAGGCCAAAATTTCTATCCTTCTTTAGCTTTAAATGTGTTGTCCTTCATCTGTGAAGGACCTACAGTCATATATACCTTGGAGACAGAAATGAAATTTTAGAATCATAGTTTCATTTCAGATGGAAGAGACCTCTAAAGATCATACAGTCCAACCCTCTTGCCATGGGCAGGGACATGTTTCAATGAACCAGGTCACTCAAAGCCCCATCCAGCCTGGCCTTGAACTTCCAGGGACAGGATACCTACAGCCTCTCTGGACAACCTGTTCCACATAACATATTTTATGTTCTCATCATTTAAAAAAAAGTTTCTTTTATCTGATCTAAATTTACTGTCTTTCAGTTTGAAACTTGTGCCCCTTATCCTGTCACTACAGGCCTAGGTAAAAAGCTTCTATCTTGCTTATAAGCCTCTTTTATATAGTGAAGGGAAGTGGACCTCTGGACCAAGTAGGATGACAATGGCTCAGAAACATGGAGCCATCTTGGATATGAGTGGTTGCTAAAGTTATCAGACATTGGTGCACAACTCAAATGTGCAAGAGGTCATTCAGAAGTAACAAGCAGAACCAGTGTGACAAGCTTGCAAGCTTGGTGGTCAACTGAATAGAAGTTGCAAATGTGTATTGCTTGAGCTGAGCTAAAGACTCTGGCTTGTAATCACACACCAGTGCTCTAGCAGAGGCTCCAGCAGAGACCCTGGTCAGCTTCCCCAACAGATAAGCCCTATTGAGTTCCATGTCATTGCAACCCATTGTTAGCTGAGCATTGAGGATGTTCAATAAAATTATATCCATGCAACCTTCTTTTCAAAACTTCTACTCTTTCTTGCAAATGTGTTGTGCAAGAACATTGCCAGCATTTAAATAAGGAAAAGTTTTCTGTTTACTTCAGCCTTAGTGTAGATACTTAAATAACTGATTTTTATTTACAAGGAAAAGCTTTGGCAGCTGCTGAATATCAAGATGGCTGAAACCAGTGATTTTTTTTCAGTAGTCAGGAGGAAATAGCTTGTTGCAGTAATTTTCCGTGCACAGACTGGTTCTTGCAACCAAGGCCAGTATTTCAAAAATTTGTCAAAATTTACCTAACTGCTTGCCTTGTCACAGGGCTTGTGTGATGGGAATCAGTTTAGCGTGTTTTATTTTAGAAATGTTGATCTATTTTTATCTGGTTTTTCAAATGGGAGTTTATTGGCAAAAAGTGAGAAATGTACCAGCAATCCATGGAACTTGAGAGTTTTCCTGCTGAGCTTAATATAAGAGGAGCTCTCACTCCACAGGGGCACTCTATTTTCTGCTAGCTAATGTCCACATGGTGAGGTTTTTTTCATTTAGTAAAGAAGATGTTTTTGAAATGTGCTCCAGAACCCATTAAGAATTGCAGGAAAGCTTGAACCAGATGTAAAACATTTACTGAAGTGCTTTCTTGAATCTGAGCCTTGCATGCTACCCCTGAAAATCTGGTTTCTAAGTTTACACCTGCAGGTGTTACAAGTGGAGGTTTCAAAAAGATCTAAAAATAAATTAATGTTATTACAAACAAGTCACACCTGTTACAGGAGCAAGGCGCAAAAACAGGGCTGCTTTGGATCATCCACTGCAATACTGGGTAATCTTACATGAGGAGTCACAGCAAGGGTCTTAAAATTTAGCAGTCTCAGACTGTAATGTAGCATTCCTGTGACAGGTCTCAGGTTAATGTACAGCCTGACTACTTCAGTAAGACATCAGGTACCTGTTGTCTTACTGAAGTAAGTAAGTAACTTTGTTACCTGTCAGTCACAAAGACATTTTTTTTTCCTGGGCAGTAAGAAATAATTTCAAATGTTATGTAACAGTATTTGTGTTCCTGGGGAATTTGTTTAATTGGAGTATCTTGTGAAAATGAAACAGGAAATTTCCTCCTTAAATGCCTTTCTGGAATACCTTTAGTGTTATATAATAGTGATTTTAAGTTTTATACTGTTAGTTGGCTTTGGGCCATAGATTTCACTGGTCCTTACCTGAAACAGTATTCCCTCAGGATTATATTTTAATTTATTTAAATTAAAAAAGAAAAAAAAATTCAATTTTTATTTTTTTTGCTTTCATAAAAAGGCTTCAGCATAGGTTGTGAGGGCTCACCTTCCTGGTGGGGAAAAGCTGTAAGATGTAAAGTCACTACATATCTTCATTTAAATAGTCTTTCCCAAATCCCTTTCAGCTGGAATTATCTCAGCTGTTGCTTGCTATTATAAAATACATATTTTTCGAATACAAATCTAGTGATTTCTCTCTTACACAAGATCACATAAATTGCAGGAGCATGGCAGTAATTAACTTGGAGGGGGTTAAAATTAGTGAATAGTTTTTTCAACAACATAATTTCTAATTTGATTTTAAAAGTAATTGTATCATAAAAGGTATTTCAAAAGCCTGTGGAACTAGTGCCATGTTTGTTGCTTTCTTGGTACATATGATTGACTTCTAAAGTGATGGAATTAAAAATGTCATGCTTGAAATGTCTTCCAGCGTGTTGAGAAGCAGTTTCTCACCTCGTGACAGGCCACTTTACCATCTAAAACTCAACTGGGTTCCCCGTAATGGCAACAGACAATATTCTTGGTGTGTTAATCGCTGAGATGCCAAGTTCAGCTCTGAGGCTGAAGTTCAGCTATGAGGCTCAGCAATACAAACCAAAATCCAAAAGTAACCAGCATTTATTTACCTTTATTTCCCTAGGAGTGGAGGCTCATGGAGAGTGGCTTCCTGCCTAGCAACTTGTGTTTTTACTCCAGTAATTATATACGGTACCTCTTGCCTTCTTATAGCAAGGATAACTGGTAACTTTACTTGTGTAAGAAGTGGTCAAAGTGTTGCTGGTCTGAGAAAGTAATTTCATGAGAGATAAAGCATGTGTACAGTCTGTTGTCTTTCTCACTTTTTGTGGGGCTGTTCAAATGCACTTGCTAAGTAAACTGACCACAGCAAGGGGGAATAAATCTATGTATAGGGATTCTTATTTCAGATTTTCATAAATTGCAGTACTTCAGCTGTGACAACTGACATGTTGAACTAATTTATATACATGAGTAGCATACATGTACATGTGTGAAATAACACACAAGCTAATATGTAATCTGGAAAGCTCATACACCAGGCTAGGATGAGGCATTTCCTGAATTATTTAGGGCTTGTTATCTAGCAAGAGAATGGCAAAAATAATACTCTCTCACTTAATATTTGGTAAAGTGACTTAAGAGTTTCAATATCCCAAGGTGCAACCTAACAGTGAATGATAAGCCTTTTAAACAGAACTTCTTATATATTGATTGTACATTAGAAGTTGTGAATACCAACCATCTTTTCTAATGGAGAATGAAGAAGATACTTGAGTGAAAAATACTTTGCAAGTGCTGAAACAGAAATAAGATTCCTACTTTTCCCTCTCAGCTTTGAAGATAATGCTCAAAGAACAGTAATTATTTGTGATTATGCCTTTTTGGTTGTCCCCTAAGTTGCAGTCTGTATCTTGGCCTCCAGTTGGAAGTCACCACTCCAGCAGCGTCCCACATCTATCAGCCTAGGGATGCCAGTTCCTGAGTGTCTGATAAGGGTTAATTTGAGCTAATGTATTTTACGCATTTTAAGAATATCTGGTCTGTTTGAAATGTGGCACAAGTGAAACTTCTTTGCTTTCTGATCACTTGCTAATTGAGTGTCCTTGCAGTTCTCTACCTGAGTGCTTCAAATGTAATGAATGAATATTAATGAAAACCTCTAATGAATTTAGATTATGGAATGTGTTTGATCATTAGATTATATCTTTGAAAAACTTCAGTTAGAAGAATGAGAAAGAATTCTGTGCTGAAACTTGATTCCAAATTTATGCATATTAAGTTTGCTTCTTATTATGCTAGAAGGTCATTAGGTTTCACAGAACATGTATTATGCAGTAAAACTGTGTTTTTATGAAGATTTTACTCAAAAGTGTCAATGAAGTTCTCTTCCACTTCAAATTAGTTTTATTGCAGTTGTTACTGTTCAGCTGCAATAGATTTTTAAAGAAAAAAATAACCGATGAATTTCTAAGCATATTAAAAAAGGGGTTGATAATTTATATGGTAAACGAACTGGCTCCTCACAAAAGGAAATGAAAATGCTGACTTTGTGCCAATTCCTACCATCTTTATTCACAGTGTCTTATACTTTATTCCACATGAAAGCCCTAGCTGAGAGAGTTGGACTACTTGCCTAGAAAAGCAATTACCTTGATAAATGAAGATGACAGAGTCTTTTCTTAAATAAACATGAATAATCCTTCCACCCATTCAGAAAGCTGAACATACAGGTGCCATCTTATCCTGGCATAACTGTTCGTTAAAAAACCCCAACCTTTTCATTCACCATTTCAAAGGGATGGATTAAGCTACAGTTATTTCCATATTTCTTGCTCTTTATTCCTGGTTTTGATTCAGAGGTAAGTAATAGTTATTACAACAATTCAGGATGAACTTTCTAATTTCTGCATAAATGGATCAGTAAAATAGTCTTTTCAAATATGATAAGCCTTTGCAAATACTGTTCCAATTAAAGTTTCATGAAATCAGCAGGACTTTTTTTGGATAATCTCACTGCAGACATTTTGTTCCAAAAAAATAATACTCATATTTGATACAGGGAAAGAAACTAAGTAAAACCAAAATAGGTTACATTCTAGGTGAAGTGGTACTTTATGTATATCCTGTTTCTGGTTTTTCAAAATCTGTCAGACTTCCCTTTTCTATTAATCAGGTTATTCCTACTGTCTTTCATTGATTCATCTCTTGATTTAATTATTAATGAAGGTTTTCCTATTACAGAGAAGAGCATCTAAACTACTTATTCTTCCAGCTCTATGGCATTTTTTACTTCTGGTTTTCTCTTAGAGGAAAGAGAAAAATTAAATGGCAAGATTTAACCCCTCATATGTTTGTATATGACAAAAGAAAGAAGCCAAATTTTTCAGAGTTTCCAAATTATTTTTTCTTTTCTCCATATTGTAATATACCGTCTTTGGATAAGAGGAATGCCTTGCCAGAATTCACTTGGCCAAATCATACTGGAGCAATTGAGTTAAAAAAAAAAAGAAAGAAAAAGAAACCAAACCAAAACAAAACACAAAAAAAAAACCAACCCCAAAACCTTAACAATTTGTTCTTAACTGAAACTGACTGACTCATACAGATCCCAAAAATGCAGAATGGGTGTCCGGTTTCTGTCACTGTTGGCCAGCCTTTGTGCAATCTGGCATTATAGAGTATGCTCTTTGTGACTCTTGTCATCTGCCAGGGCCTAGGTCGCCTCTGCGTGCTGAAGCATCTCCAGTAGCAGCTACAGTCTCCATCTAAGCATGTGTTGCTCACTCCAGTGAGAAGGAATGTTGACAGAAATGCCATTGAAGAGCTGTCCATGCAGAAATGAGCCTTGTAGTCTTATGCCTGCGGCCAGGAAAAACCCCAACCCAGTGCCTACCCTGTTATTTGCGCTCAGTTCTGGATTGTTCCAAGTCTCATTAGGCAGTCTTCCTAGGAAGTTCTTTAAGTGTCTCCTCCAGAAAAATATTCCTCTTCAGAGACTGTAGTCAGCTATTGTAGTCCTTGCCCCTACTAAGAACTTGGCTCAAGAGCCAAGGTGCTGTGGGAGCAGACTTTCTGCCAGGCATTCTCTTCAAATTAAAACCACTAATCAGACTAATGTTTTTTCTGTTTTGCACAAGATTTCAAGTCTTGTTTTGGCTAAATAGACCAAAAGCAGATGTTACAGGAGCTGGTGCTGAATTCTCTACCATCCCTCCCACTCTGAAATCCAGTAAATACAATTTTGGCTTTGACAGTAGGAGGTCACAGGCTTGGTGCAGACCTGATAGTGTCTCAGGGCATGTCTGGCCTTGCCTTGGGGAGAGCTGGGTTTAGCAGGGGCAGCAGCTGTCTGGTGGCCACATACCTGTGGCTCTCCTGCCTTGGCTTCTTTAGACTTTTAAACCACTAAATAGAGTAACAACATTTTGAGTGTAACTCCTGCGCTGTAGCATGACCAGCTACAGCAGCTAGGGACATGGATGGTGGCATCCAGCTGAGGTAAAGAACAGCTGGCACTAGAGCAGATTCCTAGTGCAACCTGAGTTTTCCTGTCAGAACCCTTCTCAACTGGAAAGTGATAAACTTTCATCCTGTTCAATATCCCCTAGTCCTCCCAGTTGTATTGAATCAAATACTGCAACCTGCCTTTCAGGTGTGGCATTTTTGCCTTGGCACTTTGGGCTGCCCTTTTTTGGATACGTTAAGAGATTCAAAACTCTCTGCAATATTCTGAAAGGCAGCATCCAAGCTGTATTTACATGGTAACAAAAAATGCCACTATGGATTTTAAACAATATGGCAATCTGTGATCTGTAACAAAATAGATTTTAAATTTAACACAACATGGATCCAAAAATTCTAGTTTTTCTCCGAGAGCTAATGTGATCTGCCATGTATCTCTTCTCCTAGCTTTAGCCTACAAAATAGCTCCAAATTCTTGCTGTTTACAGTTTGTCTGAGCATTTACTTAGATGAGCATTTGGAACTAGTTAGTGAAGTAGTTTCCTCATACCTATTATGATACTACCATGACTAAAACATTTTCCTCTTCCTTCCTCTTACTTCTATGTCCTTTATTGTCTTGAGGCTACATTTCAGTGATGAGTAGCTACAGTTTTTCTAAATTAAAGCAGTTCCAGCAGAAATGTGATCTTTGTACCAGCATTCCTGTAGTAGTTTGTTTACTTTCCTCAAAATACGAGTGACCTGCACATAGGTTGGTTAGGGTGATGTTCTGGTTTGACACTGGCCAAATGCCAGGCATCCAGGAAAGTTGCTCACTCACCCTCCCCTGCCACAGCTGGGCAGTGGAGAGAAAAAAGAATTAAAAAAGGGTTCATGAGTTGAGATAAAGATTGGGAGAAAATATTTCAAGGGCAAAAGAGGCTCAACTTAAAGGTACAAAGTGAATTAATTACTAACAGAATCAAAGGAGGATAATGAGAAGTAAAATAAGCCCTTTAAAACACCTTTTCCTTCCCAACTCCTCCCTTCTTTCCCACTGACAGGGCAGGGAGACAGTGGTGTGGGGGTTTTGGTCAGTTCATCACCCAAGGTTTTCTTTCACTGCCCAGGGAGAGGAGTCCTTCCCCTGTGAGACTGTGGAGTCCCTCCCATGGGAGACAGTTCTCTGTGAATTTCTTTGGTGTGGGTCCACTCTCACGAGCAGCAGTCCCCCCAAAACTGCTGCAAGGTGAGTCCTCCCAAGGGCACAGAGTCCTCCCAAAACTGCTGTGACATGTCTCTCTTTCCACGGGGTGCAGTCCTCCAAGGACAGAATGCTCCAGCCTGGAAGCAGGGCCTCCTTTCTCCACTGGGTCTCTCACTGGATCACAGCCTCCTCCAGGCATCCACCTCCAGCAGGAGCACCTCCCCCATGGGCTGTGGTTGGATCTCTGCATCCCCTGTGGATCCCTATGGACTGCAGGACACAGCTACTTCACCATGGTCTCACCATAGCCTGCAGGGGAATCTTGGCTCTGGTGCCTGGAGCACCTCCTGCCTCTCCTTCTCCACTGACCTTGGTGTCTCCATGTGGTTTCCCTCATGTGTTCTCACCTCTTCCTCTTCTCTGGCTAGGAAAAAGCTGTGTGTGCTTTTGTTTTTATTTTCTTCCTAAATATGTTATCAGAGAGGCATTACCATCATCTCTAGTTGGCCCAGCTTTGGCCAGCAGCATGTCCATCTTCAGAGCCATCAGGGATTGACTCCGCTGGACATGGTGGAAGCTTCCAGCAGTTTCTCACTGAAGCCACCTCTGGGGCCCCCTGCTACCAAAAACCAGGCTGAGCAAAACCAAACAAACCGAAACAGGTGACATGACATGCCATGTTTTTCAGGAGGAAACTGTGCTTCATTTTAAGTTCGCATCGTTGTTGATTATTCCATTTACTGTATTAGTAATTATTTTCCAAGAGCTACTTTACCATTGCTTGGAATTTTTCCTGAATTAATCTGCTGAAAAAAGTTGTTCTAATTGCTTTAACATTTCAATGATCTATGCAATAAATCCACTTTAGCAGTTCATTCAAATTTATAATTACTACCACTTCAACCAATATCATCTATTTTGTGCATTTACAGTGAGGAAATGCCATAGGTACTGCTAATAGTGTTAACCCTTACAGCATGTTTGAACTGTAATCAACCATAGATGAAAAGTTATTTGTTAGAATATTTTAACTAGGACCCACTGGGATGCAGCATTTTTCCTTGGTACATGTTAAATATGACAAAAATAATCCATAATACTTCCAAACCTAATTTTCTTGTCAAAAATTTAATTGACTTCAATGAATTTCATTCCTTTCTGAAGCAGGATGAAAACTTGGATAAGAGCAGTCTTTCCTACTTGTTGCTGATGCATTTGTCCAAGTCCCATATAATCTGGTGTGGTTTCCACCTTAGCAAAATAGATGAGAGAACAGTGAGTTTCAGGATTTAGGGTTTTTTTGTGTTTGTTTGCTTGCTTGTTGTTATGTTGGCCTTCTCTCTACACTCACGCAAGACTCCTGTCTAAAAATCAGTCTTAAAGTTTAGCTTTATAACCAGATATTATTTATCCTGCAATATCCCACTGTTGGGAAGTAAGATACACATTATCCTTTATAGTGATGTAAAAAGGGAGTTTCTTGTATGTAAGACTCTCAGAAAACAAAGGTAGGTTAGTGTATCCTTCAGTAGCAAGTATTTCAGCTAAGGAATAATAAATAATAATAAAAATGTAAACCTTAATGTTGGTAGCATGACCACATAATACAGGGATATGATAATCAGCAGAGGTTTTGAACATAATGTTTTCTGTAAAGTTAGATTATTTATTTCAGTATTAAATAGATTGGTCTGTTAATAATTATAAACAACTTTATTCTCAGCTTCTGTCCACATAGCACGGAATGTCTGAAATTCTGCCTGCTAGAAGACAAGCAAATAAAGAATTGGTCCTTACCAGGAGAAAAATTAGAGCAAGTGCATTATCCTTCCATCCTTCCATTTCCTAGCAACCATGTCTTCAAGCTATATTTTGTCCATTAAAAAAAGCAAGTAAACTAAGCTTCACTCTTGTCCTAGCCTAATTCAGTTCCTTCCTTCCTTCCTTCCTTCCTTCCTTCCTTCCTGCCTTCCTGCCTTCCTGCCTTCCTGCCTTCCTTCCTTTTGACAAGCTCAGAAGATACCATTATGGAACTCTGTCCTGTTGAGTTTAATTTTGGCAAAAGATTTGGAGCAAATTTTATGATAGAGAAAAATAATCATGCTATTTTAAATATGCTGGATCATATATTTCCCCATAATTTTTACTTTAATAGTGAAATGCTAGGAGTTTTCAACAGGATTTTCAACCCTATCTTCACTGTAAAATGCAGCTTAGCTTTTGTTTCTCACTAAATTTTTTTATATGTACAGTGGATCATTACTGCAAACACTTCACAGATCAAAACTTTGATCATCTCCAACACTTTGTAATGTGCAGAATTCCTATAAGGATAAAGGTCTATTCACTAAAGATAATTTAGTATGAGAAAAAAATACTATTTTTTACTGTTTTGCTCTAAAGTGGAAGGAAACTAAACAGTAGTATGTTTGTAGGAAATCTTTGTAGAAAGAGAATAAGATATAAAAGTGAGATTCAGAGCAAGAGCTAAGAAGTCTAAAAGGCAAGCTGGCTTGCTGTACACCATTTTTTTAAAAAAGATCTTGGTTGCAAAAGGGAGCAGCTATACTTAGAAGCATTCCATCTTGTGCATAATTGGTGGGTAGGCAGGTGTGCTTTATAAGGAGAATGCCTATAACAAGAATGTGTTGAGCTGTACATGCTGATAGAGTGAGGAGAGAGACCCTGAAAATACAAAGCACTTTGGTCTAAAAGGTGTTTTAAGTTTTTGGTTTGAATTATTTTAAATACTTTCACACTCTTTCACTGTTGTAAGGACAAAATATTTATTTTGTAGGATCTGAGACAAAAATTGTCTAAATATTTTAGAAAGGTTTTATTAACAGATGGCATAAAAATTTTAGTGCAATTGGATCTTCAAAATGATGCCTCATGGGCATGGCTGCTGGATGTATTGCTTAACACAGGAAGGGCTTAGCTTTTTATTCTTGCTTTCAAATTCAAAATAAAACTAGTGAATTAGATAGTGAATTATTGCTTAACAGTCATAAATAAAAGGGAAGAAACCAATTTTTTTTTAAAGTAAAAATCTGCTATGGGTGAGGTTTCCTTAGTTTCAAGAAAAAATGTTATTTCTTGATATATGCATACATCAACCTCTGTTCATGCTGCATTCACTCTGAATGTATATACTTGAAACCTCTACTTTTGTTTACTGCTGCTTGCTGGAGTATTACCTGACGAAGGATGGAGATCAGAGGGAATCTCATCCATGTATGTAAATACCCAAAGGGAGGATGCAACAAGGAGGGAGCCGGGCTCTTTTCATTGATGGCCAGTGACAGGATCAGAGACCATGGGCACAAACTGAAACATTGAAGGTTCTCTGTTAACATCAGAAAACACTTTTTCACTATGAGGGTGGCTAAGCACTGGCACAGAGTGCCCAGAGAGGCTGCGGAGTCTTTGGATGTATTCAAAAGCCACCTGGACACAGTCCTGAACAACCTGATTTATTTATGTGTCCCAGCTTGAGCAGGCAGGTTAGAGCAGATGAGCTCCAGAGGCCCCTGCCAATCTCAAGCATTCTGCCATCCAGTGGAGATGCCTGCTGTACATGGTTAGAGCCACTGTATCCAGGCAGCTTAACTTCTTGTGCTGGAATAATATTTACTCCTATTTTTACAATCAACACAATTTAGGCAGCTGGCATTGTAGGCATATGAGCAAAAGCCGAAAGCATACTGTGAACTAACAAACAGTCATGATCTGTCATGAAATCCCAACAGGAGAAAAGGGCTGACTGATGAAATTATTTGAAGCCAGCCCTTTCACTGGCCCACCTGTTCTGGTAGTATCCCATCACTGGAGGGAGAGAGTAATTTTCTTGTTACAAAGGGAATTACTATGAGACCTCAAAGGGCGTGCTGCAAGATAGCATGCTGCCTCAAGACAGCTATTTTAGTCACTTGACAGAGTGGTGTAATCAAAAGATTATGCAGTAACAGCAAGACTGTTGATGCATGTCCACTGCCACCACTTACTTTGTGCTCTTGATAAATGATTGAGCCAGACAGCCTATGAGGTCAGTGTGCACAGTACAGCAGGATGCCCAGATCTAGTAATGGGGATTGAGGACAGAACTTTTGAGCTCTTCTACCTGCTGTTATACGCTTCTTTTGGCAGGTGTGGTTCTTGCTTCTCTTCTCCCAGTTGTAAAATGCAGTGTTTTCTTTCCACTGTGTTGTAAGGATTAATTAGTTGGCATTTAGAGAGAGTTTCAAAGAGGAGTTAATAGGACAATGTTAAATCCAAGACACAAGAGAGTACAATCTATTTGGTTTTTATCTGAGCAATCTCATTTATGTCAGAGAGCCAAGTTCCTTTTCTAATCTAGGAAGCAAAATTCTGGGAGGTGAAAAACCTCTGCAGCTTGCATTTGAAAATTTGATTTAAAATCTTTCTGACCATATTTTCTGAACTGTGGCATGATGAATTAAAGAAGCTGAAAATGTAACTTTATTTTCAGTTCTGACCACTCAGTGTCTCTCAGTAAAGTTAAGAGGAAACATGCAAAGTTTTTGGTTATTTTTCTCTTTTTTTTAGTGAGGTCACTTAAACAGCTGCTTCAAGTATGGAATTACGAAGCTAACTTTGGTTATCTTGTCTTCTCAAAATACTAAAAAATTTAAGAAGGGCTTTCATTATATAGGGAAATCATAATGTGCCTTCTCTGAAGACTTCATCCATAAATAAATTCATGTAAGCAGAGCTTAATATCAAATGAATAGAGTCTGCAGCTACAGCAGGTGTTTGAAAGTCAAAGACTGGCACTAATAGGCATAATTTAAAGTTCATTAACATCAGTAGAAGAAAAAAAATATTTTTTGTTCTTTATTTTAGCTAGAGCTTTACAAGGGCATATATGCATCGATAATTTTAAAATTATATTTTTAGCAGCAATGTTAAAGTTCTTTTTAGTCATTACAATATTGTTTTGAAAATTCAGGTTTAAAAATAAATATAGATGAAAAGAGGACTTCATTAAAACAATTAAATAGCCCTTACTGCAGGAGTTAGCTATGGTATCTCTGCAGGGCTTGTGCAAATAACAAGAATCCCAGGGGTAGACTCTTAACACCACAAGAGACATTTTGTCTTCAAAGCCCATCAGCAAAAACCCTTGGATGCAGAAGCTGCCTGTTCAATGCCCAGGTCTCCTGTGACTATGGAAGTAACACATGCTGGGGGTGTGTATCCTGCTGGGATCGTGTATCCCCTCATTAATGTGTATCCCCCCATTAATCTCCAGTCTGTTTTGTTGCAGCTGTGCTGAAATGTATTCCATACACCAGCTGTCAGCCTAATGTGACTTGAAATGGGCTGCTGTAATAAACCATTATCAGAGCACTTGAGGAGAATGTGAGCCTTGACCTTATCTGCATAATTATCTAATAGAGTGCATAGAGTGATCCCTTTAATTGCTGTTGTCATCCTTTGCAGCCATGGCACAGTGTGCCGGCTTGGACAGTTACAGATTCCTAGGGTGTCTTTATACTTCTTATATCAACATCCCTCTTACAGTTCTGTAGACTTTGCTATGGATGAGAATCACACTGAACTTATAAATTAATTTTATTGGGATCATTTAAAAAATTCTGTTATTTAAATTGCTTGCTAAATTGACTCCAGCTAGTTCTTGACAATTTCTAATGTTTTAGACCGTGTTATGTAAGAAATCCCTGAAAAAAATAACAAGATTAGGTTATGGTCAGCAGACTGTCAAAATGCAGGTCTGCTTGGTCAAGACAAGTTTTTCACCCCTTCTTGACCCACTGTCAAGCAGACAAGATGCTCAGCTCTTCTAGAATGCAAATTTACACATTTTACTTACTACACAAAACCAATTCATTTTGGCAAAGGATGGTTGAGTAGGATTCAGCAGTGCATCCTTAACAGTTTGTTTCCTCTGGTGGTGAATGGAGGCAAAGCAGAGGACCCAAACAAGTTCTATTTGTGTTACCTTATTTAGGAGCTTTCAAAAACTTTGTTTTTCAATGTGCAAAGAAGGCATTTTTTGAGAATCTATATGTGTAGGTGGGAGGGTAATTTTTAAGTCATTCTTGTCTTCTGTCTCTCATCTGCTTTCTGCTGCAAGTTCATCTAGTGGTAAAAATTGTGTCATTCCTTTTTAAATAGCAAAATACACTATGAGTTCCCATTACAGGTCCATTTTTTGGACCCTGAAAAAATCCTGCCAGTGTACATGTATTAGTCATATAAATACACTTAATTGTGACTTGGGTATGATGTAACTGACATTTAATCCCAAATCCAGTTTATCATCTTTGAAAGTCTCTCATAATCTGTATTACTGTCATGTTTCTAGTGCATATTGTATCCTGGAAGGTCATATTCTGGACAGCAAGATGCCTTACTTTTTAAAAATACATTGGACAATTTTTTACTGAATAGTTATGGTATTGGAATACTATTTCATTTTTTACCTTACCAAGAAGTCCTGCTCTAGTCTATACTCTTGGACTTTTGGCCTTGTATCCGTCTCAAAATCAGATGGCCGGAAGAAAACAGATAGGTGTTCTCATTAAAGATGTTTATGCTTTATTTTTTCATGCTTTAGGTATTTTTTCCTTTATGTTATGAAAAATCTCTGATCATCCCTTTATGTTGGCAAGTTTATGTCATTACTTTTGCTTGATTTTTGTGTTTTCCTAATGAATACTATATTAATACACTATAATATTATTAATTTTTCAATTACAACCAATGAGAGATTTCAGATGTGAATAGCAACTCATTTCAGACTCTGAGAAGACCGGCAACTGAATGCACTGAAAATTTTTTAAAATGTTTGTAGATAGCAAATGCCTTTGACTGATTTTTTTTTTTTTTTATGCATATATAAATGAAAATACAATGCTAAGATTGTTGTTATTTAACAAAACAAAGATTTAAAATACAGCAAACAAAGCCTTTGTTCCAATGCTGTGAAAATAAAATAACTGTGTGAGTGAGTAGTGATGTAGGTCAATTCAGCTGCTCCTCATATTCGTTGTGACACTTATTGGAATAGCTGGAGGCAGAGTGGTTACTGATACACTATCCTGTATTTAGAGTTTTAGATGCTAGGGCATCAACAGCAAGACCAATGGGAGCACTTAAAAGGATATTGGTGACGCAGAGGTTGAATTTCGCCCTGAGAGGAGGTAACGATTCTCATGGATTTTGGTGATGAGACACAATTGACAAGGCAATAGGTACCAAATGCTTACATTTTTTTTCTCTTGTTACTGCTTTTATGACACTGAATTTCTTTTCTCCCCAGTTCTCCACATTTCCTTGCTTAATGATGTACATAAGGAGAAAAAGATTGAAAAGGGTTAGATATCAGATATTACTGTAAGAGAAATCATTTAACTCCACATAAATCATAATCCCTGACTTCCCAGTTACACTGACTAAGCAATCAAAGTTGAACATAGTCATTCTAGGTACTGGGCAAACAGAAAATTGTTGAGTTTCCATCTTATCCTGAACAGTTTAGTGGACACACATTGCATACGTAGCATGAGGGGTACACCAAACAAGAATAGAAGAAATATTGTGGAAATTCTGTGATGATGTTTTATTTGAGTGAGAAAGGCAGTGGAATGGAAGCAAACACTGAGAGGGAGAGAGATAATGGTAGACAGGAATAAATATAGGGTGATGAAAGTATGGGGTACAGTGAAGGAACAGGGGTTCAGGGAAAGTTTGATTTTGCTAGTACTGTGTGTACCATTTAATACAGCACTAACACAAGAGCAAATTCATTTGACAAGTGGACTATTTTTTTTTAGCACAGGCCACAATTTCAGGATTATTAAGTAATATATGCCATTACCAGCAGAATTGGCATATTCTGAGAACTACTTCTTGTGTGGAAATAAATATTGTAACTTAGAAACATATATTATATAGACTCCTAAATGAGTGCAGATCTTTTCACTTCACATTGACTCTGATGCCTAGGCAGACAAATGTCTCATCACTGCAGATGTGTATCTCCTTGATAAGTAGTCCAATAGATTGGAAGGTTGCTTTGGAATATTGTAAATAAAGGGCACATAGCAAGACCTTTCAGCTGATGTTCACAGCTAAAGGTGAGAAAAGGGTAGGTTTCATGATGACTGATGAAGTTCAGAGTTGCGCTATGCCTGCAACTTTAATAGCAGTTGTCAGTAGTCAAGAGAGATTGTGAATCGTCTGTTCTATTAATATTACTTTGTAATGCTGTGTTCTTGACTGTAACCCTTTCTTTACAACTGTTTGTCTGAGACTTGCCTTCATTTTTATGCAAGTGAGGAAAACCATGTCATCTCTACTGTCATGTTACAAATATGGGTTACCACTTAACTGAGATCTGTACTTCATGATCATGGCTCTCGCCCCAGCGCAGGCAGCCATGCTGAAAAGAACTTGAAATTTTAGGACAAGGTGCGAGGCCAATTCCATGGTGCACACAGGGTGCTGTACTCCGAAAGTAAAACCAAGTGAGTTATCTTAGCGTTCAGGTATTAGTTATGCTGCCTTAATCTTGCAGCTCTTTGGATCTTCATGAGCCTCCTTTTGCAGGATAAAAGCAAGATTTAATTTGACATTGACTTGACTTTCAGATAATTCAGTTTTTAGCAGCAAGTAGGTAAGATTTTTAAATGCACTTGAATAAAATTGGCACTATGTGCTGATTCTCATTAAAGGATTAAACTATAAGCATTTTATTAAGTTATTCTTTATAAAGCTATTTTTATCAAGTTATTTTTAATTGACAGAAGAAAAAAAAATTAGAGAAACTCAAAATAGAGGGAAATGCCATTATTCAGAAGCTTCCAACCAGGAAATTATTTGTCTACTTTGAATATAAAAAAACTCAAGTACTCTATATTATACAGAGATCATGCTGGGCAAATTTTATTCAATTTCTTTTTTTTTTTCCTGGGCCCTCTAATAAAAAATTCACCTAGAACATACTTCAATTTCTTGGGTCATTATTCCCTATATGAGGACTTGGAGTGTGAAGAATGAAGGAGTTATACTTTCTTCCTCCTCTTTTTCTTTACCGCTTCATCTATGAAAACTGACAGAATTCACAGTGTTGATTTGGGTTTATTCCATAAGCGGGTGAAAATCTACCTATGTGCAACAGGGCACTAAAGGGGCTGTTGAAGATAAACCAGCAAAAGCCTTGTGATTTGAAGATAACTTTTCCCCTGACAAAGGCCGTATCCTTGGCAAAGGTAGCCAGACATTTTGTAGTGGTTTTCTCTCTGTTGTATGGAGTTGCATAAGCTGCTTTTATCTTATTTTTTGCCCTGCTGTGATAAAAATCACCTCCTTTCCAGCTCTCATTTAGTCTAGTCCAAGTGGTCCTTGTACTGTCCTGGGAAGATGAAAAAGAAATAGCTTCCTCTCTGAAAGAGCAGGATGACCTGAGTAGCTTCAGATGGCTAAGGATAAGGGAAAGGAATAGTTCAGGAAGGAGAACTGCAGGGACAAGGGTGAAGCTCGAAAGCTCTCTGAGTCTTGTCAGGAGGTAAAAGGAAGCCATGCTGGAGCTCAAAAAACAAATGGTGATATTGGGAAAAGCCTCTGAAAGAAACTGGTTTACCAGGTCAGGGAAACATCTTCAAATCCTTAAATGTTGAATTGGAATGATTTTGTGCTTATTTATATTCTGCTAAAGAGAACCTGAATTGTTGTATTCTAGTAATAGTAGATGGCAGCGCCAGTCAAATGTTCAATTTAGAGAGCAGCAATCACCTCATGGAAAATGCATAGTATATGTACAGGTATTAAAAAGTGGCCCCAGTGAGTGAGATAATTGTGAGCTAGTTTAAATGAGATACAAAATAATAGAAGCTATAATAAATAATAACTATTTCTTGATATATAGTTACTTCCCATTTGAAGCATATGGCATATGCCTTTTTTCACTTCAGTCACAGGGCTTCTTTTGTATTCAAGCTTCATATAGTGTTAACAGGTCATAAATCCATCGAATTAAAAGATATTGTGTACAACAATTTGTTTTAATTACAAAGTATCATGTGTTCTGTTTAACTGTGAGTTTAATGAATGGCTATTTAATTAAGGGTTTTAACTCAGGTAATCAGTTTGCATCACTGGGCAACAAATAATCAGTTTATAACATGTAGTTGAACAGTCAAAAAAAGCATCAGGCAAACCTTTTCCTGATAGCATTTATTGGCTAATTAAATGATCTGGACTCCAGGGTAAGTATAAAACAGGAAATAGATGGTAAGTGGAAAGGATGTCAGAGGAGGGTACTTGACAGAGCTTATTGGAGCCATGTAAATGTTGGTAGGAGCTTGTCATTCACTGTGTAAATATAACAATTCACTGCAGACACTATCACATGTAGAAAAAGAATGTCTTCCACCTTTGCCTATCTTTTGCAAATACATTACAACTCTAATAATGAAATACTGAAGTTATTTATTGTTGGTTATGATATAAAAGAACACATCAGTTCAGATTTTTTTGGGTGGTAATATTAAAATCCTTTATTTTCCATTTTTTTTTCTTTTTAGGTTTGTTTTCTCTTTCCACTTCTATCACATCTTGAATTATTTCTATTTGAATGAAATTGATTATACATTTACATGAAAAAAATACTGTTTACATCAATACCTTTCAGAGCACATGCAATAATTGACTATATTCACATTCTAAGGCTGATATACCCCTTCTAAAGGTGTAACGTGAAGTTAAAAAGACTTATGATTATGAGCAATGTCTTCATTTGATATCTCTGCTGTCATCCATTCGGATTTTTATTCCATACATTTTAAGGATAAAGGGGGACATTCTGATAGACCATGATATATTTTGTAGGCCATAACATTTCAGCCAACAATCCTAGTATTTGTTTCAAAAGCTGTGGCTGATCTATTGAATTGTTTTAGAAAGAGTCTAAAAAGAGGAAGTGATGCATAATCCAGTACAATGCTGGAAAGTTAATCCAAAATTTTATTTCCTTTATTGTTTAAGCTTTCCATCTTATTTCTCAATTTCCTTTACTTTTCTTCACCTAAGCCTACTTAAACTGTCAACTAAAGAGGTTTTCTTTCTCATGTAGACTCTTTTTATATACCATAGCTAAAGCTTTTCAGATTATTTCTTCCTGGTAATAATTTAAATTAGGCAATTCCTAAAGGTTACAATTCAAAAGAATAGTTTGAGTGATGCTCATGGTTTGTATAAAGTATTCTAGTTCATCTGAGAGACCAAAACCAAGCAGATCCTAACTGAAAAATACAGAGGTACCATGGATTTAATTATTAGTTTTACCTTTAAGTGTTTTAGATTTAATAAAACAAATTGAAGTCTGCTACACACCACATGCATATGAACCATTTTTTTTTTATTTTAGGTTATGGCAAATATAGGTTTTACATTTAGACTACAAGAATAGATTTCTTCTCTCCTGCATCATAAAAGAGCTAAGTCATCATGATAGTACATGTGTGTAAGACAAGAAAAAGATACTACATCTTAAATAAGTGAAATAATATTGCATATATTAAAGTTATTTTCCTAGGTTCCTTTCTTCATGGCCTATTAATAAAGCATTTTTTCCCCTTTTCATTTTGCTGGGTCAGAGGAGGATGATGTTTTTTTCTGTGTAAGAGTTTTGGAAGGGGATATTAGAAGGTTTTCTTTTCCTGTTCTAAGTATAACTCCAAAATAGTTATGTGTTCATATCAGCCTAACAATGCTTGCACAAAATACTACATCTGTATGGTATGCTGACTGAAGAAATTGTTTTTTTCATCTTTTATAGCTATTTTAGACTGAGATTTCTGTCTTGACTTTCTGCTCATATCACATAAAAATTTCAATTTTCAGACATTCAGTGGCTATTTGAGTGAATTCCAAAAATGCAAAGAAATGAAGATGAGTTGGAGTCTTGAGTTTAGATTAATCATGCTTAGATGTAATTTAAAAACAAGCAAAATTTTAATTGTTCTTACTAAGAGCCTAACAGCTTCTGCAGTAGAAAAAAGTATCAGTGATCATTACACATTTCACTGTCTTGGTGGACTAATGTTTTACAGTGAGGGCTACCTATAGATGGCACCAAGAGTAAATACTAGAGGGGCCATACAGAAAAAGTCTTTTGAGTCCAGTGTACTTGTGTTTCTGAAGAAGCAGTACTCAATGACTTTCTGATTATTTTCACATTGTTACAGTAGTTTTATTAATTCTTATGGAAAATAATTTAAATCCTTCTTCTGACCTAAACTGAATATAGAAAACGGGGACTGGATTCAATAGATATTGGCTTAAATGGCCTCTGCCTTAAATTCTGTCTGTCTAGCCTGTTCTAGGTCTTGTGACAGTTCTGAAGATTGTAACATCTCACAGCACTGAGCAGCAGCATCACAAGGCTCTCTACTCCTGTGTATGCTGCTGAGGAAGATGGAGGGCTAGACCATTGTCTCAGATGGTTTTTCTTTCCCCCAGTTGCATCCTGGTTCTCCTAAAACATAAGCAAAACCTTTCTAGGGTAAAACAAAGGGGTGCTGAATTACATCAGGAATGGTCCCAGTGCTGTACTATTTCTTTATGTGACCCTGTGCAGTGAAATGTTCTGAGACATGCAAAATTAGCCTTTGAGGCAATGTGGCCCTTGGTTTCTGTGATTAGTACATGCATCACTGCCTTTCTGCTGTCAATCTCTTTGTCCAAATTAGCTCAGCATCCCCAGTCATAAAGCTTGCAATGCCAGTTGGAAATATCATCAACATTAATAATGTGTTACTCTCCATCTTCAACTGTAAATATAATAAACAAGCAAAAAAAAGGCAGCAGAAGCTGCACAGAGTCTGTCCCAGTGTTATTCACCTTTGTAAGTCAAAACACCAATAAATTAAAGTACAGAGAAGTCAGGCTGACACTAGAGCAAGACTCTGGAGATTAGTAGAGATGAAAAGTCCATATTACACGTTTTCCCATTCTGTCTTAGGTAGGGCAGAAAACAACACTATTAAGGCAAAATAATGTATGAGATACAAAACAATGAAATGTTGCAAGGTAACTAGTAACTATTTTAGTTTCTAAATTTATCTGTAAACCTGAAATTAGATTGTTAATAATGGCTTTCTTGTTAAATGAGTTCATAAAGGCCAGAGGCCCTTATTCAGCATAGGACTTATCATTCTCATGAAAAAGCTTTTTATTTATGAAATTCACAGAACTTAGATTTTTCCAGTTTCCTTAGTCTTCACTATGATCTCAGTCTTTCATTCATAACTTGAACAGTTATCATCTTGAGTGCCATCACACAGCACCTAGAGGGTGGCTGGGGGGGGTCACACCCAGCCAGCATGGATTTAGGAGGGGCAGGTCCTGCCTGACCAGCTGGTGGCCAGTCACTAGCGGTGTCCCCCAGGGATCTGGGTTGGGCCCAGTCCTGTTTAATACTTTCATTGATGATCTGGATGAGGGGATTGAGTCCACCATTAGCAAATTTGCAGATGACACCAAGTAGGGGGGAGTGTCTATCTGCTGGAGGGTACGAGGGCTCTGCAGAGGGAGCCGGACAGGCTGGATCGATGGGCCAAATCCAACAACATGAGGATCAACAAGATCAAGTGCCAGGTCCAGCACTTTGGCCACAACAACCCCCTGCAGTGCTACAGGCTGGATGGAGACTGGCTGGAAAACTGCCCAGTGAAAAAGTCCTAGGGCTGCTGGTTGACTCAGCTGAACATGAGCCAACGTGTGCCCAGGTGGCCAAGAA
>VXBC01005445.1:1305126-1317756 GCA_013399945.1 Ploceus nigricollis | reverse complement strand
TGTGTCTGTTTTTCACACATTTGGTTATAAATATATAAAATCATGGTGGAATGGAAAGGGAGTGCTGTTCTTTGTACTTTAAAATTTCTTATGTAAATTCCATGTATTCCTTTTTTATTATGCTCCAAGCTGATATGTAGTTCTTGTTATTGTTGCCTTTATCGTCATATAATTTTATATTTTTATATTCCAATATTCTCTTTAGCCCATAAGGATGACTCTGACTTGTTTCAGTCTTCAATAACAAAGTATTAATTCTTACTGTATAGGGATGCTCTGGACTTATGAACTTATTCCCATTCCTAAAATGTGTTTTTCCAGAAAAGAGTCAGGGTATTTTGATCTGATAAATAATACTCATACATTTTCTCTAAGTCTGCAAGTCATGCACATTATAAGGCCATGTAATAATGTCAACATTTAAACAATTCCTTAGTGACCTTTAATTGCTTGATACAGACAGCATCTATTTTATGAGATTGGTCATGGTAATTTTATCAAATTAAAAATATCTTCACATTGAGAAAGATATGACACATTTGGCACATGGTACTTTCTATGCTTTTTTTTTTTTTAAATTGGATATTTCACTTAGCTAGATCAAAACATCTTTGTTATAGGAGAAATTCTAAAGGTACTTGATGCTTATATCTCCAGTGATAGAGCAGCAGATGACAAAATGTCTGGGCCACAGAGAATTTTTCATGTCTTCTAGGCCATATCAATTTTTCCTTAATTAAACACTCAGTAGGAGGCTTGCAGTTTCTCTGTTTTATGCAAATCCTGAATTAAAAAATTACCTGCCATTTTTAGATGAAATAGAATTTAGTAGGTTTGTGAAGTAGTTATTTTAGTTAAAAGGAAAAATACTGAGTGGTAATTCGGTTATTTTCCATGTGAACCTCATACAATTTTAAATTTAAGGGAAGGAAAAGTATAGTTGCCTTTACTTTAGCATGGAGGAAAATAATTAGAGAGACACTCCAATAAAAACAGCAAAAGCTGTGAGAGATGGAGAAAAGAAACTGGAAAAGGCAGAATAAGAAAAATAGCTTCAAAATGTTAGGTTGCAGAGAGTCAAGAAAAACCAAGCAAGCAGACACTTTCTGCAACAAGCCTTGTGTTCAGTGCTAAACGCTTCCTACCTCTTCACCGCCTCCTGGCTTCATTAACAGCACTGGCTGTCAACAAGAGACAAACACCCCAGAAAAGGCCTTGCCCTTCTGAATGACTGAGATTTACACACTCATGCTTTTTCCCAGGATGATCCAAAGTCTTTCTTATCAAGGTCCCAGAATGTTTCAAAGCCCATGATGTACCCCAAAAATAGAATGTTTTGTGTGAATTGGTGGATGGTTATAAGGAATACAGCTGACTTCTAACATGGTGTTTCCAAGCCATCGTCCTGTCCAGTGGAAGACTCCCCATGAGCACACTGCCACAGGCTCTTGTTCATGATTTCCTGCCATAATGCTAAAAGTGAATATCCCCCCAGGCTGTGAGAGCAGGGGAAATCGCCTCACTGGGTTCTATGCTCTCCTTACTCACTGCTTTCAGTTGCCTTCCCACAGTCTAAATAATTTTGTTTAGGCTTATGAAGTAGTGCAAATTAATCTCCAGACTGACTTTATTTCACTACTTAGTGCTAAACAACTGGCAAAAGAATTGTTTTTTCACTGAAGCATTCCTCATTTTCTCATTGTCTTCAGTAAAATGAAGAAGCAGAAAGGTGGACATGATTATCAATTATGATTATCACTTATTTGCATCTGCTTGAAATTCTAGATGCTTGATAAGTTTACTTGTTTTATTGAATATGAGAAAAACCCTTTCATTAAAAACCACAAGTTTTTGATTATTATTTTCGTACATCTTGCTGTATTAATGCAGTCTCTAAGAACACAGTGGTTGTCACATATTACCCGCTAGAAGGCTGTACTACCTACAGCTATAAGTAATATAATATTCTGTAAGTTCTAAGCAGATTAATCTCTAGGTATCCTTTGCATAAAGATTTCAAGTATGGAAAAGCTTATTTAAATGGGTGCAACACTTTCTGCTCATATATTCACTGCTGGGATGCATATGGCAGCTATGTTCCAGCTTTATGCAACATATTCCAGTTTTGCATAAACATTTACCTGTTTCAGACCTTTCAACATGAGCAAGTGTTCCTTCCATGATTCTGCATTTATTTGCAATTATTTTTATTGTTAGAATAAGTAAAGGCCAAATTGGATGCGGTCTAAGCCATGCAGGTCTATTAGAATCAGTTCTTTTGTTCTCCAAAACAGCTCCAGCTGACATGTATGGGGTATGTCTGCATGTGAGTGAGCAGAACTGCTCTCCCTAGGTCACAGGGAGCACAACCCAGTCTGTAAGTGGAAGAAACCCAGCATGTGCCTGTACAGTTAGGTGTTTTTAGTTTAGAAATGTGCAGTAGGCATCACCTTCCCAATCATGAAGGAAATTTCAATTGTAATTTACACAAATGCCGGCAGAATAGCTCTCAAGATTCTTTTAGGCAGATACAATTGCTTGTATTCATGCAGAAAGTCCCTGTTCTCTGCCATGCCTTTGGTTTTAATCTCCATAACATCCTAACTGGGAGAAATTCTGTCTGTAACTAGCAAAGCATAAAGGCAACTTCATTTACAGTAACTAGGCCCTATCCACCAGTTTTTGAACAAACCCAAAAGACAACCCTTTTACTCTGGCGGCCAAGGGAAGGAGACAGTCTTCCCTGAGACATGGGGCTGTCAGCTATTTCTAAGCTGTTTCAGGAGGCATGAGTTAGGGAAGACTTTAGCCATTCTTGTTATAAACATAGACAGCATGAAAAAGGTTCTCATTAGGAGGATTAAATTCCTTACTCAACTAAGACATCCTGGGAAATGTATTGCTACCTTTCTGTGCCTACTCCCAGCAAATATTTTGAATGTAGGGAGTTTGAGCTCTTACGTGGGTCAACACAATGTAACTTTTCACTTTCCAGTTTATAGAGATAATGTTGTCTCATAAGTTCTTAGACCAAACATTCACACGGTAGTTTCCACTGATGTTTTCTACCCAGTGTATCAGCTTGGTTTACTGATAGCTTTTATATCACATGAGGGCAGCTACTCAAAAAGCTTAGAAACAGATTTTGAATTTAACACTTGTGGGCAAGGTGTAAAGGCTGACAGACAGCTCAGCATGGGCCAAGACACAAGCAGAAATTCTTGCACAATGCGTTGCCATGAAAAGAAAGGAGACAATAAATTTGCATCACAGCATGGGAAGATACAATGACCAAAATCTCTTGGCATGTCTGAAGAGGGAGAAGAAAATATTGTGGTGGAGCACCCTGTGCACAGAAAAATAATGATCCACTAGGTCAAAGTTACTTGTGGTTTACTGGGCACATAAAGGTGGGGTGAAGGATATTGTAGGTAGTTATGTGTATTGTCACACTTAAACAATAAAAGAGGTGCTGTAGGACAGCACCCTGCTTGGGGAGAACACTGCACTGTCCATGGTGGAGGCATGCCTCTACCTGCTCCAATGCAGCTCAGCCTTGCTGCTCCCTGATGGTCAGTGGAGCCAGCACCCAGTGCTCAAAGCAGAGCTGGAATTCAGTTCCCTCACCCATGGGCAGGGGTGTGTGCCCTTGGTGGGCAGTGAAGGTCTGGCACTGCAGCCTGTTGGTGTAGCACAGGAAATGGTGGGTCTGGCTTCCAGGCAGAATTGAAATAGTGGTGTGTTTTTGGGGATCTGGGGGTTTTGGGGTGTTAATAACTTCCTGCTATATTTGGAAGCGGAAAGAGGGAATTAGAAGGCAAGTTGGATTTAAAAAAATATACTACTGCGGCTCATGCTTACTGCACTATAACTAACTAGCAACGTAGTCTCCAACAGTTTGTGCAGAAAGGGCAGTAGGTGTTATTTCTTCACAAAATATTGTTTCATTTGCTTGAGGACACAGGCAGAGAGATAACACGCCAACACAGGGTAGGAATTGTGTGCTTGAGTGTTGCTGGGAATTTTTTGCTTTTCCTTAAGGGAATTGGATTTACTGTAAGGAGAGCAAAGTGGCAGGAAAGAATAAGGGAGTGACTGAGAAGAGAAGAAAAAACGGAGCTCCAGAGTGAAGACAAAGTGTGAAAAGGATGCTATTTAAATGTAGCATTGTTAAGTTATTAGAGTTAATGCCTTATTGACTGGAGAATGTTGCCAGAAGTTTAAGTAACTTAATTGCTCTGTTAATCATTGTCCAAGTTGCTTTCTCTTGGGTGTACATAACATTATTTCTTGGGTTTTGCCGCAAATATTCAACAGCCAGAATGTGAGGCCTTTTAGTATTTGTTATGGTAACATGTGACTATACTTCATAACTTCCTGTTCTACAAAATCATTGTATCTATAATAAAACTTATGGAACAGATGCACTGTGTGCTTTTCGGAGGAAAAAGCCCAAACACCAAAACGACACCAAACCAAAACCAAAACTACACCTCTATCCTTATCCGATTAAAAACCTAAACTGAAACTCCAGTAGCCAAGCAGTCATGATTGTCCAAAAGAATTTCCTGAAATATATTTAATTTTTAATTAATTTAATCTGTTTTGACTGCTGTGGCAAGGAAAGGTTAGTATGGCTGTCACCTTGAAAGGAATGGTGGGTGCAGTCATTAAAAGGTGCCTCTCTCTCTTTCCTTGTAGTATCAGTGTCTCATACGCCTTTCTGAACATCAGATTCATCCCCAGCTTTTTATCTGTTCTCTTTTTATCCGTCAGCCTCCACAACTCCCTTCTGATCAGGTTAATTTGTTTTCATTTGTGGCAATCATTCATCAGTTTATTCTGAGTACTTCTACAGCCAAAACAGAAATCCATTAAATCTATACTGCAGTTTAATCTCAACCAATAATTGCTCATTAATCTTGCTGGAAATACACATTTTCTTCAGCCCATTGCCAAGGCACAAGCTTGAGGAAAAAAAGCAAAGTATTTAATCAGTTTTTTAAAGTTTGTTAATGACAAATTCTGGCTGACAGATTAAAAAATTAGGTCCGCTGCATTGGGGTGCATTCAGTTTTTAAAAAGTGATTAACTGTATGCCAAGCTGTCAAAGAAATTTTGCATGAAAAAAGAGGAGTTGTTAACATTATGTCTCTGCCCAATGATTTTATAATGTCCATTTTAAATATACGTGGGAAAAAAAAGTCAGCACCATGCAGTAATTTTCAAAAAGTGGAGTTGTGTAACTATGAAAAGAGAAGCCTGAAACACCTTTTATGCTCATTCATACCCTCCCCCAGTTTTTTTCTCCCATAGGTTTGACTTTAAAAACACTTCTGTCTTTCCCTCTAAAATTTTAGTTACATCTGCTAGCTAATTGAATTGAACACACATTTTGGCTTTTCTGTCCTGAAGAACTTCTCCTTATTCTTACTCTCCCATCAAACAATGGCTGCATCCTGGGAGACAGTTTTCCAGAGCAGCTGGATTTGCTGACACAGGTAGGTCATAGCCTGAGTTGATTTAGAAATCCCACACTTGCTAAATAATTCACCTATTTTATGGCTACTTGCTTAATACCCAGTTTCTGTGGAGCTGGTAAAGTGTCTGACAAAAGGTCAAATTGATTGCACTACTTCTCTCTGTTGAACTTTTGCTGCTTCCTCATGCTGCTGTCAGTATATCTTCACTTCTGATTGATTTTCTTAATTCAAAAATTGATGCAAAAAAGTCTTTTCTAATGAAAAGCATGTTTGTCAATATTCTCCACTCCCTTTATGGATTTCTGTTGCGTTGTTACTTTGATTACCAGCTCCTGACCTGTTTATATTCTGGTTTGCTTAAAAACCCAATCTTCATTCTCCAAATGTGTAGTTTCATTTTAAAGATCTTTTTGAGAGCAGAAAGCAAACCTCATGCTACCTGACCCATACTGTATTTCTATATTCAGAAAGAGAAGAAAAACAACCTGTTGTGAGCAGCAAGTCTTTATTTCTGGTCAGAGATGAATTCCCAGATAAAAGGATATATTTCTTCTTTTCCTTGTGACACAAAGTCAGACTTCAAAAGCCTTCTACATGTTCAAAGTGACTTGGAGGCTGAAGAAGTGACACTGTGTAAGACTGTATATTACACACACCGCTGCTGTGCACTTGTTCTGTGCAAAGTACTGAGTCTTGAACTCTTTTTAGTTTGATAGAAAAACCATCATAATATTTGACTATTACAAAGCTTCAGCATCACAGACGTTGAACTTTTCATGACGCTTGTATACATCATACAAGACGAAACAAGCTGCATTACAGACATTGTTTTGTGTTGTGATGATGAATTGTTTCTGCCACTGATCACCATGCCAGCAATGGAGTACATGGCTGTAATAACACATTTTCACATTCCATTTGTTAGTTCCAATATTGACTAATCTTTTTCCAATGCAGCCTTAGACTTTCTTTGCGGTTAAATGCAGCAACTTTTGAGCATTTCTTTATTCAAACAGTAAATACTAACTAAAAAAGATCCTATCATTCAAGGGAAAATAGTCCACATTACCCAGTCCTCTAAGACTTTAAACAGTTGAGCACATCCCCTCATTAATTTGGTGTTCCAGGATTCTGCATTGTTGAAATGAAGTTTAATAAGAATGCACGTGTAACAGAAGCAATTTCCCTCCCTACATTTGTTAAAGTTGTCCTAGAAGGATGTGAACACAAACTCTGAACTGGCATCAAATTTGAAAAATCAAATTTTGATCAGGAAATCTTTACTAACAACTTGGTGTGAGGAAAATGAATTGGTAGTCCAAGTGGAGACCAGTGACAAGTGGTGTTCCTCGGTGATTGGTATCGGGACTGGTGATGTTCAGCATCTTTGTTGGCAACATGGACACTGGGACAGAGTTCACTCTTAGCAGCTTTGCTGATAACACCAAGCTGAGTGATGTGATCAACACAAGAGAAGGAAGGGATACCATCCAGCAGGACCTGGACAACTTGAGAGGTGGACTTTTGCAAACCTCATGAAGTTCAGCAAGGCCAAGTGCAAGGTGCTGCATTTGGGTCAGGGCAATCCCAAGCACAAATATAGGCTGTGTGGAGAATGGATTGAGACTAGGCCTGTGGAGCAGGACTTGGGGGCATTGCTGGACAAGAAGCTTGGTGAGTTGACAATATGCGCTTGTAGCCCAGAAGGCCAGCTGTATCCTGAGATGCATCAAAGGAAGCAAGACCAGCAGATCAATGGAGGTGATTCTGCCTGTCTGTTCTGCTCTTGTGTGACCCCACCTGCAGTGCTGCATCCAGCTGTAGAGTCCCAAACAAAAGAAAGACAAGGACCTGTTGGATTGAGTCAAGAGGAAGGCCCCAAAGATGCTCAGAGGCCTGGAGCACCTCTCCTATGAAGACAGACTGAAAGACTGGGGCTATTTAGTCAGCAGAAGAGAAGGCTTCAGGGAGACCTTGTAGCACCTTCCAGTGCCTAAAGTGGGCCTACAGAAGAGCAAGAGGGGGATTTGTTACAAGGGCATGTAGTGACAGGACAAGGGGGAATGGCCCTAAGCTGAGGGATGGCAGGTTTAGTTTAGATATTAGGAAGAAATTCTTTACAATATGGGTGGTGAAGCACTGGAACAGGTTGCCCAGAGAGATTGTGGATGCCCCATCTCTGAAAGTGTTCAAAGTCCAACATGGATGGGACACTGAGCAACCTGGTCTAGTGGAAGGTCTCCCTGCCCATGGAGGGGAGGGTTGAAACTACATGATCTTTAAAATCCCTTCCAACCAAAATTATTCTACAAATCTATGATTCTTTCTTCTTATCCTAATGCATTGTATTCTGCATTGCTGGGCATCTAGTAGATTTTTCTCATGTTGTGAACAGGCAATGGAGCTATTCTGGATGACTTACCTAGCCGTAATGCCTACCAGTGCACCAATTTTCTTCTGTTTTAACTATAGATGTTCAAGATGAAATATTATAAACAAATTGCAGGCTACAAACTAGTCTCATTTGTGCTCTTTGCAATATAGCCATAAATGCACACAGATGGTAGAAACAGAATATTCTTTTGAGGGAGAATTTCTTCAATTTCTCCTATATTCTCTGCATAAGTCAACAACCAAGAACCGAAAATAAGGGGAAAAAAATCCCCAGCGTCATGGCTTCTGCATCCTCTTTTTATGCTTGCATTTAATCTTTACGATAGTGAGGAGTACTAAGTAGTGCAGAATAGCACTGACCATTGAGCACTGCCTATGATAGGTGGGTGGTGTGGGTTTCTTGAGAATAAGGTTATCTCTATCAGATCCCATGGTTCTGATGGTGATTAAATCATCAACAGAAAAAAACATGCAGATTACACTGTGGAATAACCTACTTCTTTTTTGCCCTTTTCTGTCCCATCCCACTTCTCTAATACAGTGCTCAGAGCAGCTTTCTGTAACAAGGCTCTGCATAGCCCAGGTGATTCATGTTCTCTCCAAGAAACTGGGATTATCTTCAGCATGCCTTCTGAAATTGTTTTGCTTTCTACTCTGACTTAAAAGTGGCTCACATTCTGCGAAGTTCTTGCTGAGTGTTAAAAACATTTAGCAATACTGTTTTTCTCAAAGCTGCTACAAAGTAGTAGGAAATGTCTTAGTAGCTCTTTTAACAAAGCTAGTTAGCAAATAGGCATGTTCTCTTCTTGCTTTCTGTTACTGAACTGGTTATTCCCACAACAGGAAAACAGAGTAAGTCTTAAAGTCTCTGTGGCCTGTAATATTATTTTAAAATAATCTTGCTATTTATTGGTGTTACAGAACATAAAGAGCAAAAGTTGGTGGAAATAAGTGCTATCTACTACTGTCTATTCAGACTCTGAAAAAGGTTTTCTTCATTATTATGCAAGAACAAAATTCCCTGTTTATTCAATTTGCCTGAGCTTAGTATGTCATGGAAGAAAAATTGTAGGGAACTGCAGGGCCACCATGCCCAGTATCACGCAAACCCT
Source organism: Ploceus nigricollis (assembly GCA_013399945.1). Classification (NCBI taxonomy): domain Eukaryota; kingdom Metazoa; phylum Chordata; class Aves; order Passeriformes; family Ploceidae; genus Ploceus; species Ploceus nigricollis. The sequence continues at coordinate 1,308,767 of VXBC01005445.1, read as the reverse complement.
TTGATTATTCTTAGAGTGGTTGTCTCCATAGGGTTATCAAATCAAGAAAGAAATATGAGTAAAATATAGTAAGATATTCTGACAGAGGCCTGAGCTTCTGAAGAACATCTGAAGTTTTGCAGTATTTGCAGGACTATTTCACAGTAACTTAGTGTCCCAGACCACAAAATGTTAGTATAGAAAAAGGAGAGATTCTGGACTAATCTCTGTCTACATATGCATAGATTGTCAAGTAGAACAACAGCAAAGAGACCCCTAGAAAGGTTTTAAGAGGAAAAACCCTACCACAACTCAGTACAGAAACTACCTCAGTAAATATCTTTATTTACTTTATTTCACTTAAATGAAATAGTCTTATTTCTAGCAGGTACAGCAGTTTATCCTGTGCATGAGTGTTGGCTCACTACACACATTAAGGATAGCACAAGCTAACCCTTAACTCTGGCCTTAGTACAGCTGCATTGAAATGTTGACAGATGTATCTTTTCTGAAAACATACATTTCGGTATTGATGTTTTTCAGTCAAATTACAATGAATCCACCTAGGCACTACACTCTTGATGTTTGGAGATGTTTTAAATGATTCTTGATGAGCCAACATGAAAAAAAAGGAGAATGGGCACTTGTGTAGATTAAAGTGAGGTGTGGATGTTAGCATAAAAACACTGAATTGTGGTTCAGAGATAACTGTTCATGTGCTGCATGAATCAAAGAAAAATCATACACTTGATCTCCTTTCTCAGCATTCCAACTAAAATGCAGTTTTCCTTTTATTCCAGTAGTTCGGGAATAAATTATAGGGTTTCTTTCTCTTTCTCTCTGTTCAAACACTCAAAAGTTTGCACAGCTTCAGCATACAATGAGTCAAATATCAACCGAGCATTTAAGGAGTTGATCAATTTTAAGTGTGTAGGAGTTTCTGTGAATCATTAAAAGTAGGTATTCTACTCATATACAGTAACAGTATATGGGCTTGAAATGGGAATAGTTTTCCTCCTCTTTCATCAGTTTTATGATATAGAATCCCTTTATGTAAAGATAGCAATCTGCACAAATGTCAAATGATTGAACAACTCTTTCATGAATATGTGGCAATCCATTTTAATACTAATCATTGATTTTGGCAATGAGAGTGAAATCCCTTTGAATTGTATTGATTGGTTAAATTTCTCTATTACATATACTGCAAAATGGCCTGAGTGTTGCGCAGTGCTGCAATATATGCAATAACTTTATAGTACCTGTTTTCTTTTTTTTTTTTAACAGAGCTTTTCTGAGGTGGTGATGCATATTAGCTCATTGAAATGAAACAGGATGGCTGTTCACAATATTTTAATAAAAGAGAACATGGTCAGGCTGCTATGTAATTAACTATGCCTTTGAGATATTCTTGCATGTAGAGTAGATCTTTTTCCTATTAAATTGCCATTTATTTGTGACCTTTAATATATTACAAACAGTCTTCTTTCTACATCCTAAGCAGTGCTGGAGAACAACAATAAACTGTTGTATTGCTCTCCTTAAATGACACTTACAGCTTGGCAGAGTTACAAGGGAGCTGGTAGGTTTGCCATTCAGGAGCTAAAATAAAGGACTTATCCGTTGCTCCCAGGAACATTTTACTTCCTTGAAATTTTAAAAATACAATTAACTGTTGGATTTTCACCTTCCAAAATTTTCTGGGATAAGTAGCTGATTGTGCCCTTTAATATTATTATTATTATTACTATTATTACTGTAGTTGTTACTACTATTATTATTTCTTGGGCCTCAGCGGGTGTTTAAAAGAAGTTTCTAATGCTAAACCTGTGAACCTGCTTTGGTGCTGTTTCTTCCCTCCCTTTTGGGTGGAAGCTGAGGGCAACCCTTGCACCTGCATCTGCCCCAGGCAGCCCACACACAAACCCAGGCAAGATTTGTAGAAGCCAAGTCAGCTATTTTTTTGTCCCTTCAGACCCTGAAATGCTGCTTTTCCTTCCTCAACATGTATGCTGCATCCTGTCAAATCAAGAAAAAGTGATCTCAGCTTCATTGTGACATTTTGAGAGAAAGCTACTGAAGTGTGCAGTGAAATTTTATAATTCCTAATCAAAAGTGATAAATATTAATGACAGGGGATGTTAAGTACATGGTCATTGGGGTTCAGAGAAAGGGGTGACTCTATGTAAATAGAAAGAAGCTGGTTTTTAAGATCTGTATTGATATGGAATTTTAAGAAAAGGCTAAAATGCAAGCCTCTAGTCCAGTCCTGCAGCCTTTTACCTAATCATTGGCAGCAAATAACAAAGGCTGTGTGCAAGGAATTCTTTTAAAATTAAAAGAGGTATAAAAATTCCATTAAATACCTTGGGAAGGGCTCATTTTGGAGTTTAAGCTGACATTTTATTCACACGAAGTATTTGAGTATGAAACTCAATATTTATGTGAAAGGGAAGGCTATTTTGCCTGACAGGACCTTTATACACAAAATAATGGAAGAGTTGTTTTCCACCAGCATTCAGATCACAGAGGTGTTGACCAATGGAAATGTGTGTACTGAATAAGGCAGTTTAGCAAGGAATTTTAGGAGCAAGTTAAATCTTTTTGACTTCAGCAGAATAATTAAACCACTTTAACATTTGCACCATGCCGAAAAAAAACACCAATCTTTTGTGGGCATAATTACACCTATGGCGTCTTGCCTGGGGTTGTAGAAATTTGTCATGAATATTGATTGAGTTTCATTTCCACCTTTGGCATCTTGATCCTTGACCCAAGAACTCTCAGACTTCAGGGTGCACACAAAGTCTTTTGCTTTCAGTGGCAAGTAATGCTGTACATGGATTTGTTCCTAGCCATGTGCTTTGGAGCCTCAGAGTTGTCCCCACTGGAGGCTGGGCCAGGCACTTAACCCTTAGCTTGTGACCTTGTCGCCCATTGCTGTGTACACGTCTAAAAATTGTGTGCTGTGCACACGTCTAAAAGTAAGTTTTATTTTCTAGATGACTGTGTATTTTAAAGACGACTGTTTGACAGCTTCAGGTCATACAGTCTGCAAAGCAGAAGTTTAAAAGAAAAGTTAAAAAAAGAATATATGTCCTAAAATGTAATGTTTCGTATTGTAAGAGACTGATAAGACCTGTAAGACTCTGATGTGGAGTTAAATACATTCAGTGTGAAGTTATGCTATGCATAGAATCATAGAATATCTGAGTTGGATAGGACCTACAAGGAACCCCTGGCCCTGCACAGGATAGCCCCAAAACATCACACCATGTGCCTGAGAGCATTGTCTGAATACTTCTTGAACTCTGTCAAGCTTGGTGCTGTGAACACTTCCCTGAGGAGCCTTCCAGTGCCCAAGAATCCTCTGGGTGAAAAACCTTATTCTAATATCCTACCTAAACCTCTAACACAGCTTCAAGTTATTCCTTTAGGTCCTCACACTGGTCACCGCAGAAGAGATCAAGGTCTGCCTCTCTGCTTCCCCTCACAAGGAAATTGTGACTACAATGATGTCTTCCCTCAGTCTCCTCCAGGCAGAACAGAGCAAGTGATACTCCTTATGCAGCTTCCCCTCAAGGCCTTTCACCATCCCCGTGGTTCTCCTTTGGATGGTCTCTAAAAGCTTAGTTTTTTTTATATTGTGGCACCCAAACCTG
>VXBC01005445.1:1154799-1304858 GCA_013399945.1 Ploceus nigricollis | reverse complement strand
CAAAATCCGGCACTTTCCCTTGTTAAACTTCGCAGGGTTGGTGATTGCCCAGCCCTCCAATTTGTTCACTAGTAGCTTATCGACTTCCCTCAATTAGGAATCCTAAATGACTATACCTCTGTGTGAAGACTGATCTGCACTCTGGTGGAAAATAAAAAAATTGCTGAAGACGTGTGTCTGGGCNCACGGCGGCGCGGGCTGCCTGTTGTTGTCGGCCCCGCGCTCTGCCCGCCACTGGGAACGGCCGGCCGCTGCTGTCCCCAAGTTTCTTTTTGTAAGTGTTAGAAGGAGAGGGGGGGCATTAAAAAAGAAGAGTAGAGGTGCTTGAGCCGACGCTCCGGAGAGGAGGGAAAGTCGGCTCGGCGGCGAGGAGGCTTCCCAGGGCGCAGCGAACTGATTCAGGAGATTAATTTACAAGTGGGCGACAAAAGGTAAAGCCTGAAAGATGGATCGCTTGTGTGAGATGGAATGGGAGCTTTCGTGGAAAGGTTTATGACTTGTCTTAAAACGTCACTTTTGAATGTCTTTCGGATGGTTTTCGACTTCAAAATCCTGTAAGTTTCTTATCCAAAGGTAAATAGGTAGCGTAATTGGCCACATTTTAAAGTTCACAGGAAAGGCAAGAAAGTAGATGTTGCTCTTCAGTATCTTATTTCCCCCAAATGCCTCGTGTTCTTATTCAACAACGCTTGATTTGACCGCGGTTATTTCTTGGTGCGACCCGTCTAAAGCAAAGCTTCAAGTAATTCCACTGAGTTATAATAATTCAGCCAGCCGATCTTCATTGTGCAAAAATGTATTTCTGTAGATGCATGCTTTTGAGTTTGCAGACCTGTTGCTTTGTACTTTCAGCTTAGAAAATGTTCTCAGTAAAATACCATATACTCAACTGTAGTGATATCTCTCTTTTCAAATTATAGTCTTATGTAGGTGAGAACGGGATTTGCATGTTTTATAATTGTTTAGCCTTTCAGACTTTACTGAGCTTTTCAGATAGACTTTTTTTTAGATGCATCAGCTAATTTGAAATTCATTGCAGATAGTAAAAATAATTCATTGTTATGACTTGCTAGTTTCATCTGGTGCTGCCCAAGTCCCAGGGAAATGTGACTGATTGTTCAAGGGATTAAATAAATTAATTTCATGTGGAAATCAGTTGTGTGGAAAAAGTCCCGACAGCCTTCTTTGACACAGATCTGTATACTTGTTAACAGTTCAATAGTTTGATCTTTTGGCTGAATAAATGAATTACGTAAAATGTAAAAACAAACCACCCTTCCTTATGTCTAGTACTCTCTACTAACAATAAAAAAGGGAGAATTTTTAGAGCGTGTTGTTTTTATGTATTTTTCCTGAATCAAAACACTGCAGGAATGTCTTAATGTAGAATAATACTGTTTACTAGGTGACTGCATTTGTGCAATTAAAGGAGAAAACATGTATCCTCCCAAAGTCCATAAGGACTGAAATACATGACTTTGGGGGAATTTTTTTTTGATACAGTTAGTTTTTATCAGTTAAAGTAGGAAAGAAAAGGTTTTCTAGATCAAAATGGTATAACTACTCAATGTTAAGCTAAGTGCTGGGATGTTTTGTGGTGTGAGTTTGGTTTGTTTGTTTTTCTTTTTTTTTTTTTTTTCCTTCTGGTAATCTAGAGTATTCATCTTTCTTCAGATGTTCCCGTCTTTATTAGACCAATAGAACTTCTGTAATTACTTCAAGACCAAATTTTATTTCAAAAAAAGTTTTGTAAAACAAATTTAAGGTTTGACTAGTGCTCAGTAATTTAAGTGCTATGTACAATTCATCCAAGCTTTTTCCCACTTGATCCCACTAGTCATTTTAACTAGTTTGTACCACTAGACTGATTTCAGTAAGACAATTTAACTTGCTCCATGGCCTTTTTCAGTTGATTGTGGTTTCTTAAAGCGTGCTCATTTACTGTGGATTCTTTCAGTAGCTTTCTAATTGCAGACAGTTTAATTTTAGTGGCTTCTGAAGTCGTGTGCAGAAACTGGGTACCTTCTTCCTCTCCCTCCTAAGATGTGCTGCATAAAGGCCCCAGTTGGTCTCAACGGTGGGAAGAACATTAAAGTGACTTAGAAACACTCATGAAGTGCTCATGAAGCCTGTGGTGTCAGAGCAGTACCTGAAGTTGTTAGAGCAGTTAATTCCAGTCTCCTTTTCTAAAGTCCTCTGAGTCAGGTGTAGAAATAAAAATTCAGTGAAGTTCCTAATACAGTGTGCTCTCAGTGGAACCTCCTGGGGTTGATAAATATTTCAAGAAGCTGAAAGTTAGTGATACATTTTAAATGCACTGCTAAGCTGAGATACTTCATGGTCCTTTGCATACACATTTGCATTATTCATTTGTGCTGTGTAGGTAGATAATGGGCCAAATCTATCTTTGGTATTACTCCACTGATTTCTGAGTAACTGAGCTAATTCAACCATATGTGTATGTCTTGCTTTTTGGAAGTCCAAGGCAAAGTTGGAATTACTTTGGTGATTTTATTATACAGGTGAGAGTTGTTTGTACACTAACTATTATTGTTTGGTAGCGTAAGCATTTCTTCATTAAGATAATTGTAAGCAGAAGGTATAATTTAATTTTTCTTCTTTTTCTGAAAAAAACCCACGGTTACTGTTTTAGTTGCTGAAGTGACTGAGAGATGTGATAAACCAGCTTTCTGTCATTGGTAGAAGTCCATCCTAATAACCTACTAACTTAGAAGTTCTTGACACAATTCTTTGTACCATGATAAACTCTCCCTGCATGTTTTAAGCAGCCTTCCATGCCTGGTCCATGATACTGATGTGCTGCATTTGTGTGTATGCATGTATACAAGCTGTACATATATCTCTATTTTAAATAACTAGGTACTTGCTTTGACTTACAATGAGAGGCAAAGGTAACAGAAAATGGAAAGCCTTGATCTATCAGCATGGACTAGATTTAAAATGCTGACTCTGAGCAGGTCATTCATATGTCAGAGTATATAATGCATTTGATGGAAGCTGCTATCCCTATATATAAAACTGTATATGAAAGAGGTTATTGTTTGTGGGGCAGCTTGCTTTCTTTATTTCTTTCTTTTAGTAGATAATGATGTTGTAGAAATGTTAATATCAAATTTAACTATTTAATTTTAAGATCCAAAGTGGTCCTGTCAGAAGATCCTTAGCATGGGGTTCATGCTATTATGAATAATTTCTGCCAGAGATCAAGGCCTTTGTATGGCATTCTCAGAATGCTCATTCCAGTAATTGGTTTTTGAAAAAGCTAACCTGAAAATTAACGCAGAAACTTTGTCCTCCCAGCTGTGAACACATGAAAAACGTCTCTGTCAGTGTTGAGTGCTACAAAAATGTGCAGTTTTTGGTGTCTGGAAGAAAAAGTAGGTGGAAACACAACTCTCATTTCAGTCAGTTGAAGTAAGGCTCTACTTAATGCACCCTGTGTCTAACATTTTCTAATGACAGTGTGCACAGCCATCTTATTCAGCAGAAGTCCTTCCTTTTAGCACAGCACAGTGGAGCAAATCAGAACTTGGGAGTCAATAAGAAAAACACTTATACATTTAGGATGTTGCCAAGCAAGTATCACCATTGTATGTAATTCCTGTTAAGAATAGATATATACCTGAAAAGTTTTGTTCTCAGTGGAATGAAACATGTTGAAGCCAAATAACTTTTGCAGCTTTAGTAGTTGTCAGAGAAGCTAAGACTTGGGACATGTCTCTCTTCTGTGCCAAGGAATTCTGTAAAAATTTATTGAGACTGCAATAAGCATTTATTGACAATTTCTTCTAAAACTACAGGCAGAGAAATATTATGTTGAGCAATTACATTAAATTGTTTGGTGATCAGCAAGCACTCAGATGTCATTACATTTTTGGGTTTTTTTCCTAGTTCTGGCATCAGTTTTCCTGGTAGTGATGAATACTGATTTTTTTTTTAAAGAAAACTTGACTTCTTTTAAATAATATTACCACTGAGCAGGTGTACACTGTGTCTTTAAGATATTTTGATTGTGTAATAAATAAATAAATAAATACTGATTATTGTAATTCTCTTAGCTCTGTACAAGTGTTGTATAAGGATATCTACGTGTGGAGTGGTACCAAGCAATCAGTTTGGAAACTGAGGGCAGAAGATGCCTTTGCTTTCTAGTATGTGTGGGCTCCTGTTCTGGCATATGCTCAGGGCTATTTCCTGGCACCCAGGTACCTTGTATTCCTTGTGATGTTTGCATGCACAGTGGCTTGAAGATGATGCTGGTTGCCATGGTGGGAGAAGGGCAGACTGCTTATCCAGCTTACTGGATGGCCCAGCAGACTATAAATAAGTAACAGCATTTCTTCTACAGGTTGTGGAATTGCTCATTTGTATTTTGTGAACGCACTGCACAGCTGGAATTTGTAGTAAATCTGAAGTCTAATAAGTTTGCTTTTCTATGTTTCCAACTCTTTCAACTTTTCTTAACTGACAGAGTTCATGAATGTGCAAAAGGGACATGCCTGATACAAATCTCTTGCACAGAGGATTAAAATGACTGCATCATCAATAATGTCAGAGGGGTGTTGTTGACTAAAATGTAGAAAACAATATAAAAGTGAAGAGGAAATATTACACACTTGTAGTTTTTTTGCAGTTAATGGCCATGGTCAGAAGGATCAGTACTGTATTGCTGAGCCCAGTCTAGCATGAACCTTCTAATCATGCTTTTATCTTTTAAAATCTTGAAACTGTTAGTTGTCACAAGATGGCCTTCAAGCAATAGAAAAGTCAGGCTGCTGCTGGAAACAAACTTAGAAAACCTAAAACATTCTTCTAATGCAAGAGATGGTTAATTGACAATAGATAAAGACAAAGAATTAAAATAGAAGGATAGCAGAGATTTTAAGCAAACAAACAAAACCCTTCAAATCCCAATAAAAAGTTTTGCAATTTTTTTTTTTAAAGTTACATTGCTACCTGTCTGCCCTGCCCTGATTTCAGGCTCGATTTCTTTTGGCTCCCCTGTTGACCCTCTCAATTGGCTTTTTATGTGATAAAAATTGAATAGTCAAATTTCAAATTGAGAGTCAAGTGTGCAAATGGCCCCATGACAGCTTTCTGTGAGGAGTGGGTTCTCATCTTTGTCCTTGGTCTCTGCTCCTTTTCTCCACCTCAGTCTGCACAGTGGCTCTGTTGTTTTTCATTGTCTTTCTGTGGCATTCAAAGCCATTATGTATTCACAGTTCTATACTGCTGAGCTATGACTCTTTTTAAGTAATTCCCACTTAATTGATACTCAGTCACATGGGTAAAGTCCTTCAAAAAAGGTCCTGTCAGCCGAGTCCCTGCCATTAGCTGGGGTGAGAGATGCTCCTCAGTTCTCATGTGAAATTTGGAGCCATTAGGGAGGGAAGTTCGTGGCTGCTGAATCACAGGAAATATTTTTAGTGATCTGTCTCTAGTACTTTCTTTTTTTTTTTTTTAATGAGCTTGATGATATTCAGTCAAAGAGAAGTTCTCAGATGGTTTAAAATGAGGTATCAAGATCTGCTGAAATGAGTGGAGATTGGCTTACTTATCAAGAGGTGGATCCGTGTTGGGTTGCCTTATGTTGCCCTTGTAGTTACGGAAGACTTGCCTGAGCTGATAGAATCCGTATGTTTTGTTGTGCTCCTGCTGAAACTGCTACAAAACTGCTTTAAGTAACTTCAGCCATAGTAAACTACAGCACATCTTGGCATATCCTGTGGAGGAGGTGAAATGTCACCAGCTTTATCTGCGTAAACTGAATTTGAAATCATGTGCTCAGAAGGATGTAATTAAAAGAGGAAAGAAAATAATACATAAACTGCAAAAGCCCTTGGGCTTTCCTAAATAATTTTACAGCATCCTCACCATATTTGTTCCCCTCTAAACAGTCATAAGGGTAGACATTGCACTGGAAGGGTGTGTGCTTGACATTCCTAAAGTTTCAAATACTGATGTATTTTGAGTTTAATTTTAACCAAGCACAGATGCCTAAAGAGTCGTTTCCAGTAAATGATTTGCTGGTGCTAGAATCTGATTAATAACTTGCATTCCCTAATCTATTAATTGAACAAACATATAGAAAAGAATTTAGAGTAATTTTATTTTAATATAATTGTTCCTGTATGAGATTAATGCTACATATGAGTATTGAGTAACCCCAGCATTAATCATATTTCCTTCTTCATAATTCTTTTTCTGCCTCAATTCACTGTAAGGCTATATATGCTCTGGTCCAGCAATGATTTGTGATTTTCATCACAAATAACAGAGACTCTGTATTCAGTACCAAAATATTAAAAGTATTGAAATTGTAGTTTTAGAGATGGAGAATTTTCCTTCAGCAGTAGCATAACAGAGTGTACAGATTTCTCAGTCATTATTGTCATGTGAGTTACTTGTATCCTTTTGAGAAGGTATGTTTTACCTCCATTCTCCCATTATTGCTCTTGTAATGTGCTGGCAATCCATGATTTTTGTATGATTTTGGTTTTGTTTGTTTGTTTGTTTTATTTTGTTGGTTTTGGTTTTTTTTGTTGATGTTCTTTGGGTTTGTTTTGTTGTTGTTTTGTTGTGGTTTTTTGTTTGTTTTTTTTTGTCTGTGTTTTTATGACTATTGCTTAAATTTTGTTTCATAGATGAAATAACTACTTTGTTCACTTTTCAGCTGTAATGTAGTTATTGCTCTGGGTACCCTATGTACTTTGGTTCTAATAAGTATTTACCACAGAACAAGTTATTTAACTATTTTTTTAGTACACCTGTAAGTGGGGTTTTTCAAGTGCCATTGCCCCTCTTAAATAAGCTTCTGCAGTTGTTTTAAAGCCCATGTATATACACATACAGTGCTAAATTATATGAAGAATGATATCAAAATTAGCCATGTCCAAATTAACTCTGTATTTAAATAGGAACTTCACCTGGAATGTTTATCTATATACTCCCCTCGGTGCTCTTTGCACAAGTTGTCTGTCTTTGAAGAGTGGCCTTTCACACAACATTAATCCTAACAAATTGTTATTTTCACAGTATCTTTTAGTTTGACAGTCTTATTTTCACTGTGTTTAATGGTAGTTTATAGTATATTTTAAAATTTGTGTTAAATTATCATAACGAACCTGTGCAGCACATCATAAATAAGTTATTTCTAATATCGTATGAGCTGTCTGGGCTGTACTGTAAATTTTGTACAGTGAGAACTTGCTGTAAATCAGTCACATGCTCCTTGATTCAGTTGATGGAGTAGGCCAGAACTTCATTTGCTTGGTAGCTGTAGTTCTGTGCTGAAGAGCTAACACTAGGTCACAGCTTCAGGGAGACAGGTAAGAGGAAGGGGGAAACAAAAAGTAAAGTCTTTAAAGGTGGTGCTATTTTTCATTTGGACATCTAGCTGCCATATTGGTCCTTCCAACTAAAGAAAAAAGGCTGCTATTATTTTAACAGTGCAGTAAAAATGTATAGACATTTTCAAGGAAAGATTAAAGCAGAAGGGTTTATAGATCCATCACATATTGAATGAGACCCAAAGCACCTTTGCAATGTCCCTGTAGGCATCTCAGGACTGGGTTACACTCAAATGGAAGGGGCAAAGTTCATCTTTTTCCTGTGGACTATGGCAATACACTATGTGCTGGATTACCTGAAAACATTCCTTAAAAGTTACAGGATTTCCTTTAATGGATAAGCTCTTGTGATAACAGCTTCTTGACACTTGAATCTTTAGGCTCTCTTCTTTAGCTTATCATGACAGATTTTTTTTTTAAACATTGCCAGTTTGTTCATGTGTTGGTGATGACTTGTACACAGACACAATAGCATTGCTTCAGAGCACGTGCATTACACATGTGAATTTATCTCTTTGCAGAAAATGTTACCTGAACTAATATTCTGGAAATACCAGGAGTCTACTTCAAGTATCTGAAATTGTATTTATAGCCTTGCCATCTGGAAAAACACAAGGCATCTCAGCCTTGTGAACGTGCTTGGTGATGTTTGAGGAAAAATAGAGGGAATAAATTTGGCTGTGTCTCCTTTGTCATCCATGTTCCTGCACTGCTAACATGAATACAGAAGTGGAGGTGTTTTATAGGATAAGATGCTTACTGTTTTAAATTCTACATACTTCGGAGTGTAAGTCTTTGCTATGATGTGTAGACAAGTAAGTTACAAAGCAGCCGCCCATCATTTTCAAGTGCTCACAAGTGGAGGACAGTCCCTTACATTGGAACTTGAGGCCATTTCTGTTACTACCTGGATGGTCAGGTTCCAGGCTAGTAAGCTGGCAGCTTCTGAGCTGAAAAATACTAACATCCCTGACTTGAATTTGCACTTCTGTGCTTTTCTAGAGAGTAAAATCCAGACGCAACTTGACAAGTTTGGTTAGTATGCTAAGCAGCCAGCATTTCTGGGAGCCAGGTGATGTTAAAATCAGATTGGGGTTAAGTATTATGTGCTTAAAAGTGTTTCCCTGGTTGATCTCAGACTGTTGAGGAAGTCTCGAGCAGTTGGGAGGGTGTCTATTCTGGCAGGCTCCAGGATGGCCTTACTTCCATTGTGTCTCCTGGCTCTGGGAGTTGTCTCCAGTTGCTTATGCAACAGAACATTTTCTTTGTCATTACTGTCTCTTTGCTTTTTTCCCCAGGAATAATTGGTGCTTTGGGAGTAAACAAGTACATCAGTGATTCCAGCATTGCTGCACCACTTTCTTTCTTCTCCCAAACTTTTGTTCTGTGTTCACTCCTGCCATTCCATACTGATGTGTTATGAATGGGTCTTGCTATGTTCTTGAAGAGTTCTCTGCGTTAGGGGTGTAATTTTCTTGTCTGATATTATATATTGAACTATTTCTTGTTTTTCATTAGGAATTGTGTGTCTGAAATTGTTTATAATGAAATTCTGAGTTCTTTTTGAGTTATTGAAATGGTTAGAAATTTCATATATGGCTGTGGTAAATGCAGCATTAGATATAAGTGGACTCATTTACTCCTAAACAGGAATGCATGTACAAATAGCACCTGCATCCATCTGAATAAAGCTTTATTTTGTCTATACACGCATGAAGGTTAAAGTTGTTTTGCATATTTCTGATTTTCTTTTTCCAAACAAAATGTGATTTATTTGCTATTTTGTTTATTTTAAGATTTTGTGTATTACTGATTCCTACATTTAGTTTGTGCCCTGCTATCAGTTTTGCATACTTAAAATCTATGACATTATTTGACTGTCAGTATCTCATTACACTCCTTCCTTCTGGAGTGTGTTCAGGGGCTTCAACTCAGAAAGTCTGGCAGCAATAATCTCAACTGTTGCCCTATTCTTCTTTTTAGTTCTTTGGCATCTGTGTTATAATGCCTTAAAATGAAAAGCTTGGATGAACGTAAAGGCAGTGCCTGGACACTTGTTAATAGCTGCCTTGGGTTAGGAAGTCATACAAATAGGGGTGGCTGTGGCATAGCTGCAGGATAGAGCAGATAAAGAAACTGCCTGGTTGGCTGTGACCTCCAGATAGACTCTGGATATTTGTTTAGACAAACTCTATGCCTTATGATTAGGCTTTTATTGCACATGGGCCTCCTAATGTAATCTTTTAACATTTTTAAGACAGGAAAGAGACAGAACCTAAGTTTTAATTAGTACTGGCTCTTGTAAAACAGCTGTCCATAAAACCAGTGAAATTCCTATTTGGACGTAGGTGCATTTTCCAAGCTCTTACACAACCTCTTTGTGTGGGTTGCTGTCTTTCCTTCTTTTAAACTTTTATTGTTCATATTCATGGAAAACTTTAAAAGAATAATTAGCCATTTTGTTATTTTGAGGGAGAAGTCAGGTGCAGATTTGAGACAGTCAGCATTGGGACTTGGCATTTTATGATTGATTTTTCTGAATGGCAGAGTTGGTTTATTAAAAAAATCTCAAACACGCTCTTCCATCTAAAATTCAGTATATTTGAAAGGGAATTTGGAAAAAAAATTAAATGCAAGCATTGTGAACAGATTGAAAGTTTTTCTGGGAATGGGAGGCCCAGTCATTACTGTTTGGCAGCACTGTCCTTATTGTTTCAGAATATCTTTGTGCATGATGTTATATTTTTTTTTTATATATAAAGGAATTAATTTTCATTATGATTTTTGTCATTCACCTCATACTGATTTTAGTTGAAGTTTTGAAGCATGCACCAGTAAGGCACAATATAACTTTGAAAACCAGTATTTAAAAAAAAATTAGTTTGAAAACGAATTAAAAAAATCAGTTTACAAACAAAATCAGTTTACCAAAACATGAGCAGTATTCAGAAACAGCTTGTTGGCTGAGCTCAACAGCAGGAGAAGCTGTAGTTGATCAGTTCTGCCCTCTTCAGCAGGTGTAATACCATTTAATGGAAATTGCAATACATGGTTTCAGGGGACATGTGGATAATGTGTCCAGATGATAGCAACATCAACAAAGTATAGAAAAAAACATGGGCAGATGTTTGGCTTATTCTGTCTCCATGGTTAGACGTACTTAAATTCACTGTAATGGAGTTTATCTACTATCGTGTTGTGGTTTGCTCTCTTACAAAGAAGGATTTTATGGCAGGCTGCTAATCTTGCAAAACAGTTCACCTGTTGCAGCAGCCATATTTTTCAGCCTTAGCTGCAGGATTTTTTTACCTTTTTTAACCTTTTTTTTTTCTCCCTACTCTTTCTTTCCAAATATATTGAAGTGCTAGGTTTGACTACAGTGGGATTAATTGCTTTATGGTTTTGACATACAACAGGGTATTCTTGCGGTGTGACTGGACACTTCAGACCTTCACAGACAGAAGAAGATAAATTGCACACTTTTCAAATGTCACCCTTAGGAAAAAAAAAAAAAGCCTCTAGGTTTTTCTAACTGAATAACTTTTACTTTTGATTTTTATATTCTGTACTGTGTATGCCAGAAGTATGGCTACTCCTGAAAGTACTGAAATAGGATGTTGACTCAACTTGATCTATGGAATATAAAATGTATCAATAATTACTGAAAATATTTAGACAGATGTTTAACTTATGAGTAATTGTTGTTCAGATCCATTTATGTATAATTAAAAGTGGTGGTGTATCCAGCTGTTCTGTCATGAGGAGGTCCTGTTGGCGTGGGTAGGGTATCCTATATTATCTGCTCCTGTCTCTTTTCATTCCCACTGCTAGAACTCCTTAAAATTCTAGATCAACACAGCTTGCAAATTTAAATTTAGTGCTTTGTAAGATTAATTCAAAAAATGTATTAAACTATAATTTTGAAGCTGATGTGAACATTTAAAGGAAAGGGGGTTTATCTGCTATTCATTTAATGCAGCACGAAATTAACATCTGAATCAAACAGCAAAATTTTAGTAAATAAGATGCAGCATTTATTATGAGACCTCATTATTCCATATGCATAATAATATTTTCAAAGTGTAATTTTTTCTTCTTCCTAAGCTGCTCAAAATGTTTCCCCCTGTTTTTCAACAAGGCATTGTGTGTTGATGTTTGTAATTAGATCATTTGCATACAGTCATTGTCATTAGAAAGTTAGCATTTTCAGTTGTTGCAGTTGTCTGAGTTATCCAAAGCTTTCTCATTTAGAAATATTTGAAATTATAATTCAGGTCACATAGTTTTTGTGCTAACCATTATGTGGAGTGTTATTTCTCACATGACTGCTTCTCAAGCTTAAGCTTGTTTCACTGTAAATAATTTTGTAGTTTCCATTTTTGTGGAATTCTAACTGTAGAGTATTTTCTTTTAGGGAACCCATAGTTGCAAGTTATTTATGTGAGGTACTGTATCCAGAGCCATGTGTACTCAGTTGCTATGGAGACACCTGTCACCCTGTCTTCCTAGGAAAGTGATAGTCCAGCCTGGCACCAAACATGCCCAAAGCAGTGGTGTGCAGAAAATTCTCTAGCAGGTACAAAACCTGTGTCAGTGGCTTGAGAGATGTGTTCTGTAAATTCAGGAAAGGTAGGTAAAATCCTAAAAAAACCAAAACCTATGCACTGTGGCTTTCCTCCAGGAGGTTATGTTCCCCTCTGTCCAGTCCTGACAATAATCCAGTTGCCAAACTTCAATTAGGATTGTCTGTAGAGACTGTACCCTATGCAAGTACTGGATCCAAAAGGGCTCCTTGCACGTCTCCTCTATCAAACATGAGCTGGAGGAACAAAAGGTAGAAACTGTCTGCAATGTTTGTGAAGATGCTTAAAGGGAAGGAAGCTGATTTATAAGGCTTTAATTTTCGAAGTCCTCCTCTTTAAGTGATATTACACTGTTGGGGGATTTTGCTCTTCCAAAAAAAGACATGAAAAGTGGTTAGAGACACTTTATATTCCAATGATGCTGTCAAAGACATCCCAAACATTGTTGCAAGGTCTCTGCCCACTCTTCATGAATGTATTCAAGGGAGGGTATGCTGTATTTTTCTCTCTCTCTCTCTCTCTCTTTCTGGCTTTTCTTTGCAATGGACATGAGCCAGAGAAATGTCTTTCCTGGTCAATGCAGTCTCTTGTTTGAGGAAATGAAGTAGAGTGCATCCCATTAAATTATTTCTTTCATTCTAATTTCAGTGACTTTGCTTCTGGAAAGGATATACACTTTGCCAGCCATGTAATAAGAAAAAAGTCTGTACTAAATAGAAATCGAGCTTTAGGGATGGGAAAGTAACACAATATTAAGAAAGCTTCAGTAGAGGTGAAATTTGGTTCAAAATCCTGATTTTGGTACACTAAATATATACTTTCCCTTTTTAAGCCAAAAAATAAATTTGTACTATATAAATTTTTAGCACTTGCTAAATCAGTCTGATGTCACATTTTGCTTGTCACATGATTGGATAATGTAAAATACACAAGGAACAGACAAGAGAACAGGTCCAGAAAATTAAGTAGCTTTTCTTGTATTCTTACAGTTTAGCATTGCAAATGTTTCTGGTACTTGTGTATTCCAGTGTGGTGATACTCTCCTCGAAAGGGTCTGAATCCAAGGAGCCAGACTTACTGAGCAAAGAGCTTTCTCAGGACTGTATCCAGTGCAGCTGTCAGACTAGGGAAAGTTAGTGTTTTGCATGGCGCAGGCTATGGTTTAAATTAGAGTGTCTGTGGGATGAGAGGAATAAACTTTGTAAGGTAAGACAAGTTGGACCATCTATGATCAATTCAGAAAATAAGACAATATCCTCACATATTGATATAATTGGATATCCTACCCATTCCTAGCACACTAGGAAGAAGCTACACCTCTCACTCTGATTAGGTGGAGAAAAATTCTAGAAAAACTCTTTTACTACAGCAGTATTATGAGAGGGAGAGTAATTTTGATGGCACAAAAAAAGTTACTGAGTACAGTGTGCCTGAAAACTGTCTGGTCAACTTTTGCTGCTTCTGGGATGATGTATTTGCCTCAGTAACCTTGATAAGGTTAGTTTCAGGCAGGGCTATATGCTCAGTAACTCCGTGCACCAGTACACACTGGGAGCTACCTGGCTGACAAGTAGCTTCGCCAAAAAAGGCCCCGCGGGGTCCTAGTGGACACCAAGTTGAGCATGAAACAGAAATGTGCCCTTGTGGCACAGAAAGTAACCAGTGTCCTTGGCCGCCTTAGGAGGACAAGTGTTGTCAGAAGGTCAAGGTAGATGATCTTTCTCCTCTTCTCAGCACTGGTAAGGCCACACTTCAAGCACTGGGTCCAGTTCTGGGCTTCTTAGTTCAAGACAGATACAGACATATTGGAGGGAGTCGAGCAAAGAGCCACTAAGATGATGAAGGGACTGGAACATCTCTCCTTTAAGGAAAGGCTGAGAGCTGAGACTGTTCAGCCTGGGGTAGAAAAGGTTTGAGGAAGGAAGTCATCAATATGTACAAACACCGGAGCAGAGGGTGCAAAGAAGAGGGAGTCAGCTTCTTTTCAGTGGTACCCAGGGACAGGATCAGAGCCAGTGGCCACAAACTGAAACATGGAAGGTGCTGTATGAACACCAGGAGACACACTGTTACTGGGAGACTGAACATGGGAACAGGTTGCCCAGAGAGGTTGTAGGTTCTTCTTCCTTAGAGATATTCGAAAGCTGCCTGGGCATGGTCCTGGACAGCTTGCTCACGGTGGCCCTCTGGGAATTGGACAAGGTGGCCTCCAGAGGCCCCTGCCTACCTCCACACTTCTGTGATCCTTTAAAGATGCCTGCCATGCATGGTTAGGGCATATGTCTGGTGCTGATGCATTACATCCTGGTTTGTGAGCAGGTTGGGAATTGGAAACAGAGTAATCTTGCATCTTAGTTATGTTGTGTAAGCAGAGATTGCAATTCCAGATTCTCATTATTTCAGGCTAGCGAAGATCATTCAGAAGTGTCACATCGCATCTCATTTCTGTCTTTGAGATGTTTGGCTGTGCAAATCATATGGCTTTGACAAGTAATCCCAACACATGCACAGTTCTGAGATGCTGAAAAATCCAGCTAAAACTGTTGTACCATGGCTTTGGTATTTCTGATTTGCGAAGTAAAAACAAGGTTCCCCTTGTGCTGCTTCACTTCATAGCAAGTACATATCTCTACTTCCCTCAGCCATGGAATGGCCAGAAATCCATCTGCTGTACAGTCCATGTGCTCCAGGAGGGCAGGAGGTACAGTCCAATGTGCTCCAGGAGGGCAGGAGAGCCAAATGCTTTCTGGCCATCCCAGATCTGCTCCCACATACCAGCAAAACTGGGCACTCCATCCACCACATCACATGGGCTTGAGCCTCAGTAACTCTCACCAGGCACGAAGAGAGATTTTCAGGCTGCATGGTACTGCTGGGCCCTCGGTCCCTCCCAGGCTGTGCAATCAGCTTCATTCTTGTCCCTGGTTTCTCAGAACGCCTTGTCCAGGGAGGTGAGATGGAGCTTTGCTGGAGGGGTGATTCTCATTCCCTCCCTCCCAGACCAGTTTGGAATGGATTTCCTGTTGCTGTCGTGGAAACGGTGCCCGGAGTCCTAGAAGAGGGAATATGTGTGGCATTCAGCTGCTGCCAGGTGTGGGGAGGAGAGAGGCCTCATTTTACCCAGTCCAAATTCCCACTGGGGGAAGAGATGTCAGATTTAAGATGGGGAGGCAGGGTAAAGAACAGTATGGCTCTAAACCGCAGCCTGGAAACCATGTCTGGAAATTAATTTGAATTCCCTCTCTGCCATTAAGTTCACTTAAAACACTGAGTTTAAAATTCTGGATGCATGGCTTATTTCCATTTACTTTGCCTTTCCTTTTCAATACTGTGACATCATGAACTTTTTTTTCCCTGAAAAAAAGAGAGAGCTGCAACTCCTCCCTGCTTGTTCTGCATTTGGAATCAGGGGCTTTAGTAATAGGCATTGTTTGAGACAGGTCTTGGACCTGTGATCAAAGCTGCTAGAAGGTTCCTAGCAGGAACCCAGTTCCACAGGGATAGATGCAGTTTTGATGACTGTGTTTTGCTGTAAAAAAGACTTGAATTTCAGGTGACTTTCACAGTACTGTCAATGAAATATTTAGATTGAATATACAGAATATACAACAAATTTAATCATTCATTATTTCTACTCACTCTCTTTCCTCTTTTTTCTTTCCCCTGAATCAATGAAAGTAACAATGATTCCTGTGGCTCTCTTATTTTGTAATTGTATCATAGCAGTAATTTTGATATTCCTTCTGTAAGGAGCATCCCTGTAGAGATGCTTCTCTCTGTTTTAGTCTACAGACAGTTTCCTCGACATAATTTTGGTGGCAACTGAGTAGTCTTTGAACTGAAATCTGTGCTCTAATTGTGGAAGCAGCACAATTGTCTTAGTGAGGCATGGTAATTCTGGAGTGCAGCAAGTGTTGCTTTGTGTGTTTGATCTCCTCGAGGCATAACCACAAATCCAGTCCAGTATATTTAACTATTCTGTTCTATTCATTGCTTTACACTACAAATCTGGAGTCTTTCTGATTGATTGTTTGAGAACTCAGTAACAAAATCTATTCAGTGTTTTATTGAAAGAATAGCCTGCATTCCCAATCTGGATGTTTTAAGGATGAAAATCTATTTTTCTGTAGAAAAACCTGATACACTATGTTTTCTCGTATATGTTTGGTGGCAATAAATGTATGTTTCATTAGTAAGAACAGGCATTGTTGGTTGGATGAACTGTCTTCACTGATGACCTCAAGTATATGCTGAGTAAAGAGTAAGAACAGGGCCATAATATGTGATACTGTCTTCTAATACTCAAAAGCCACCTGTTTTCAGGTTTCCATGACCCAGTGAAGTTATGGTGTACTTAGTAACCATCAACAGCATGCCTGTTACATAAAGAGTCATCTTCTTTCATCTGTTTTCAAGTCAGTAGAGTGTTTCTGAGTCAAAATCAAAGCTATTGAGAGAAATCTCATGGTGTCTGCTATGGATGTAGGTGAGGAAGAAGAGGTGGATCAAACCTTCGCTTCCAAGAGGCCTCAGGCTCTGGTTCTCAAGAGGGAATTCAGCCATTCTGTGAAAACAACATAGTGGTGCATAACAATCTGGGACATTTCCAGGATGCGTTGGGAACAGCTTCTTTATGTGGTTGTGGATGGACCAACTAGGAACAGTGCTCTCCTGGACTGAATGTTTACCAACAAAGACCTGTTGGAAGATAAAAATGCCAACAGCAGCTGCAGAGACTGTAAGAGCATAGAGGACAAAGACGTGAGGAGAACAAGTGATCAAATAAAGATCTGAACTTCAGAAAAGCAGATTTCAACTCAGTCAGGGAACTTCTAGGAAGGATCCAATGGGAACCTGTCTTGGACAGCAAAGAAGCTCAGGAATGTTGGGAGGTTTCCCAGTGCAGCTGCTTCTTGAAGTACAAAAGAGCAGTCTATCCCCCTAAGCAGGAAAAGGAGCAGACATAAAAAGAAATCAGTTGGAAAGGCACCAAGCTACCAAAAGAGCTCAAATGAGAAAAGGAGCACTGGAGCAGTGCAAAAGGGGACAAACTTCCAAAGACGAATATGGAGGTACTGCTTCAGTCTACAGAGATGCAATTAGGAAGGCAAAAGCTCAGCTGGAACTCAAAGTAGCAAGAGGTAATAAGAATAACGTAAGAGTTTTTGCAAGTATGTTAGCAAGTAGGAGTACAAGAAAGATATAGCTCTGCTCCTGATAAGGGCCAGTGAGTTCATAAAAAATGGGACAGAAAAGGCTGAGGCACTCGACCTCTCTTCTTGGGTAATGTCAGGCCCCAAAACTCTGTGTCAAGAAGAAACAACAAAGCAAATGGCAAACCACTGATAACACAGAAGGATCAAGTGTTGTTGCCCTTCAGCCCTACTGTCCTCCATAACTTTTTATTGTTGCCTAACTTTGTTGTCCTGTTGCTCATTCCTTGTTTCAAGTCATTCTGTATGTATTAAGTGGTGTGGAACACGGCACCAGAACTTCACTGGAGGACACCTTCAGCTGGGAGAATTTACCATTTATTTCCTGATTTGACTTCCTATTTAAGAAAGAATTTATCCATGCAGAAACCTTCTAAATAACTTGTTCATGTTTATGTTAGAGGCCACGAATTCTGTTCTGTGTTACAGACTCTGATAATTTGCCCAGTAAGACTATCTGGCTTGCTGGTCTATAGTCTCCTAGATCTCCCTGAAACTGGCATTGCATTCAATGTCTTATAGTTTTAAGCTGTGTATTTCTTAGTTTCTTAGAACTATTGAGCAAATACCATCTGATCTTCAATTTGCTACAGGTTGTTTTGTCAGTTTGTTTCATGACCTCTTCACTTCAATTTCAGGCAGATCCTCTGATAAGACTCCCTCAGTGATTTCTTAGCATGAGAATTTCCCATAAAATAGTAAAGATTTCCATGAGGCATTAATTTGGTTTCTCTTCAGTGAACCCTTTTGTATCCTCACCAGTGGTTTTACAGACTCTCCAGGCAGATTCTTGCTCCTGATGCATTTGGAGAAATATTTGTTGGTTGCTTTGATGCTTTTGGCTATTTGTCCTTTAAAATCATATTGTGTTGTCGTCTTCTTATGTTTAACCTGTCGACATTTACGCTGTTGTATTTTCTTCACTTGAAGATGATTTCAACTTTCAGAAATAGGGGTTTTTTTAGTAACAGCTTCCTTTGCCCTCATTAACTTTCTGTGTCTTGAACTTTTCTTGATACACTGCCTTGATTCTTTATATTCGTCATACACTTCCAACAATTAGTTTCCCTAGTGTCTATAAATACTTTACTTTTAGCTTTAAGCAAATTTTATTATATTTTTTCTTACAATTTTCTCTTTTTATGTGGCTCCTAACTGGCAGATGCTCTGCTTTCTGAGGGATGTTGGATTTAAGGACAGAATGATCACTAAGGGTGGCTTCTCAACTGCAAGATGTGAAACTATCTTGCTTGACCAAGTCAAGAATTTAATTTTTTCCTGTGGGCATCCCAAGCATCTGTGTATGATATTATCTGAAATTCAGTTTATGTGCGATGTCGTCATGTTACTTTATTTCTTTATTTCTTTTTTTGTACCAAGTGTTGGGGTAATTGAAGAGGCCCAGAACTATTGCATTTTGTACCCATATTTCAAACTGCATCTCTGCCAACTCAATACTGTATCAACCCATATGTCGACCCATAAAATGAATTTTTATTCAATGAGATTGTTTGTTTTACTGATTCTAAGCTCTTTCCCTACCTATCCTTGCCCACACTACAAGTGTTACCCTGAAGTACATGTTTCTTACCTATTTGTTTTCAAACAGGTGATTTTTAGACTATAATTTCATTATGAGAACCTTTTTACTTTGTTCAAAAGATGAGCTATTCATACCAGAAATTAGAAGAATAAGATCATAATGATACTTCTTAAAACTAACATTTTCATTACTAATTGCTTTTTTCTTTCATCAGGAACAATATGAATCTGTTGGGAATTTCCTGAAACTCTGATATTTCTGTAGGGTAGCCAGAAAAGGAATGAATTGCCTAATTATTTTACTAGTTCTCTTCTTTGTAATAAAAGATATAATAAAAGAGGAAATATTCAAAAGCTATTAAAGTTAACTGCTACTGCCATAGAATCATCTGTGAGAGAAAATGTGCAAATCTCAAGGGTTTGCAGTCCTTGAGTTCAAACTTTCTTTAGCCCATGCTGGGAATTTTTTTCTTTAGCACTTAATAGTACTTAGTAGCAGAAATAAATTAATTATTTGACTAATTAGTGTACTGTCAGCTAGAATACTAGAATTTTTGTTTATGAGCATCCCCGTATTTGAGCTGAATTTACAATTTTGATGTAATCCTTTATTTATTTGAAAGTCCATCCACATTTAGTTAGTGTAGCAAACTGCATGTCTCAAGTGTGCAGAAAATCAAACTTCTAAGTTGTTAGTCTCAAGACAAGAAAAAAAAATTCTATAGGTATTCATTTGTATGTGCTAGGTTGTCTTAAAAAAAAAAAAAAGGCCCATCTTGCTTTGTTAGATAACTTTTGAATCTCTTAGTAACTTGCTAATGACCAGCTTTTTAATAGTTACTCATGGCAATATTCAGATCTAGTATCCTAATTAATTCAGAAATTCAGAGATTATTGCAAATTATGGAGTGTGTTCTTGGATATGTTGTACTTACAGTCTATGTCTGTGTTAAGAAATAAGTCTTTCTTATAAGATGAGGAAAATCAAAAGAAAAAGTTATTCACCAGAATAATTTCCTCAATTCAAGTAGAAGAGAAAGGGAATAGTTGGCTGCTCATTTAGACCATTTTGGACAAGTGTAAAGCTAATGATTTATCGTGCTGGTTCTCCATCTGTTCCCATTGCCTAGGATGATGTGTATTCTCACAACTCTGGGAGGGAGGACTAGTTCAGAGGCATATAGATAGGGAACTGGAGAACTGCATGAATAAAATGCTGGAGAAGACCTCAGATCTCTAAGGATGTAGACAGACTGGTCAAGAAGTTGTGTGTGTCACTGGTGTGGACATATGTTGGTGTGTGCTCTGACAGCTCTGCAGCTATTGTTGCCATCTTGGCACATTCCCCAACAGAGGACAGATTTAATCAGACAAGAAAGGGAAACTAGAACCTGAGGATGTTGTCAGAACCAAAAAAGGCTTTCTTAGTGCTTCAATGACTAGAACATTTTTAGAAGTTTCACATTTTGTGACCGTGTTGTTCAACTTCCTTTGCTTTTCACATGTGTTTAAATTATAGAAATATATGTATAATTAAGCATCTTCCATCTTCAATAAAATTACTCTGCAGATATGTATTGGAAAATCAAGGTAAAAAACCATCAGTCCACAGTTTTTTGTGGTATATTAGATTTGCTGAAAATGTAAAGTCAGGCTTCAAGAGCTGCTGCTGTAAATGGAATTACCCTTTTCCATGTAGACATATGCTTGGAGAGCTGAGAAGTAAATGAGAATTACAAGCTCAGGCCAGTGTAAGACTGAAGAGTTAGGGTCTGTTACTAAACTCCAGCTGTATTTCTCTTGCTCTCCTTGGAGAAGGCCTACCACTTTGATGATTTGTTTTGCTCTCACATTGAGCTTTGCAAATAATAACAGTAAGCCCTAAAGCAGGTCAAAGTTAGTAAGGTAGAAAGTCAGTTTAATCTTACATCCTCCTTAAATTGCTGCTGCAGAGGGTGGAGAAGCACAGCACTTACATTAGAAAGCTCATAGTAGTCCTAATCCTGTCCTGACACTCTAAAGTTTTTACTTACAGTTTATTGCTTTATGGACAGAAGTAGTTTTCATGGGAGGAAGTGGAATAGCACAGGAATCATGGTGGGTGATGAGCCATTGGGAGTGTTGGCAAGGGATGTAAAAACTAATGAGAAGAAGAAGAGAGTTAGCTTAAAGACTGAAGCTGAACATAAAACAGAGAGAAGAAAAAATGGGATAAAAAAGGACCATTTGAAATTGTAAAAACTTTGGTGATTATGTTGGAAAAGAAATAATGCAATTTCCCTAGGAATAGAAGCCCAGGCAGTTGGGCAATATGCCTTCAGAGAGCAAGGCCTGCCTGCAATTCACAGAGGAACAAAGCGGTATGCCTAGAGAGTTAAAACAATGCCGTAGAATGCAATTGTCACCATATTTGTATCAGGATCATAAACACAGAAAATAAAATAGGGCCTTATTTCTATAAAAGTGTTAAAGGCATAAAAGGGACTTCTTTGAAGTAATCTTACATGAAAATGAAGGAATAGTTTATTTTTAAACACTGTAATCAGCGAAACTAGTTCTTTATCCCATAAATAAGCCGTATGTATAATAGCCTAGATGCCATGCTAATCTCTTGTAAAGAAGCATGGGATTGCTAAAACAGTCAAATCAGGTGAAGGAATAAGCTAGAGAAATTCAGGCTGATAAAATACAAGCATTTACGTATAGTGAAATATGTCTTTATGTAATCATCATGATCAGAGGGTTTGGTAGCCTCTGATCTAATCAATAACCTTGGTATAAAGACTTGCTTATCAGTTCTAGGATCATGGAGAAAATAGGTTAGAAGATACTCTGGAGGTCTGCTCCAAGCAAGTCTAGCTTCAGTGTTAGATCAGATGTGAAGATGACTTTTGAAATCTCCAATAATGGAGATTCTACACGTACAACCTGTTCCAGTGTTTCGCTACCCTTGATGTATTGTTTGGTTTTGGATTCTTTTTTAAATTACTGGGTTTTGTTTGTGTTTATTCTTTTACCTTTTGTTCAGTTAGAATTTACTTCATTGCAGCTTGTCCCTGTTGCCTGTGTCTGCTTGCTGCATATGTCTGGCAAGAGCCTGGTGATGTGTTCACTATAATCGCCTTAAAGAAGTGAAAGTCTGTGACAACCAAGCTACAGCCTGGGGGCAGAGCATCTGGAAAGCTGCCCAGCAGAAAAGGACCTGGGGGTATTGATTGACAGCAGCTGAACATGAGACAGCTTGTGCCCAGGTGGCCAAGAAGGCCAAGGGCATCCTGGCCTGTATCAGCAATACTGTGGCCAGCTGGACCAGGGCAGTGATTGTCCCTCTGTACTCGCCACTGGTGAGGGCACACCTCAAACCCTGTGTTCAGTTCTGGGCCACTCCCTGCAAGAATGACATTGTGGGGCTGTAGTGTGTCCAGAGGAGGGCAGCAGAACTGATGAAGGGTCTGGAGGGGCAGTTGTATGAGGAATGACTGAGGGAGCTGGGGTTTTTTAGCCTGGAGAAAAGGAGACTCAGGGGTGACCTTGTTGCTCTCTACAACTGCCTGACAAGAGGGTATTGCAAGGTGAGGATCTGTCTCTTCTTCCAGGCAGCCAGTGAGAGGACAAGGTCACAACAGTCTCAAACTGTGCCAGGGCAGGTTTAGGTTGGGCATCAGAAAGAATTTATTCACTGGCCAGTTGTTTAGCATTGGAACAGAGTCATCCCTGGAAGTGTTCAAGAAACGACTGGCTGTATCACTTAGTTCTGTGGTCTAGTTGGCGTGGCAGTATTTGGTCAAAGGTTGGACTTTTAATCTTGGAGATCTTTTCCAGCCTTAGAGATTCTGTAAAATACATCCTCCCTAGATGGTCTCTTCTCCATGCTAAACAGACCAAACTCCTCCACCTTCTGCTTGTATAATGTGTCCTTTAATCTTCTGACCATTTTTGTGGCCCTCTGGTGATCTTGCTTCAAAATCTTGTCATGTCTTGTCCTGGTGGCCCAAAGCCAACCACCGTACTCAAGATGCAGCTTAAGGAGTAGCAAATAAAAGGGAATGGTTAGTTCAATTGTTTCCTTGTTCTGCTAGTGGCTCTCTTGTTAGTGCAGTGAAATGAGTGGTTGGCCATTGTCACCACAGGAACGCACTGCTAAGTCATAACTTTGTGTCTGCCACACCCCCAGGTCCTTCCTGGGGAGATGGTGTACTGCTACATGGCATTCCATCCTCTGTGCAGGACTGTTTGTTTTTCTTTTATGAGCTTCATGACACTCTTGCTGGCCTATTCTTCCAGCTTGTCAAAGTTCCTCTGAATAGTAGTGCTACCCTCCAGTGTATGAATTGCTGGAAACTTGGACTTGCTTATAGGTGCATGTTGTTATAGGACACGAGAAAACACATGCGTGAACGCTGCAGCTGCAAGGTGAAAAAGAGAGCTTTATTTTTCTGTTTATAGTTTTACAAAAGTGACAGTGGATTGGAGGGTGAAAGTGCCACCTCTCCAATGACACTGGACAAGCTACCAGTCCATTAGTTTTTCTCCGCCTCTATGAAGGAGTGCAAAACAATGAGTTGTTTACAGAGAGTGTGAGAAAGTTTGAAACAAGAATGAAAAACATCAGAAGGCTAGAAGATCTTAAAAAATCAGGGTGACAGGTGCAGTCATCTCTCCATTAAGATTCTGCAAGAATGTACATACCCACCACTGAGTTTCTGAATCTGCCGCCTCTCTGCTTATCTAGTTACCTTTTTGTGAGCTTTTTCCCTCACCCCCATGTTATTCAGTATAATGGAAGCATGAAACAATCCAGTGAGAAAGGGTAAGAACAGAACAAATGAAAATGCAGTCCAACAATGGAGAGTGTAGAGAATGTGAAAGGTATTGATTGGAACATTATAAAGCCCAGTTTTGAAGCTTTTGAACAACATTTAATGTCAGATGTTTAGGGGTATTGCTAGTGGTGTTTTTTTTTTCCTGTTTTGAAAGCATGAAGACACTCTGTTTTCCTTCTATTTACAGGATGTTGTCAGGTCTGGTTTATGTCTGATGATATCTGTCCCTATATTTCTGCCAAGTTAGACTTTCCTAGGTTTTGCTGTTTTCCTTAGGAAGTACATGCTCCAGTTTTTGCTACTTGTGTGTATGATACTGTAGGTTAAAAATAGTTTGTTGCCAACATCACTCTGAGTAGTGGCATTCAGTGGAATGTACAGATGTGGAGTATATGGAATTGTGCATGATGCTATAGCATGTGCCTAGGAATATAGAAATACTTGTGATGTTAATTGAGGTAAGTTTTTTCTTGTTTAACAGGTTACAAAAAGGTAGAGCCAATGCTGTACACTTTTACAGGCTGTGTACTTTTTGAAGTTCTGTGGTTTCTAACATATTCCTCTGAAAGACTTCAATCCTAGAGACAATTTATTTGTTTATGTAGCTGTAATCAGGTTTCCTGTATTCATCTCACCAGGGATTCCCAACCTGGATTATCAGTGCTGTTATTTGTCTGTATTTGAAGATTCAAATGATCAACAGTGCCCCAATTAGGTTTTGTATAGCGTATTTGCAATCAAAAGCTAGACACTTCTCCTTTTTTTATGTCATGACCTAAAGATTCTTAGGAGCTCAATAATTTCACAAGCCTCTTGTGCCTAAGTTTAGATATTTTTTAGGGTTTTTTTTAGCTGCTTTTTACTGTCACTACTGATTTTGCTATATCTTTTGCTTAGCATCGATACACATCTCTTTGTGAAAGGATTGAAGGATTACTTTAAGATTGTAAAGGATGAAGTAAAATGAGATCAACTCCAAATACCAGCCAAATTTCTTTTGCCCTATTTTACCCTTCCCAACATTCAAATGGGCCAATGCAGTAGATGGCCCATCAGATGTAAAGCATAAAAAATAATGAAATGCCCTCTGGTTTGGTGTGCCCTGAGCTCAGGAGTTCCTAATTTGTCCAAGCAAGATTTCCATCTTGCTTGTTCAGTGTCTGGACCACTGTGAAATGTTATGACCTGACTCAAGTCTTATATTGTGCTCGAAGCTTTGGTGGCTGCAGAGGATAGATAAAATACAAAATTCCTGTTGATAATGAAAGTACATTGAATTGCCATCTATGGAATAATTAATTATTTTTACAAAATAAACCCCACCATGGCTGTGGGCAAATACTATTTTTTAAACATAAATTACTTTAGGCCCTACCAGATAAATACTTCGTATCACTTCAAAACAATTTGATAAGGTTATCATGAAGTTCATCCCTTTCCAAGTTGTTCTCTTGAGTGATTTCTCTGGATTACTCTCATCATGATCTCTGATCTCTGGTGGCTTCCCACTCCCACATCCCCTCCTGGTGCCAAGTGCTAAGGACTGCCATGCTGGTCACTGCACTTTGTAGTGCCTTTGCGTGGGCACTTGCTTTGGCATTATTGTCCTTTGCAGCACAGTCCTTGAGGCTGTTCTTGACATGTTATTATATAAATTAATTTTGATGTTGCATTGTAGTTTCTGCTGTCCTTCATTCTGCAATTGTCTTGACAACAGATTTGCATCATCAGTGAGTAGGAATTTGTTTTTAATTTTGATGTTCTGATTAGCTTGATTCAGATAAATAATAGAAAGTTGTGAAGATAACACTACGTGGCATGAACTGGTGAGAATGATTGTAAACACAACAAATAATACAAATGATGGAGTCAGGTTCAGTGATTATTTTTATAAAATGTAAGCAAATGCTATTTCTGGTTTCTGTCTTCTTGCACTATGACAGCTGCTTGAAATGTAAACATATGGATTTATTCAAATATTAGTCACTCTCACTGCTTCCCAAACAAAGAGAAGGAAGCTTATTAATTTGTTTTCTGCCAGGATTTCTTGGTATGGAGGGAAAACAGATTCACAAGTCTTACTTGAATTCTTCTTTCCTTTTTTCAGTCCAAAGACAACCCTGTGGACTGCACCTTTTTCATGGGCATGAGGGAATACCAAAGAAAACTGCTTATTAAATTCAATGTAGAGGACAATTCTTGAAGTTATAATTGTTTGGCTCTGCAAATATCCCACCTCCCCACCTTTTGTTTCCTTTCTTTCATTTCTAACATCTGGTGGCACCTGACAGAAGATAAATTAAGTAAGAGATAGTAGCAATTAAAAAGCTAGTAGTGAAGTTCCTGTTTTCTAGCCATTTTCGTGTATTAGAAACCCAAGGTTATTTCTTTCTTAAGTGATCAAGTACATCTCTGCTTCCTGCTTGGGGAGTAATGTAGATACAACTGCCCTTTTCTAATCATCTCTGCAGGGCAGGACTTAAATTATGTGGGCAGTGAAACCAGAAAACATCAATTTGTACATCTTAAGAACAGAAGAGTTTCCTCAATAAGGAACCAGGGAGAGAGAGAATGAGAGAAACTCCTTAAACCAATCAGTTTAGGGCATTTGCAGTTTGTGTAATAGGAGTGAAAGAGATTTAGTGGAGGATGAGTCATGAAATGCTCTAGGAAATGAAAGAAAGATGGAAGACAGAAGAAAACAGAAAGCAGTAAGTAGGAAAGAAGAATAAATGACAGAGTTAAGAGTAGAAAAGTATATTTTGGAGACTAGAATAATAAGCAAAAAAACGTTCTGGGGACAAAGTAATCATAGCAAAAGAGTATTAGTTGAGGAAATGCAGAAATTTCTGGAAAAGTTGTCAACCAGAGTGATTAACTGAAGGAATGCAAAGCATAGAAAAGATATGAGAAGATATGAAATCCAGACAGCTGAAGCAAAAAAAGGCAAAATAATATTTACTTTTGAAGTATTTCAGTAATATAGGTTTGGGGCATTTCTGTATTTAGCTGGCTTGGGATAGCACGGACAAAAGGGAGAAACTAGAGAACCATTGTTTGCACTCCTACTAGACTTAAAGAACACAAGGAGCTGCACTTTTTTTGTCTAGGAGAAGGCAAGTGGACAACATAGAGAGTGAGGAGCATTTGTTTCCGAGTTCTTGGTGGTTAACGTTCTCTTAGCAGCATTGTGAGGACAGCTGCACCTTCTCACTAGGCAGGTAAGACAAGTGCCTGTCCTGAGCCATGGCAAAGAGCACTTCTGACCTGCCTCACCTGGGATGGTGAGAGCTGAACTGAGTGGGTGCAAATCTGCTAAGCACCTAAATTTGCATCGTTGCGATAGAATCAAGTGGCTTAAAAAATGCAGTGGGACAGAATAGCTGTTAAAGTTCTGCTTGTATTTTGAAAGTAAACATTATGCTCAGTTAGATTTTCTTGGGTATTTTATACCATCAAAATTTCTCCAGGCTTACACACTTTGATTTAAGCATGCTGGCATGGCAAATACTGTACCACTTTGATTTTTCATTCTTCAACAATTTAGTAATATTTCTATTACAATCCTTTCTGCATTAAGGGTTTTATTTTATGCAAACAAGACCTGGATTTGAATAATAACTCTTGAAAAGCCAATAAACTGTCTCTTCAGCTTTTCAGGCAATTGATTCTTTTAGGTGAGAGAAATGCTCTCTGTGAAGGAGACATATATGAAATAGATGATTATTGTCAGGTGATTTTTGTTAATCATATCTTCAGACAACAGTGAAAAAGATGTTTCTGCACACTACAAAAATGTACAGAGAATATTATTAACTATTGATTACTACAGCAGTGTTGACATTTAATGAGCAGTGATGTTTTGGTCTTTACACCAATCTGACTTTCAATGGTATTCTTGTACTCTGTATAGATTTGTTTGGAATTATAAATTCACAGTTAAGCAGGCTTTGTCATGTAGTCAGTGGCCATTTAAATATTCACTGGCTATTTCATGCTGAATATAACCTATGTAGATGTCTCCCTTTACTCATAGTGCAGGGCAGAAATTATTCCATGACAATAGCAAGAGAAACAAAGAGGAGTGATCCAGCTGGATTAAGCAGAATGATGACAAGCCATTTCCTTCTAACATTTCAGTTTTCATTTGCCTCATTTCAGAGATTTGAAAAATTTAATGTGTTTATTTACCCTTGATTACTTGGTCAGAGGTTTTAGGTAGGACTTAGAATGAGTACTTATAAATCCTACTCTACTTCTACCATTTCTTCCTTTCTCTCAGATATTAAGTCCTTCAATGTCACTTGGTGGCATAAGTCATGACTCCAGTAATTTCCAGTGCTGTTCTGCCTGGCAGGACTTTGCTGGGGAGTTATTCAAGGGACTCCCTCCCATACCTCTACATTACACGGAGGTTGTTTTAGAAAAAAAAAGAGGGAGAAAAAGATAATGGGTTCATTTGTGTGGATAAGGGAATTATTTAAAAAATGGATTCTCAAGATAATTCTCCTTGAGCCTTCAACAAACCTAAATAAAAGGGGCAGGAGAGATGTTTTTGTTTACCTGTGAAAATGATGCAGTGTTACTGATCAAAATGAAAGGGCAGCAACACGCCACACATTTACAATAACCATAACTCCCTAAAGGTATTTAATTTTTTTTTATTTGATAAAACTAGTGCTACAATATGTGAGGAATGTAGCCCTTTGAGAAATGGTGGAGATTTTAATTATATTGGTTTTTGGTTTTTTTCTTTTTTAAGAAAAAAAAGAATATTTTGTGTATAAAAAAACCACTTTATAAGTACCTTTATAAGCTCTGTGGATAAATCTTATCTGGTAGGATTGGTTTGGTTTCCTTGATAGAATAAAAGAAAATAAATTAAATTAGTGGTAGGAATTTAAGCACAGCTTTTGTCCAAAACAATTTGATTTCCCTTCTGCACATCATTAACTGCAGAAATTAAGCTGTGCTCAGATCATATCAACACACCTTCACTTTAGTTTATTTCACTGGTGTATACTGTGATGATTGTCTTTTTAAGTACAGAAACCGAAATTAGATGATCCTCAGAAGTTAGCATCTTTTTTTTCAGTAACACAAATTGTACTTATTTGTGATCACATTTAGGTCAGTTTGTGAAGATCTCTATATTACTGTGAAATCTGCATGAACTCTGTAGGCTAAATTATTTAATAAATTTAGAATTTCCTTTCCTTATAAACAGTCTTAGTCTATGACATACATCATTAGAATAAATGAAGAAACAAGTAGGCGTCACCACAAAAAAGTGAACTTTGAACGTGCTAAAAAAGGAAAAAAGAAAACTTTTTTATAAGATATTAAGCTAATAATTCTTGCACAAATTTAATTTTTATGTGCTGAAATTCCTTCTTAATCTCAAGAGAAGTCAAAGCAAATGGTTTAACTTACTTTTTTCAGGAACTGCAGTTTGAGAGGCTGACTCGAGAACTTGAAGCTGAACGTCAGATTGTGGCGAGCCAGCTGGAGAGATGTAAGCTTGGATCAGAAACTGGAAGCATGAGCAGCATTAGGTAATGTACAAATTGTTGATATCTTTATAATTAGTAAATTTTGTTGCTGTTATGAATTTTTAGCAAGAACAGGTTTGATTTTTTTTTGTAAAAATAATATACACTAGGGAGCATGAGATTTTAGTAGAGTTTGAAAATTTGCATTATGACCTGCTTTTTAAAAAGAAAATTTCTTGCAATTTTGTATCTTCTTTGTTCAGTAACAAAATAGTAGTCACATTTGGAATTTATTGATTTGCTGGAGTTTGAATGGATTATCAGCAACTTGTTTCCACCACCAGTACAGCTGTGATTTTCACCTGAAGATTTTTAGCTTCCTAATTGCAGAGATGTATTGATAAGTTTTGTGAGCCTGTATAACCATAATTTTTAAACCATAAGACCATCATTCAAGGTATTAAAAGGTTTAGAATGAATTATGTAAAGCTGCTGACCTGTCTTCAAAATGTCAGGTATATCTTATATCTTCATGAGAAGATATAAGTCCCTCTCTTTGTTTAAACATTGGTTTACTTTAAGAAATTGTTCTGGTACATTGTTTGGAGGATGACAAGTTTATTTAAGAAATTGTAGCAGAAGGAAATTGATCTCTTGGTGAATTTAGTGGAAGTAAAGACTTTGCATTTTTTAGCTTCTTGATAAGTGTGTTTCTTTGTTTTCTCAGTGAACCTAATAAATGGAAGATGATGGTTCTTCGGTTTCAAGAATTGAGCAAAAAATAAGTTGTATAGGCATGTGTTCTTTTTTTTTATCAGTGGAAATATGAATAGATAATATTAAGTAAAACATGCCAAGCTTAGTGCATAGTTTTGTGTGATAATAGTAACAAAAATATAAAAAGCATTGATCACTTCCTCAGTTTAAGCAATTCAAACTACCCTTCAATCAAGTGAATGATTTTTCCATAAGTAAGAAATAATTATTCAGTAGAATGCCAAAGATGTAACAAAAATATGGAATGCAAGTTCAATTAAAATGACAGAAGTCAGAAAAATCTTTCACTAATTCAGCAGAAGCTGTACATGAAATTGACTTAAATGAAAGCATTCTTAATAAATAAGATGAGAATTAACTCCCTAAGATAAACTCTTATTTTATATAATTTGTCACCATCTTGACTTGTTAACGTTAGAGAAAGTAGATTACTTAAAATTATTTAAGCACAGCCTACATTGGCATGTCAAGTGTGCTTCTCTTGCACTTTAAATTTTACATGTGTTATTACTGCATTTCAAGAAAGTTATTTGAAATACGCTTGAGTAATACTGAGGTATGTTTAAATAATGCTGTTATTTTAGGATTATTCCAGTCAGTAGTATGAAGGCTGGGAAATTTCTTGTGCAGGAGATGTTTCCTTGGTGAACTTTTTTCTTATTGATAAATTTATACTTTTGAGTTATCAGTGATATCAAGGTCAGATGACTCAGAATGAGTTCTGAGACTCCAGTTTTTCAAGAAATTTAATAATTGGCTTGCTAATCTGTCTGTGAATAACAGAAGAATAACGGAATAGAATAACAGAAGAGACTTTATGCAAATTTCTGACATCTGTAAATTGCCCTTAAAATGTTTTACATCTGCAGTTTCTAGCATTTCAACTAAAAACATTTTAAGAAATACCTGAAATATTGTTTTGCAGAAGATAACATTGAAAGCTTACAGTTAGATAACTGTGCTTAGACTTGGCAAGTGATGTAAAGAGGAAATAAATAATTATCTAATATTGTTTTTGTTGGGTTGTTGTTTATCCCATATGTATTAAAGTAGTAATCTTCTGTCCAAAAAATTCTAAATCCTCATTAGAGGGGCTTAGAACTAACACAAATACAAAATGAAGTCAAGTATCTTTCTGACTGCTGTGCTGGCTTTCCAGTGGTCATCCAGATTTGAGAAAATTTCTTTAGCATTGTATTCTTTGACATATACTTGATCTGTAGTCATTCTTTTAGGGGATTGGGGACTGTATTCAATAGGAATTTTGCTAAAAAGGACTTGAGCACATTCTTTTCAGGAACAGGTACTTGGCTGTGAACCAAAGGCAGAATCAGTCGCTTCTGATAAAACTGAATAAAATGCTTAGACCATGAGTTAGGACAAAACTTACGAACTCTTCCCTTCCCCAATTTCCCTGTTGGCAGACTCTGAAGAGTTCATTACTCAGCCTGCTGAGTATTAAAATTTCATTATACATTCCATAAGGAGACAAGTCATGTTCTATGCTGCTCTCTTCCTCTGGCTGAAGTGCTTTTTCCTTCTGGGCCAGACCTATCAGTCTGTCACTCCGTTTGGTATGGGGGGGCAATTAGATGCCAGCATATCTTTAGAGTTCTTCAGTCTCTGATAATTTTAAGCACATATTAAAGAAATGTACTGTTAGCAAATCCTTAAAACTTTAAGTTTCTTTTTCATAGTCTTTATCACTGTTTTGAGCAGTTTCTTTGGTTTTTTGTTGTTTTGGGTTTTTTTTGAAAAAGCCTTAGTGTTCAAACTGAGGAGCATAGCTCAAGCCTAGCCTACTTTTTTGAACACAGCATTTGAAAATTGGTCAGGCAATAGACTTTTTCTCAACTGAATTTCTACTTGCTACTGAAATTGGTAGAAGTGATGTGCCATTTGTTATTGAAAGTCTTTTGAATAGACTGGCATTTGTGCCTGAGTGCCTGAAGCAATATGCTGAAGTTTCTGTATCTTACAAGTAGCAAAAATACGGTCTAATAAACTGAATAACGTGGAAAACATACCTGTTTTGTATATGCTTTTTTCCAGTAAAGTTCTCTCCCTTAGAAATACCTATGTTATTCACACTTTATTACCAGGAAACTTATGTTTTCCTTAGGTAGATACAAATTTTGCAAATTCACTGAAAATAAAAGTACAGGAAATTTAATTGATAAACCTATAAAATCCTTCATTTCAAGAAAACTGAAGAAGAAGCTGGGATGCATTGTGACGTAGGTAGACAGCTGCTGCTGTGTTGGCCAAGTAAATAAAATTGCAATTACAGTTTTCCTGTGTAGCTATCGATGTTAGATCTAATTTAGGGAACTTATTGTGAAAGGATACATAGTAGTCTTCATAGATATTTAATTTTAAGGATTGACAAATCCAGTAGCTTCAAAAGAGGTGAGGCTGCTGGAACCTGGACCTGCACAGGCTGGAGAAATGGGCTGAATGGAGCCTTATCAAGTTGAAATTCATAAATGATTTGCAAATGCATCTGGGATGGTGTATCCCCTTGTTACAACACAGGCAGGGAAAGAAAACAGCTTTGCAGAAAAAGACGTTCAGGACCTTGGAGGTCTTTTCCAACCTAAGTGATTCTCTGAATTACTGGAATACTTACTCAGTGATTGTCTGAGTCAGCAGTGTGTCCTTGCAGCAAAGGCCAGCTGCACCTTGGGCTGCAGCAGCAAAGGTGTAGCCAGCAGATCCGGGCAAGTGATTCATCCCTTCTGTTTGAAGCTCTTGGGGATACACCTTGAGTGCCCTATCCAATTTTGGGCATCCCACTACAAGGAAGACATCAGCATGCTGGAGCAGGTTCTGTGCAGGGTTGCCAGGAAGGCAGGTGGCTAGAGAGCACCTGGGGTGTGAAAAGAGGCTGAGGAAACAAGGGGTTTTATCTACAACAAGAGAAGGGTCAGGAGGGGCCAGCTTCTGATTGCAACCAGGTAAAGGAAGGATGTACAGAAGACAGGGCAAGAACACATCCTTCCTTTACCTTTACCTCAAGGTGCGTTGGAGTAGAATGATAGGTGACCAATGGAAGCTGGAAGACAAAGCATTCTAATTAGGTGTAAGGTGTTTTTCACCATGAATTTGGTTAAACATTGTCACAGGTTGCACTAATAGGTTCTAGAGTTTCTGTCTGTAGAAATAATAAGGACTTTCTCTTCCCACTGACATAATTTTCCTGTGTTTTGTGTTACTATTTCTTCATAAATCCTGGGAATAGAGTTATATTAGTATTCTAGTATTCTTTTTTTTTCCCATCAAATTACAGGCTCCCCATAGTGGTCATAGCATCAAGGCTGTCAGGATGCAGGAAGCATTTAGATAAGTCAGGCACATGGTTGGATTCTTGGGGCTGTCCTGTGCAGGGCCAGGAGTTGATGATCTTTGTGGGTCTCTTTTGACTCAGGATATTCTATGATTCTCTTAAAGTATTTCAGAAAAAACCCCTCTCTCACCTGAACTGGTGAATGTGTTTGCTTTTGCCTGTGAATGTGGTTGTTAAAATAAGAATATAGTTATTAAAACAAAGTTGAAAAATACATGTTTAGTATGGATTCTGGAGCAAAATATCAGCCAAAAGACAAAGATATGTTTGTCGTATTATGAGGACAGAACAGGGGTTTTTGAATGCAAAGAGTTCGATCAACAGTCCTGTGTAAAAAACAATTTCAATTTTCAAGTAAAATTTATACACCATCATACATACAGAACATACATTTCAATGCATATTAGAAAATAGTTTAGCCTGCATTGTCGTTCTTTGTCAACTCAAGATTTATCAGTTAAATGTGTTAATTTTTTCACATTGGTTTACTTACGGTAATATCTCCAAATGCTACTGGGAAGCTTCTAACTTGAAAACAAAAATTAAGAAATCCTTTTAATTAAATGTAAATTAGAAAGCTAATTTTTAAAAAGAAAAAAAAGTCAACAATTATTGCAGAGCAGAATTAAAAAGGATCAGTGTTTTATCATTACCTAAGAAAATGCCAATTATAATGTTTGTACTTATTTTTTTAAAAACAAGCCAATAGCATGGCTATTTTTAACAGGATTTTAAAAAGTGATGTTTTTTAAAGAGATGGGCATTTCACCAGTGGGAAGAGAAGATTTTACTAAACTTTTGTCAGCAAATGCTGTAGCTCAAAATTAATCTCATTCTGCAATGTGTGTTTGCTTAGTAGTTCAGAAGCTGAATAAGCTTTAAGTTTTTTCACACACTGTTGTTCATCACTGTGGATTGTGTAAAGCTTAACTATTCATACTTGGATGAACTTTTGTCAACTGAATTAATAAAAAAGTTTGTCTGAAATAAAATTAAAAATGGCAATAAAAGCATGCATGTTTTTGAAAATGTAAGATTCTGAAAATATTTATCACAAATTCTACAAGTCAGAATTAATTAGCTGTGGTAAGAGAACATTTTTAGGGGTTTTTTTGTTGCGTCTTTCCACCCCGCCCCCCGCCTTTATCTCACAATGATTTTATGTTGCTATAAGTGACCAGGTCAGGTAGAACCTTTCAAAAAGATGTAGACCTGAAGAGAGTTTTGTCAATGTTAAGCATGGTACTGTCAGACATATTTCTAGATCTTGTGCAAAGCTTATCGTGTGTGAGCTTGTGATAAAGCAGAACATCCTAGAAAAAATATGTTGTGGGTTTCAGGGTAGAAGAGATTAAAAACATCCTACCATTCTTTGCTAGGAAACCTACTTTTGTTTATAATGCTGTTAAGCCAGAATGAAAATGAAATTAGCTGGAAGGAAGCATTCAATTAGAACAAAACAATGGGAAAATGTGCAAGAGTTTGTTGTACCAGAAGGTTTTCATTGAAGTGTTTGCATTATTTGAGTTCTTTGCTATCTCTGGAAGGCATGAATCCAAAAAAATACCTTTTAGAAACATCACTACTGCCAAAAAAAAAAAAACCAAAACGAAACAGCAAAACACAGAGATTTTCTTAAAAAAAGTTGAAAAGATGGTATTTTTCTTACATTCAGACTCCTTAAGGAATTCATTTGTATTATCTCAGAACAAAAGAAACTGAAGCAACCTTTGTCAGACCATAATTAAGAATGAACAATGTGGGTTTAATGCTTGCCACTTTTTAAAAGGTTGGTTTGATTTGTTTTGTTGTTTTGATGTTTGTTTGGGTTGTTTTTCCCATGTCAGTTTTCAGCCTATAGCTTAACTAAGTCATTGAGGGATTCTTCCCAACACCATTCATCTTTTCCAATAATCGACTGAGCTACCACAAAAAATGTTTGTGACTTTGTTGGGTTGCTAGGATTGCTAGCTGATGGTTGATAGTCACTGCGCTAGTGTGTGCCCAGCTAGATAATAGCTGTAATCCTTCTGAGAATAGCTGGAATCACTTCTGAAAATTGGGCTACTGATTTCCATGCCCAATCACAGCATTTAGGCACTTCTCATGATGGGAAGGTGGAGGGGTGGCTGCTGGTCTCTTCACTCTTGTGAGCAGTGATAGGGCTTAAAACAACATGAAGCTGAGCCAGGGGAGGTTTAAGTTGGATATCAGGAAAAGGTTTTTCACCCGGTATGTGGTTGGATGCTGGAACAGGCTCCCCAGGGAAGTGGTCACAGCACCAAGCCTGAGAGTTCAAGAAGTGTTTGGACAATGCTCTCAGGCACATGGTTTGAGGTATCCTGCTCTGGGCCAGTAATTGGGAGACTTGATGATCCTTGTGCGTCGCTTCCAACTCAGCATATGTTTCTCTGATTCTGAAATCTTGGAAGTCAGAACTTTGTGGAATACAATAAGTTGTCCAGAAGTAGAATGGGCAGATTCTGCTTATTTTCATAACTGTTACAGTGTACTAGGCCTAATTTCCTACACAGTTTGACATCAATAGTTGATATTCCTGGTGTTGTGTGTACCACCACATGTTCAAGTCAAGTGTTCAAGTCAGAGAAAAGGTTTTAGAACCCAGGAAAATACTGAGGATAATATTTTCAATACTTCAGTATCACCTTGTACTTGACATCTTTTGATCTTTTGACTGTGAGACCTAGAGACCTGAAATGTGATGAACTCTGTATACTATTAGACTTCGTCAATAAATTAGTTTGAATCCACCAATAGAAGAAGATTTGAAGAAAATGTCACTCTAGGAAATAAATTATGGCTGGAACAGTTGGCACAATTTATATTGTAATTAATAATGTGTAATTAGTAATGTGCCTACTCAATTATATTCTGAAGAATGACATTTTACTGGATTAAAGTATCAGACTTGTGATCTGATCATTCAAACAATCTGATCTCAGATTAAGTTTGAGCTTGTTTGTACTCAGTTTATTGTATGTCCAGCATTGAAGGAAATGGTTTAAAAAATACTGAGATAAGAAATTGGTACAAGAGCAAAAAAGAGATGAAGTCAAAGGTTGTAAAATTTTTTTTTTTTAATTTCCATTACTAGAATAATGTAGCTTCTTTGTGCTGGTTCTCCACAATGAGACATATCAAGAAAACATTTATTAGATTAGTCCTGTTATCCTCTGCTGAAAACTAACTGGTTTCATAGTTTTGGAGCAGATAAGCTTCTGTTGCTGTAAGGCAAGTTTCCAGCATATGTCCAAACAATCGGGTTTGGTGTAATTTTGTTTTTTACAGTACATCCATATCTTTTACAGCAGTAGTATGGATCATATCATTCCCAGATAGATATGTCTCTGAAGACATTTTAAAACACCCTGAAGACTTTTAAAACACCCCTTCTACACCCTCCAGAGATACCATCTCCATGAGAGGAGTAACACAGTAATATTCAGCATTGCCAAACTCATTACACTGGCATGTTAATGAAATCAACTATCAGATTTTTGTTTAATCTCAATAAAGAGAAGCTATGTCAGTAAGGATATGGATGTTTTTCTGCCCTAAGAAAGGGTCTTAAAGTCTGAAAGCCTTATATGGGGCTGCCAATTGTCACTTAAATTCTCTCTCAAATTTTTCGTTATGTCTTCTGTTTTATTAATACAGAACATATAGGAATAACACAAGACAAAAAGCAAAACCACAAAAAAGCAGAATGACAACAGAAAAAGCTGATACTTTACATATCAACTTTTACTGATATGTGAGCCAATGAAGACTGTACTTAATAGTAAATTCTCTACCTTAGAGCACTTTTGGCATACTACTAAGTTATTTGAAAACTATTTCCAAATTTTGCATTCACAATTTAAATGTGTTTTTGAAAGCCTGACACTTGGGTATGGCTAATTTGAAATATGCATGGAATTGCTGATCTTAGGAAATATATTGTTAATGTAAAATATGGTTTTGTCTTACAAAATGAGGTTCTGTGTTCAGCCTGCTGTTCACAAGCTGTTTGTTGAAAAGTCAGGACAATTCAGTTTATCATAAAAGGTTGATAAGCACTGTAGTAGTTTGCCGAAGGACACAATAATAAAAACTATCATTTGAAACTTAAGGATATGTAGAATATCTATCAAGAATGTGGCATGAGTGACAAGTCTATTTCTCTACAGCCCTTCTAGCTCTCCTTGCTGGGCAGTGCTTTAATAATTTGACAACATTCTTTTTGTCCCCGTCCTTCCTTATTGTATGTCAAAATATTTTTGGATAGTTTGGGAGGAAAACAAAATTGAGGATATACTGAGAGAAAGGGCCTTGTTATTAAAAGTTCATTAATTTAGAGTGTTTGCAGGCAAGTTTGATAAAACTTCTCCAGGAAAGTTCATTTTTAGTGCTTACTGCTTGTGAGTCAAAGGTACGAGTGATTTTGTGATATCTTAGATGTAGAATATAGCTGAGAACAAATCCTGTAACACGGTGCCAGTAAAAAATGGCCATGAGCAATCGACATCAAACATTGAAACAGAAGTAAAGTATCCAAGGTGCTTCAAGGAGTCAGTTATGAGAAACTGTGGACAGAGACCAAAGTGCCATCTGTCATTAAAGTTGCCTGCTGCTTTGTATAAAACCAGGATTTCAGTTGTTCCTCATTTTGATAAGCTGCACCTTCCTGGTTGAGTATTTCCTTTTCAAAATGCACATACTGAGGTTTTGAAGTGAATTTCAGATAAGCAACTTTCTTGCTGTTTTTACAAATTTGGACCAAAAGACATTGCTGTTATCAGAGGAATTAAACGTACCTTTGCACAGAGTTATGGAGATAATTCCCTATTTTTCTACAGTGCTTTTTGCCTTCTACCTAATGTGGTGTATAGTGGGGCAGAATACTGGAGTTTGGAGGGAAGTCTCTTCAGTGTTGTTGCATCCTTCCTTCCATGTTGTCAGGGTAAGAGGGTGTCCTTTGAGTCCAGTGGCAAGAGGTTAAGAAGCAAATTTCCAGCTGCATTTAACATCCCAGTTAATGCATGTATGGGGGAAAGTTAGAGGGGAGGAACCTTTGTTCAAAATGTGGACAAGGCGTCTGGTAGAATGCAGATTCAGTCTATAAAGTGTAGATTGACCAAAATTGGAGACTTGAGAAGTGAAGAGTGGGTTGAACAAGGATGAAGAAAAAACAGGGGCAGAGTCTAGAGAAGAGCAGAAGAGGTGGATAGGGCAGAGGAGTCAGGAGCTACGTTCTTCCTTATGGCTGGAGGATCAAAGACTAAAGTTGAAAATACCCATTTATCCTGGCTACTCAGTCTGAGAAATCTCCGAGTAATTACTGAAGAGATCTTACTGGCTTCATTTGCTGCTATAAGCAGTCATCACATCCGTGTATCGGTTCCTGATCTGGTTATTAGGATCCCTGCCTAATGTCTGGAAGGCTGTATAGAGAAATAAGAGGCGAAGAATACCTGACAGGGATTCAAATGAATCTTTACAGTAGCAGCATTAGGCAGCAGAACAATTCCACAGGTACAATTCTACTGGATTGCCTTCAGCTATTACAAGCAGATAGATAGTTCTTTTCCTAATGCACATTTTGGAAGTTATGAAATCTATTGGTCTTGTAAACAACAGTGTCCCTCCACACAAGCATGACTTATCCCTCGAGCAGTTTAGAAATGAAGTGGTCATGAAACAGAAGTTGTGTAACAATGCATTTGTACAAGGACTAAGTCAAAATGCAGCCAGCTGAAGGTGTCCCAGAATTCCAGATATACCTTTTTTTCATGTGTGTGTTTCACCAGTGAAAACAAAGCCTATCTTATTGCTTTCTTGAGGAAAAAAAAAAAAGTCTGATGTTGAGTTTCAAAGAAATATTTCAAATAACTTTTGCAGTCAGGCATGGTAATTTCTCTCCCTTTACCACCCCTACCTTCTGCTTTTCACCATTTGACCTTGTGTAGACAACCTTGAACTATGTATTGAGCATTCACTCTTCTGATATCTTTCTTCTTCTCCACTGCCTAAAGTTCCACCTAAATCACTAGACACTGTAATTTGATAAAATGAAGCTCTTACCTCATGCTCTCACTACTTCCTTGCTTTGGCAAGTCCTGCTCACCTTTCATATCTTTCAGTGCAGATATGGGAACAATTACTTAAGCTTCCAGCCAAACCCTCATCCTGGCTACTTTATCTATCCCTAGCAAATGATGAAGTTATTTTTCTATTAAGGTGGCTTTGTTTGAGTTCTTGATTTTAATAAAAGCATAGTTTTTTTTCCAATGCAATCTTAAGAAACTGATTTTCAATACAAATGTATTGGTGGAAGTTACAGACTTCCCAGTAGTCATAGCTTTCAAAGATATACTCCTCTTGACAGTACTAATTTCTGCAGTTGGAGCAAAAGTGGGTCTTGTATCTTGTATCTTTATCAAGACAAATCTATATGATTTGTCTTGATAAAAAAAGATGAATTTTGTTCTATTTAGTAGTAGTGTTTGATACAGCAAACTTAAAACTTACCAGTTCACTTAGAAAACAATTTGGGGGTGGGTTTCTTTTTCTGTCCTTTTATCTTAAATTTACAAATTGACTGTTCTATTGCTCTTAATTATTAGGTTTTCTCTCCTTGCTGATATGTGATAATTGGTCCTGATTATCCTTTGTGTTGTCAGTATACTTTTCTTTTGGATTGATGTCAACTTCTTAATGGTGCTGCTACAACTGTGATTGTTCTGTAGTGGAGACTGAGCTATGCATTCTTTGATACTCAAGTATTTCGACTACCAGAGTGCTCAGGAAGTAGTCCTAGCATATTTAGTTGAATTCCATGAAAGGCATGAATGGACACAGTTCTATTCCACTGGCATCTCAGAACTGGATACCAGAGTACTTTGAATGGCTAATTTTAGATGCTTTCTAGGCGTGTTGTCACTTCAGCAGTTAAGGAATATTTTATAGACTTTAATATGTTAAACTTAGAGGGGCTTTTAAATCCGTCATGCTTTCAACTCATAGATGTACTCTCAGCTATTGCTAATTGTGAATAAATACTGTGCCTCCTGCTGGCTTTCCTTTACCCCTTCTATTTTTACATTATTCTCTACTCTGCTTGTTTGTACAAACAAATGATGAAAAAACCCAAAGACCAAAACCAACCAACCAACCAACCAAAAAAGCCAAAAACAAACCAAACCAAAACAAAACCCAAAAACTTTTGCACACATCAACTCACTGCTTCTTCACTCTCTATAGAGCAATATACCCCAACTCCTGAGGCACAGAGAAGGAAAATTTAGTACAAATGTTGCATTTATGTCTGTTCTGTTATCTCAACTAGATCAAGATTATATAGTTGTATCTTCTTTTCATTTAAATCTACTTTCTGAATTTTTTCTTTAAAGTCTTCAACATACATTTAATCACAAAGATGGCTGTGAGTGCAGCTGCAATGGAATTCATATCAAACTGAGTACAGTGTGAAGTTTGCCTAATTTTTAATATCCTATGAAAGTTACCTTAAATATTCCCAGTAGAGCTACTGACTTTTTTGGCTGTATTCATGAATGGCTAGCAGGAGCAAGTGGCTAACCTGAAAGGATATCTTTAGCTTAGATAAGAATGCTTTCTTCAAAGCTTATCAGAAAAAGCATTAAAAAAAAATACAGGGCACCAGTAGCTGGTAGAAAAGTTTTAGTTTCAGGGGGACTTCAACAAGCTTCTCTGCAATGGCATTCCTCTTCCCACCAGTGATCCACAGTTTCAACTTAACTTGGTAGTAGATTCTATGGATTCTGGCCGGTATTTCCAGGCTCCCTTCTGGGTTTGAGCAGTGCTCTCCAAACCTTTTTGTTCATAAGCCCCTATTGGTAAAACATTTTTGAGCATGCACCCACAATAT
Source organism: Ploceus nigricollis (assembly GCA_013399945.1). Lineage (NCBI taxonomy): Eukaryota > Metazoa > Chordata > Aves > Passeriformes > Ploceidae > Ploceus > Ploceus nigricollis. The sequence continues at coordinate 1,263,803 of VXBC01005445.1, read as the reverse complement.
ATAGTTATTTATTTATCAATTACATTTGTGTACTACTGTATTAATATATTATGAACCTTATAAACCATAAAACCCCCAGAAATTAATAAGTATGAGATAAAAATGAAGTAAACACAATTTAAAAAAAATATTTCTTCTTTTATGTATTAATGGTACAAAAAGAATTTTTTCCTGCACTCCAGCGACTTGTCTCACAGAATGCCTGGAGTATCTGCACCCCACTTTGGAGAGTGCTGGGATGGAGAACTAATCTCACAGTGGTAATAACTTTTCTGCTGAGGAGTCTGGTTGAAGCCTTTTGGAAGCAGTCCTGCTTTAGGTCAGGCTCTGCAAGAAAGGAGTCCAAGACAGTAGTGTTGGCAATATAAGCAAAGGAGCTGTAGATGGGCAGATGGGAATTTCCCCCTCACCTAAACCATCTGAGAGCTGCAGTCCTCCTTTCACAGTATCGGGCACCATGTAGGGAATGCAGCAGCAGCAGCAGCCACATTGAAGTTGTAGTTTTCTTCTTCTCCCCCTTCTTTCACTGCCTTTTTCCCCATTCTCACAGTGTGAAAGAGAGACATCATTAATATTTTAATTTTTGGCCTAGGTTTATGGGTATACTGAATAATATGTGCACAGTTATTGTTACAGTAGGTTCATGCCACACTTTGCATGTAGGTATCAGTACTTAAGGGATGTTGTCCTTAAAGGCATGTATTGCCTGTATTGGGATTAGTTCCCTTCTGTAAGCTGGGGCATGTGTAGTTGGGGTGCTATTATGCCATTCCTTTTCACTTTTATATCACTCATGAAGAAATTTGTTTATTCTAAAAACCAGTTGTAAGTAGTATTTAAATCTAAACCCATTTCAACCACTTCAAGCTAACACAGTAACAGCATTTGAGCAACATCGATCCGGCAGTGTTAGTCTATATGGAGCCACTTTTAGTCAGAACACCAGACTAGTAGATAGACAACATTACAAGAATTTTTTTTATTACACTCATAGGACCCATTCAGTTATAATCAGTGCTGTATAGTTCAGCTATCCAATTTTCCCCTTCTTGTTGAGTCAATGAAAGCTCTGGCAGATCTTTGGAAGCTCATGGCCAAATAATTTGTCAATGAAATGTATCGTATGTAAATTGATAAATGTAGCTATTAGGATGAAATAGTCATTGCAAATTCCTGATAAGAATAGAAGACCCTATTAATAATTTGAAGTAATCATCATCTCCACTTTCTTTCTTAGTCTGCTAAATATATTGCATCACAATATATTACATGTTGCTTCCTAGGGATATGTAAATATAAGGGCATAAGGAACTCTGTATATTTATGAAAGGCTTTTGCAAAAAGCTTTCTGATTTCCTCCATCCAGTCCATGTTAATCGTGTTGAAGAAATGAGCCAGAGATGTAGCTTATCCATACATAATGGTGTTTATAAATCTGCTCTTGAAAAAGGAAGTGTATCTCATGCAGTAGATTCCAGAAGTCAATCTGAAACAGCTTCTGTAGCAGCATTTATGTTTCCCACCTTTTGTTTACGATTTAAAAAATACCTCAATTTAGATGTTGGAAAACTAGTACTTTTATTATTGGGTATTTTCTCATCTACCTCTTCTGCATTCCTTTCCTCTCAACTTATATCCTCATAATATTATCAATTAGTGCCATAATTAAGAAGGCACTGTATTTATACTTGAAGAGAAAGACTTTAAGACTTTCACCTTCCTTGAGTCTTTATTTTTGGCACTAATCTGAAGAGGACATTGTGCTTTACCCTCCTTACCACTGTAAGAATCTAACTGTATTACAGGTCACTTTTGTTCTGATTTTGAACTGTTTTTTAAATCCATGTAAATCTTGCTATATCCAACTCTACGAATAAAACCTAAAAATGGATTTATTGTAGTGGTTTTCAAATAAACAACTATTTCAATATTAATCTCCGTTTCTGCAGCGAGACACTGGTACTATGTTGCTTTACTCCTTTGCAGTGAATTTAGATGACAGTTTATATTCAGCTTAGAAAAAAGACCCCCAACAACAACAAAAAAAGGATATTGATATAATTACAGTAAATGCTCTTTTTCATGTTATTAAAATAATCTGTGACAGGAACTGCCTAACATCAAGGATATTTCAATAAGCGTGATTTTTATTCCTTGATGAATAAAAGCTAAAGAAGGCCCTGTTACCATGCATAATACAGCCCTTGTCAAGTTTTGATTATTTAAAGCATTTTTGATTATTTAAAGCATTTACTGAAAATGTAGGTTATGAATTACTTTTATTTTGTTCAAAATAATGCAGGATACACATAGTGAAGAGATACAATTGTGGCTAGTCATTTAGAAAGATATTATGGTTAATGTACAGCTTTGTGCATTAATGTTGACTTTAGTGAAAAACAGTACTACATTTACTGAATGTTTTGATAGCAGCACATCGTTATTTAAGAGTGCAGCCAGCCTGGGGTACAATTTTTGGATCTTAATTTTTTTTTACTCTATCCTGTTATGATTTAAAGCTATATTAAGTGATGCTAAGCAGTAATAATGCTAAATATTCTTAATCTAATCCAATTATTAAGATAGGATTTAAGGGTTTATTTTGCTTTTTTGTTCAAATTTTACACAGGAATAAGTTGTTTTGATGTTACTATTGCTGTTCAGAGTTCAGGTGGCTTGAATTAGCTTGTAAGATACAGCAGATCTCATGAAAGAAACTACAACAATATTCTTAATGTCATTTTTGTACTTTTTGAAATGTCATATTTTCAATAGCTTCTGTATTTTTCTTAACATTTCAGTTCTGGTTTAGCTTTTTGTCATATTTATAGCAGTTTCTTCTCTCTCTCCTTTTCTCTTTTATTGATATTATAAAGGTGTAGGCCTTTTGATGAGCAGTGATCTGTTCTGTATGATTCAATGGTTTTGCCACCCTGGATTGTCTGATGAGGTAAACAATTTATTTTACTAGAGTGATGTCATATTCATGAGTTTCAAGACTCAAGGGCCCTGAAGTCTTAATGCCTGCAAATCGTTACCAATTAACCCACTCTGAAAAAAAAAAGGTGTGTCTAAAAGGACAGATATTTTTTTTTCTGTTGATCATCTCTGGTTCTAGGAGGAGGTTCTCTAATCTAGGAGGAGATACAGGATTTTCCAAACTACTTTCTTTAGAATCTCCATACCACTTTCTCTTTTGGCTTCAGAGGTATCTCGTCATTTGCTTCTGCAAGAGCAATCAATTACTTCGTCCCCTTAAGTTTTTCCATCACTTCATGACAATGATAGGCCCCTCTATGTTCTGCTAACGTATTCCATTCAATAATGGTTCCTGGGTCAGAATCAGGGGACACAAGACAAGAGGTAGTGTAGTTTGGAAAAAGTGGTAATGCTTTCATTGATACTGGCAGTCTGACTGAAAAAAGTACTTCCATGAAGGTCTGTCAGAAATACTACATGCTACATATCTTGATAGTTAGTATAAATAGAATATTATATGCAAACACATGCACTTACTGCAGCTAAAATTCTGACTTTCAATGAAATGTGCTTGCCTTCCTGCCTTGGGTTCCTTTGAACTGCTCAGTTTGAAAGTCTTGCACTAATGTTGCTGAAGTTTGCAAGTAATCTATTAAAAAATAATCCATTAAATCCATTTTGACTGATGTTTAATTTTATTGTAGACAAATCTCAAAGAGGGATACCATGCAATGTGACTTGTAAGCAGGCAGCAAGCCTTTGTGTGGAAGATACAAATCTTGCAGCCAGTCTTCAATTCATTGACCGCTCATTAGTTTCAATGGTATTGCTTGGGTAAAGAAGTTAGAAAATGACCTTTGATTTTGCCTGTTTAAATGTTGCATCATTCTTATGGAAAAGAACTGTGGAAGTAGGACAAAAAGTAGTAAATGCATAATTGGAAGTACATTCTGTAGATTTGCTTCTGTTTTTACTTTAACTTAACTTACTATGTCATGGTTAAGGTGTAATCTCAAAGAAAAACAAAACAGAAAAAAAAAAAACAAAACCCTCACCTTACAGCGTTGGGTTGACATTGGTCCTTCTTGCAAGATGGAATTGCAAGAGAAAGCAGGGGCTTCAAAACAACCTATACAGTCACTGTTAAATTTTAACAATTTGTATTAAATTACAAGTTCTCTTTTGTGGAACTTGAGACCCCTGAATATCTGTAGGAATAAGATTATAAAGAGCATCAGGGCAGAAATTCAAAGTTATTTTCTAATGGACCATTTTTATGGTCCAAGGTGAAATCTTAATTGCTTTTTATAACACAATTTGAACAGAGATAAATATTGAAGTTTTACTTCTCTGCTGAATTGTCATGCTTCTTTTTAAAAGGAAGGGACCTATGTGCTGTACCCTGTGGAGACAACTTGATTTTCTTCTTTCAGTTCTGTTGTTCCCATGTACAGGGGAATGGGAAAAAAGAAAAAGGAAAAGAAGAAGAAGAAATAAAAATTAAAAAAAAAAAAAGGAAAAAAGAGCTTTATTTGCATGGAAGAAGAACAGGGATTGAATGAAGCATTCAGTTCTGCCAAGGCAGCCATTCTCTTCTCTGGCATCAGTACTCTGCCAGGATTGTCACACTGTGATACCTCCTTTATTTTCAAGTTGGAGACTTTCTAAAACTAGGATCTTTTAGGTCTGTGGTTTTGCAGTGTGCTAGCATGAAGCCTGATGGGAAGGATTCACCACGAACTACTGCCTGGAAAAGCTTGGCCAGTTCTTTTTGAGCAGAAAGCTTGCAGTGAAAGAAATAGTAACAGAGAGAAGAAGCAATGAATGTGGTATAAAGTTACTTTACTTTTTTGATAGGACAATAAGCACAGTTAGTGTGATTTTTCTTATCTTTTCCACTGTCATCTTGATGGCCTTTAGGTAGCATCAGGGGGCAAAACTATTAACATTAAGAAAAAAGGATTCAAATACATGAGGACACCCAGCCTCTTATGGGAAATATAGCATCCAAAATGGCATTGCTTACTTTCTGAATGCAGTTCAAAATGCCTTCAATGCCAGTTTTACTGCATTGAGTATTCCATATAGTGTGATTATTTCCCCAAAATATCTTTTTTAAAACATGTTTAAACAAGCTCACTACGTTATTAGAAGTTATGGCAACCATAGGGATTTCTGACTATTATTATAGGAAAAAATGATTAATTTTTTTTCAATGTTGCAGCATATGATTATTTTCATATTTCATCTAAATTCATGAGCTGTAGAATATTTACTACAGGAAATATATTTTATGTAAATAGCTGTGTTTTTTTCTCAGAATCAAAATTAGGTTTTCAATTAATGAAAATAATACCAGGCAGTTCTTTAAAAATCTGTTGTGAGTCCTTCACTGGTTTCCAGATTTTCTCTTAAATTTTAAGCATGTTGTAAGTAAAAAACCTAAAAGCTCAAGTGTTCCAAATAGTTTATAACTATTAAAGATAGCTCTCAAATACATTCAAAATTGTGATATGTTGGACACTATGAGTTGTTCCACTGGTACTTGGGGAATAAAGGCAACTTTAAGGTTTCTGTAGTGACTGGCTCTATGTGCCTTACAATCTCATTGCTCTTGGCCACCAGTTGTCCAGTAATGGAGTTCTGGGTGTCTGGTTCTAACTCTGTCTGTTTAGCCAAGTTCTTTTCAACTGGAAGCCAACTGTGTCTTTTGGTTCTTATTTCACTTATGAATATTTCATTGTTTTAATCTGTTTTGCACTTGAAACTTTAAATTTATGCTTGCTCTTGTGTCATGGTAATGACATACCAGGGACAGTTGATGTACTGTAGCAAGGCACCTGTCATTGCTCCCTTGTACACAGGATAACTGTGTAATAAAATGTAAGTGGTGTTAAGGAATGATCCCATTTCAGTGAAAGCTATAAAATAAATATATACATAGGGCTTTCACAGACATTTTTAGAGTATCTGTAAAGAAAAAAAACTGTATCAAATGAAAAGGCCAGGAATTACTTAATGGGGACTATTTAAGCATTCTCTGAAATAATTATACCTGAAAATCCTTTCTGAATATATTCCAGTGCTTCACTTGCAGAAAATGTATACTGCTTCTCTGATAGACAGTGTTGCCAGTTTTACCAAGTGTTGCAGCCAAGTGGCAATATATTTGTTCTCTCTGAGATATGTACAAGATGACTGCACTTGCAGACTGGCTGTGAGAGTGACAGTGACACAGAACGTGCTTTTCAGTTTGCTTATGTTACTCTGTAAACGTATAGGCAGGTCATGCTTGAAATGAATGTGTCACCATTACTTTGCTATACACTGGTATCTTTAATGTCATTTCCATTTCATTACCCTACCCAGAGCAGTTTAAGTTATCTGTGATAGCATTCTTTGTCTGCTGTCAACATTGTATTGGTAAGGCATTCAGGGGCCAATGGAAAAGAAATGAAGAGTGTGGGTATCCTTGCCCCGCCAGCAAGATGAATTTACAGAATGGTGCACTAATAATGCTCAAGTTTCTAGAAAACTTTCCATGTCTGTCCTGTGGACTAGCTTTCAGGCAGAGAATGTATGACACTGAGACCAAATGCCACTGTCCTAAGGGCACAGAGCCAGTTTGTAGGTGTGCCTTTCCCAGTCCCATTTCCTTGATGAGCACTGAATGTCCATTGTAGGTAGCCATGTCTTCAGCCTTGTGCATTGCTGTGTCACCTGAGTGGACTGTGAATATATGCTATGGGTAACTTCTCTCCTGGGTGGACCTCTTGGATGTGCACTACAGCTTGTATTCAGGTCTGTTCCCAGCCCTATCTCCAGATGCTTGGGACTCAAACCCCTGGATGGATTCTAGACCCGATCAGTTACTTCACTGTTTTGGGAACTGTAGGTAGACTGATACCACCACCCTGTCTGCTCAATTCCTTGGCAGGAGTGAGGAGCTTATCTGCAGCACAGTGTGGGGCACTGAGCAGACCAATGATGTGTCCCTGGATGTTTATTCACAAGCGTCTTCTGTACCTGAGGGCTTGAAGACTCCTATCCTGAAGTATTCTCCCATGTTATGATCCTGGTTCTGTGGCTGGGGGTGTCCAAACGAGTGCAAAACTCAAGTGCTATGTTTCCATGTGAAAATGAGCTTGGGATTTCTGTGATAGAGACATGTCTGTTTTGCTACCCTCAAAGTCTGGTTGTGGTTTAGGGTCTTCCAAGACTAAGGTTTTCATCTTCATGAAGACAATGCAGCACCTGGTCAGCTCGCACGTTGCAGTGTAGTATAAGAAGCACTAGAGAGTAGCTCTGAGCCCCTAAGCCTTTCAAGAGCCTTTTGGATGGCATATGAATGTTTAGTGAGTATTTGGTGGACGTCTGGAACAATGTTTTCAGCTAAGATTCCTCCTAAAAGGATCTAGTTAGCATGCACTGTTACCAATTCTGCAAACTGAACTGGCATTTCAAAGGGTCTTTACTTCATGAATTTGCTTAAGACTGAAAAAGACTAAGAATTTGCTTACTGCTTAAGACTGAAAAGAGTACCATAGATGCAGCCTTAGGACATGAGTTCATCTTATGATGACTGACTGCCACTGAAAGGAGCAATAGTTGTCTCGTACTCACATCACTTTTTGTGTGCTCCTTCTGCTTCCTCTTCTGAGTTCTACTTGTCACAATAAACGTTCCCTGCTTGGAGGGAAAGCTAACTCTCGAAAACCTCTGAGTTTTCCCCCAGATCAGCAAGCTGAGGAGAGCCACTAGAGAGTTGCACAATTACTAAATTTAACTCAAGGCAAGAGTCAGAAAAGCAGGGAGAAAGCGGGTCTACCCCCTCTGGCCTCTGCCTGCTGTTAGATTGAATTGTCTAATATGCAAATACACCCTGAAGGAGAAGCATGTGAGTTTATTTAGAGATTATCCCTGTTGCTGCTGGTTGAGAATTCACACAGCTGAAGATTCACTGTTTAAAAAATGTGGTGGAATTTGCTAAATCCCTGACATTTTTTTTCAGCAGATAATAAACATTGTCAGATATCTTGTGGAGGTCTTTCTTGACAAATGAAAAACCAGTGGATATGTGTTTGGTTTTCTTCTTTTATTCTGACCTTCTTAGAAGAATGAAAACATTTCAGAAAGTAATAGCAAAATGTTATAATCGGTATGATTTTCATAGGCAGATACAGAAGCTAATGCACCACTTATATAATGCTTATTTTATTTGTCTTTCCAAAATCTGTTTAAATATGGGGTCAGTATTTTTCCAAATTTTAATATGGTTTTGTGTATCAGTACTAGGATGATGATAAAGATAAAAATTTCATATTGTATTTTTCTACCTATAATTTACAAAACTCATATTATCTGCTTTCTTTCCAATCTATTTATCTTCATCTAAGAAAAAAGCCATCACCAACCACCCTCCTTAAAATGCCATATTAACAAACCACTCAGTCTAGGATTGAATTTTGAGCCTCCTGCTGGAACTACTCTCAGCTCACTTTGAACTAAACTGAACGGAAACAGTGGGAGAGTATTCTATTCCCTAAATACACATTTTGTTAGAAATAAGGTTATCTAATTAGAGCATGTTAGTTGTGGAAATTGGGAAGTCTCAGTGCTGATGTATAGGCAGATTAAGGTAGAAGCTCTAAAATAAAATCTCACTTTTGTATTCTTGTACTGTAAGTTGTTTCTTGCTGCTTTTGTACACTAGCAGCTTTCAGAGATTTTTCCAGATTGAGTAGGTACCACACCTTTCCTCCTAGGCTCTTAAGGGTCTGGGCTTTTTTTCCCCAGAGATCGCTCTGCAGTATGGCTGAGGTCTGCTTTCTGCTCTCAGCAGAGCCTCTCCCTTCTGGACATTTCTGCCTTTCAACCTCATCCTGGAAGCCCTTCCTCTTCCCTCTGGATAATTGTTCTGAGTGCAGCAGCCAGGAAAGATAGCTGACCACACACACTTTCAGCAGTAATAGCAGATAATGTTTGTGCATCACATTCAACAGCACAATTTGCCCAACACACTGTTAAATTATGAAGACAGAAGCAGATACCAAGGAAGATCCTTTGGCCTTAGTTAAATCCTGCAGTTGTTGTGAGCCTGTAGCTAGGACAGTCCAGAGTTAGCACTAGATGTGTGTCAAATGACTACCACTGAATGGTTGAACAATTTAAGGTATCTGATGTTTATTATATCCATTACATTAAGTATGCTTTGGGAAAGTGAAGTGTGAAAGACAAATCTAGCTTGGGAGACCTTGGCTGAACTGACAATTCCATGGTTACTATTCATGAAACCAAAATTATTTTTCTAATGGGAAAAATACGCATGTGAATATGTCCAGCAAGGTTCCAACAGGATACATTGAAGTATGTAAATTTGTGTGTTGGAGATTTAGACAGAAATTACCAAGGCATTGCTTCTGGAGAGTGCTTAAGGATTGTGCTAGAACAAGCTTTAGAGTCATCATTCACAGAGAATTTACATACATGACCTTTTATCATAAATTTTGCTGACGTCATTATTAACATCTATTAGTCACAGGTACTCCCTGCTCCTGACCTGTGGTACCTTCATTATTCTGCCTAGGATCCCCAAGGAACCTGTTTGTCCCCATAATGGTGGGTGAAACTATTGTGTCTCTTCTCGATGCACTTCTGAGTTTCATTCAATTGAAAAAGCAACATAAGGAGGTCAAGAATAGTCCAAGACAAAAATTAATCCAAGGCACAACCATATGAAGTTTAATATGGGCAAGTGCTGGATTCTGCACCTGGGATAGGACAACCCTGGATGTTCAGACAGGCTGGGAAATGAGAAGCTGGAAAGCAGTGCCATGGAAAGGGACCTGGGGGTTCTGGTTGATGGCAAGTTCAATCTCAGTTAACTCTGCCCTGGCAGCCAGGAGGGCCAGCCCTGTCCTGGGGGCACCAGGCACAGCATCACCAGCTGGGTAAGGGAGGGGATTGTCCTGCTCTGCTCTGCACTGGTGCAGCCTCACCTCAAGCGCTGGGGGCAGTTTTGGGTGCCACAATATAAAACAGACATTGAGCTCTTAGCATCCAAAGGAGAGCCACAGGGATGGTGAAAAGCCTTGAGGGGAAGCTGCACGAGGAGTGTATGAGGTCACTTGGTCTGTTCAGCCTGGAGAAGACTGAGGGGAGATGTCATTGCAGTTACAACTTCCCCATGAGGTGAAGAGGAAGAACAAACACTGATCCCTTCTCTGTGGTGACCAGTGACAGGACCTGAGGGAATGGCCTGAATTTGTGTCATGGGAGGTTTAGGTTGGATATTAGAATAAGGTTTTTCACCCAGAGGGTGGTTGGGCACTGGAACAGGCTCCCGAGGGAAGTAGTCACAGCACCAAAACCACAAGAGTTCAAAAGGCATTTTGGATAATGCTCTCAGGCACATAATGTGATTCTGGGGAGTTATTGTACAGGTCTAAGAATTGGACTCAGTGATCCTTGTGAGTCCCTTCCAACTCAGAATATTTCATGATTCTGTAAATTTCATCTTCTAAAAACTTGTGAGACAGAATTGGTGAATTCCTTGGTCCTAAGTCCTTTGTACATTTCACTTAAGCAAACAAGTCAGTCTCTCTTTTCCCTCAGCTCTTTAACCTCCACATGAATAGCTATGGCTTCTTGAAAGAAGCTGGCAAATGTGCCTTCTCTCTGCATGTCCTTGATAAATGTGAGAAGGGTGGATACAGCCCCTAACTCTTCTGGCCTTCTGAAGGGTCCACTCTGCAGAGAGTGTAAGCCTCCAGACCTCTTCCTTTTCTCTTCATAAGGTTCTCCTTGTGTTTTGCTACTATTTTATGAGAAAAGGGGAAGGTAGGAACAGAACAGGGTAAAACCTCTAAAAAATGAGGAGGTGGCAGAGAAATTTAAATGGATGTTTAATGGTGAGAGGCTTAGGAATTTAGTAGCAAGGTAAGGAGAGTAAGTTAAGAGCAGGAGAGGGTGAGTGGTAAGCTGGGACTGGATGAGCAAACACAGGAAGGCAATGGTGTACCGTAACTTGAGAAAAGAGTAACATGAGATTATAAAAGGAACTAGGCTAGGTCGATGGGAGCCAGAGGAAGTGGGTAGACAGTTTAAAGATAAGGAAAACCTGTTTCAGCACAAAATGATGATTGCTAGACTCAAAATCTTATTATCAAAAAAAGGGTACACACCATATAGATATGTAAAGAGGAACTCTCCAGTGCAAATAAATACTTAAATTGTCTAAAAGTTTAAATAATTTTAAAGAAAGGAAAACCTTATTGGAAATAGCTTTTAAATTTTAAATACGAGAGACACTTTCAAGTAGCTGCCCCTTCACCCTGCTGCTGTGTGTATTCTTTCAGTGTTCCTCTGGGTTCTGGAGCTGAAAGTGTCAGTGTTTCTGAAGAGGAAAGGGGGCAATTAGAACAAGTTTTCAGCAGTGTGAGGGCTTTGCTGAGCAAGGTTCATGGTGGCAGTCCCTTTCTCCTCAGTCTTGACTCTCTTTTGGGGATAATTTTATGTAATATCTTACCACAGCCTGTCTTCCCCTGCTTTCCAAGCTGGGGAGCTGCACACTGCCTCCCCAAGTCCCATTACGCTGGAGGGGCTGTTTGTCACACAGTGATTATGTAGGAGTGCCAGCCCCGTGCTCTGGGTGCCGCCAAACCGAAGCCATTGTTAGGGAAGCACAGGCATGTGGCCATCAGGCAACTGCTGCCACAGCTAAAAGCAGCTTCCACCAAGGCAGAGCCAGACACATCTGGAGATCCCGTGCTGCTGACTGAACAACTGAACAAGCCTCTGACCTTGTGCTAGTGATAGCCAAAACCGTATTTACATAGCTAAGAGAGAAAGGCTGATGGAAAAGACAAAGATGCTGGAGTTATAATCAAACTGGGAAAAGTGAACCTACATGTCGCTGTATAGGGAGATGGAGTCTGACTCCCTCCAACCCAAGAAGGGATGCCAGAGTTATGTTTATGGATTACTTGTGGATACAAGACTTGACAAAAAACTTGGCACTATAAAGCAGAGGAGGTCAAGCTTGGAGAAAACGTAGCCTTATGGAGTAGGAACTAATGTCCTCCAGAAAAGTGGGTTTGAGTTCAGAATTTATCCTGCATGTTCCCATCTTTGCTGTCAGCAAGTGTCTGTTGGGAAGTATGTCCAGTCTTGTTACAGGCAAAGGGTACCAGCCTTCAAATCTGCCAGCTACTCTTTTATACAGAATACAAAACCAATTCAGAAAGTCTCATCAAACTATTGATCTGCATGGATCTCAGCATGATGCCATATTTATAGAGAAAACTGTGCAATAGGTTGTATCTGTGTTGAAGATCTTCAAGGTTAATAGTATTTTATACATTTTAAGTTACAATGCTTAAGAGGGTGATCAGGGCTATTTTTCTACAATCATTTGTGTCATTCTGCAAACAGGATAGATCAGCTCTCAGGATGGTTCATCATTATTATGCAGTCTGAGGTATTAAAAATTAAAGATAAATATATTTAAATGGGTTGTATTATGCTCAATATTCTCAAAAATAAGTTCCTAATAATCTTTATATATATATATATATATTTATATATATTTACATGCACACAATATATATATCTCTGAAAACATGCAGACTTCTCTGCTCCTGTTCACTTGCAGTAATAGTTTTGTTGTATCATATCAAGGTGCCAGTTACAGTCTAATGGAAAAGCATATTTAATCTGTGCTTTTATTATATTTTGGACATACTTAAGAGAACACAATTGAATTGGATATTCAGTCTTGGACAATAGACTGCTTTCCTTTCTAGGAATAGAAGAATTTATCAACAAAAATAGTAGATGAGGATGAAGCCAAAACATGTATTTATAATGAGACAATCAAGTTGTGTGTTGAGGCTATAGTGAGGGGATTTTTGTTCCACTCTATTAAATGGCAGGCAAAAGCAATAACAATTTTGTTTGATATTGGTACAGTAAAGTAAGTGCTCAGCTTAGATGTATTTTGATTATCTTTCAGAAAGGATTCATTTTTTAACCCAGTCATCAATCTAATTTATTGGTAAATTGAACTCAAAAAGTACGACTCAGTACCCACATATATTTTAGATTCTCTTGAACATACCAAGAAATGTAAGTGTCACTGATGGGGAGGCTTTGTTAATTTTTGATTTTTATTTTTTGGAAAAAGGTCAGGACTGTGCCTTTTGGGAAGAAAGCCTGGTGCATACACAGCTTTCTTTTGATGGTTTGATTAATCTCAAGGATTCTTATTGTGGCAGAGTAAGTGATTCAGGGATCACTGCTCAGACTCGATATTTAATTCCGAAGAGGGCATGTACATTGCACATACTGGCTCATCCCCTGTCTAGGTCTTTTTGCTCTGGGCATGGACAGTACAGACAAACTAATTCAGATCTGGAATTGCAGAAAAAAAAAGTTCCTATTGAGCTGCAATTGAAATGCCAAGACTGGGGGAAGGAGAATGTTTAAATTATAACTCAAAATCTATTGTGGTAGTGTTTGCAGACATTCCTTTTTGCTGACCTGCTGCCCAAGAACTTGAACTGCTTGTGTTTTGGGGGCCAAGGGACCACCTTACCTGGGGCACTACTGTGCCTTTTGTGTGAGCTAGCTGGGCTTTCTCCCGTCTTTCCTGACTATAGAGACACTCAGGGAGGTTGGATTTCTCTGTGCTATGTTTTGCTGTACTTGCAGTTGTGTGCAGTGCTAGAGGAGAAGACACAGACTGTTCTGGGAGGGCAGTGCTAGAAGCAGGTTACAAAATCAGTTCAGCAACAACTGTCTGCAGGGCTCTGCACCTGTGGCTCTGACTCATTTCATGTAGCTAGAGTGGTTTAAGCAATGTATTTAATGAGCTTAAATGTGTTGCAGTGGAAAAGTATGAAGGACAATTAGTTGGCCTCTATTTTCCTCAATTTTACCCTTCTTTCGTCAGGCCATGGTTTTTAGAACTTGGTGCATCACTTGTCGGAAATGCAAGTTTTGATGGCTGGGTCAAGTATCAGGATTTGATGGATGATATTATTTTAAGTTGTGAACTAACAGAAGGAAGAAAAGAATATATTCTATTATCTTATATGGGACAACTTCAAAATTGGCAACTCAGGATCAGACAATGCAGATTTTTAAAGTTGCTTGCTTGTCAAGTATCAGTGTCAAGATATAGGTTATAATCTACAATAACTGTTAGATTCAGCACAGCACTGAGTGTTCTCAGTTGATGCTCAGGATCACACTGCCTCTAGATGACTCTATCTGAAAAAACTGTTAAGAACTTACAGTGCTCTGAATATGTTGATTGAATGGAACATTTGAGCATTTTGGAGATTTTCTTAATCTCTGTATATGTATTACAGTGTACCACTTGTTTCCTTGTCAAAATTAGTTTATTTTCTCATTAATGTTAAACTTCAGTCACGGTGCTAGAAATCTTGTACAGTTTTCTTGTGTATGTGACTTTGCTTTTAATATCACTACAGGGTGATAGTGTAATTTACTGGTTATGTTCAATTGCTGTTTAACCGGCCCAGCACTAAAATTTCATGGCCAGAAGACTTTGTGATCAGACTAGTGAGCACATTGGCAGTCTCTTCCTGTCGTGTGGGATCATCCCACACCACAAACTGTTGCGGGGAGCTGAGGTTCTCTTTTGCCCAATGTCAGGCTGAAGGAGTATAAATTCTGCTTTTGAAATGACTGTTCGAGAGGTTTTACTTTGCTTCTGTGCCAGCATCCCTCACAAAGGCTACAGTGTTCAAGTACAAAATAGTATTTCTTACCACTTAACAGGATGCTCTTGGATTCTTTTTCCAACTCAGCAGGGCTCTAACACAGTGCCAGACCTTTATTTTGCGGGCATCCGGTCTGTACTCCCAGTTCCAGCGTGACCGTCAGCCCCAGCAAGGGATGGCTGGCCATCAGTGCTGAGGAATCAGAGCATGCTAGCAAACCCGGCAGCATGGGGGGCTCACCAGCCAGGGCTCCATCCCTCAGGAGCCAAGCAGCGTGGGTCTGGAGACAGGAACAAGGTTCAGAGAAGAAAGGAGTTCACCCCAGGTTCAGTGAAGGGGTCAGACAAGTTCCTGGTGATGAGGCAGGGCTGAGGTGAAGCCCAGAATATCAGTCAGTGACTCCTGCTCAAGGCAGGCCCAGAGGCAGTAGCTGGGTCAGCCAGAGTGCAGAGGTCACCAGGCAAGATCCCAGGGACGAGGCAGTTCCTGTGTCAGACTGGGAAGTCAGTCTGTATCTGGGTCAATGGGGTTGGTGGCCGGGCACAGCCACCTGCAGTGTGGTGGCAGCATAGCTCAGGTGGTCTGTGGTCAAGTGTGACAGCCTCAGCTTTGCAGCCATTCCTGCACAAAGGGTAGGGCAGCCACGAAACCTTCTTCCAGCTTCCTCCTGAAAAGCTTTTTGAGGCTTGCCAAGGCATGTCAGCACTGGCTTTTGCCACACAAAGCTGGGTTGGAGTGTGTTGCAGTCTAGACAATCACTGGGAAGTTGCACCTCTGTCTCCTGTATAACAGTGATTTGAAAATACTCTCTTTTGATCAATGCTTAACAAGGTAAGAACATTTCTAATACACCTCCAAGGACAACCTACTGGGATATCTTCCGTAGCATGTGAAATGGTCAAGAATTATCAAAAAATTTAAAACAACAATGTAGGACTGCTTGTCCATACTGTTTATCCAGGTCTATGACATTTAATCTCTGCTCTGTACGATATTGGAGGCAGACCATACATGTCAGCTAGTGACGAGGCAGACATAAAAGTCTGCTTTTGGAGACTGACACTTTCTTTCAAGTACCTGTAGGCAGAGTAGCTTACCCCTGCCACAGAGCAAATCTAAGGGAGATAATTTTAAGATCTTCAGCCCCTTGGATGTGCTTTTATCAGCAAAAGAGTATCTAATTTTCTTACAGAAAGTCACATCCATAGACTGTTCCTTCCTCTTCTGCCATGAGGAAGGTGGTGGGTGGAGAATGATAGGAGGAAAGCTAGGTGGTCTCTGTGAGGGCCTTTGTTCATCACTTCCTTAACTCATGGGGGTCATGTCAACCCAGGAAAGCTCAGCTTAGGGAGGGACTCTTGTCCTTATTTACATTCCACATACTTCCAACAAAAAAGTTTCTGTAAATCATTAACAGGAGCTCAAATACTGAATTTACTTTACCTGGCACAGATGCTAACCTTATGGTCAGCATAATTCACAGCATCATTCACGTGGTCTTAAACAAAATACTAAAAGGATAAATGAAGGCTCCCTCCATTTTCTTTCTTTTAGGACGAGCCCCCCACATCCAGCGTTGTAGTATCAAATTTTGTGAAGCAGCAAAATCTGCAGGAAGTGTTTTTTAGCAAGTGTCTCGTGGCTATTTAGAGCAAGGCAAGGTAGCTGTGATGCCTTGCAATTTTGTGAGCAAGCTGTGCCTTCTGTGCAATTTCTTCTGCTCACTACCATTGGGAAGGGCTTCTTCTTTCCATCACCGTGAAGCATGGAGTATTTTTTCCCTGCTGGAGTGGGCTCACCTGTCCCTATGAACTTATGCTCTTAGCTCTCCTGGCTGAAGATTTATGGGATCCTGGGCACAATTTAGTGGGCAGACTTTAGGAAGTGTAAAGTTATCTCTTGTGGCAGTTGCTGACAACTGTGACCTGCCTACAGAATATACCAGAACAGATATTTAGTGTTATGTTTTTGTGGACCTCATTACTTGAATCAAGGGAGTATTTTGTGTAAAGCCTATGCAAATCTTTCTGTGCATAGTGGGGACATTCAGCAGGGATTCTGCGGGGAACTGCTGAGGGTTTTTTGTGCTTCAAAGTTTCTTCGGCATTCACCCCAGCTAAAGGCACCAGCTGCTCTTAAGGCTTTTTGTTTTTTCTTACCTTCTCTGCTTTTGTTTCCCTGCAATTAAATAATTAACTTAATGAGAGATTTCTGGTTATTCTGATAATGTTTAATGGGACATTGTTGAACTTCTGTGATCAATGGGAACTCTGATAGGTGTCAGGATCTATTTTCTGTCATGTAGAAAGGTAGTGAGAAACAGCCAAAGGCAGCATAGAACAATGACACAGCACAAAGCGATTCAGGAAAAACACAAAGTCCTTTAAGTCAAAACTGTCTGTATGTTTAGGGAAGACTACATTTGGTGGCTCAGTAATTTTTGTTTACTCATTTTTATTTGTTTATTTTTCTGACTAGATTAATGATGCATTGGATAGGAGTAGGAAAACTGGAGGTTTTGTAGTAAAGAAAATAGTTTCAAGATATTTATTAAGTAAAATTTACTTTATAAATTTAACTTTACTTAAGTTAATACATACTTGTCAGGAATAAAATTTGGAAGACTTTTTTCCACAGAGGCAAAGAAAAGCATGAGGAAAACTTAGTTGTGGCTGTAAAGTTGTTTTGTAGGTTCTTGTTCTGAATGGTATATGGTTTGTATGCAAAATTAAACTATTTTTGCTATGTGTGGTTTTTTAAACTGTTCAACTTAAGTACACTTGGAAAGTTTTATTTTGAAATGATGAGTGCATTCAAGCAATGCTGCCAAATTCCTGGATTAGTACAGTTAATAAAAAACATTGTCTTGAATTTTATTTGTGAAAAGGGATATGAAGCCTCAATTATCTTTGGAAAAAATGCTACAAAATCTGAAAGTGTTAGAACACCCAAATGATCTATAGACATAGTAATTTATTGTCAAGGATAATTGATCTGAAATACATATACAGAATATAGTCTTTAAGTCTTTCTGACAGTGAGATGATACCACTCCAGTACTCCAACTTCTGTTTCAGAAGAATCCATCACCCTATCTTTGTACATGTGGCTTCTTAATGGAAAAGGCACTATGGCAAAAATTATGTGGTAGCTGGTTTGAAAACCATTCCTCAGACCAGAACCTTACTGAAGTTACCTTGCTGCTAGATGTGGGAGGTTGTGACAAGATCTCAAGTGAGATGAGCAAGCCTAGTCTTCCTCCTAAAAATAAGCTCCCCAAAGAAGATGAACTTCTGCACTTAAGTGCAGAAGGGGCAGAGGGAAAAAAAAAAGAAAGTAGAAAACTTATCTTTTAAATACAGAAAAATTCCAAATGACTAAGAAAACAGCACAGAGATGAAAGTGGTTCCTACTGTGTCATGGTACAGTGATTTAGTCCTTCTGGGCTTGTTTTATGCCAGCTAGTGACCTTGAATTGTAAACTGTGAACATTTTCTCCCCTCCTCCTTCCCCTGCCATGGTTTGCTGCATTTCTGCTCTGCTTACCCCTGATGTCCAGCTGCTCCAGAGTTTCTCTGGCTTCTCTTCTTCCCCCCTCACCTCACATCCTACCATGGCCACCTGCCCCACCAGGCAATCTGCTTTTTAGTGGCATCCCTGGGCATCCCAGCAGGGAAGCACAACCTCCAGCCTGGTCCCTTCAGGGAGTGGTGCGTACCTCCGAGAGCCCAGGCCTCCATGAGGTGGATGATGAGAGCTTTCCCCAGCAGACACTGAATTACTCAGCGTGCAGCTGCTTGTTGCTTTCCAGCAATTGCTAAATCACAGTTTGGGCAGAGGCAAAACAAAGCTGCCCTTGACTTAAGGAATAACAGGCTGAAGCCTTAATTATTCTGGAATTTAAAGGCTTACTGTTAGCACTAGACAATCAACGGGAAGAGTGCTTTAATACTGCTGGAGATACCGGTTTGCTGGTAACGCAGCAAACTTAATAAAGCTGATATTTCTTCATTTGAGCAACTTTCGCTAGTTTCTGTGTAATTTCCCACTGCTTCTCTGGAGACAATATACAAGTGAGGAAAATTCCTAATTCCAAACACAGGATTAGAGGAAGTTTTCCTCAGTATCTCAAAGTAATTCTGGCATCTTTTCTCAGTGGGAGTCCTCTTTGTGGTGTTATACCACACCTGCTGATAAGGGTCTGTGTGATATGAAAATGGGCAAGTGCAGGGAAACAAGAAAAGGTGCCCTTTGTACTAAATGGTTGCTCAAGTGGCTTTTCCGAGTGTCACACCAGAGCAGGCAGAAACACTGAATGGCTGTCGGGACTGCAGCTTGATGGGTTTTTCACTAAAAAGCTGACACTGACATTATGTTTTGAATCTTTTGTACTTCTTCACAAGCTGAGTAAGATGAATTTGTCAAATATCTATCCAGTAAATAATGTGTAGAAATCCCACAAGTGACATGTCTTTTTAGCTTGTCTGGTTTTTTACCCTTCTATTGGTTTACAGTTGCCTGTGAACAAAGAGACTGTTACTACCCCCATTTTGTCTGCACATTTTCAAATTGTTAGTTTGACAATATTCTTTTAACTTTAGGAATCTTATTACCTATTGATAAAAACCTTCATATTTGAATGTGCTTTTAAAAAATAAAGTAGAAGCCTAAGTTTTTAGCGCTATCCTGTTCTTTGTCTATGCCCTCCACCCCCAAAATGTTTGGAAAACAGAACATTAAAACAAGTGCTGAAAAGATCCTTTTAAATTCTGACACATAACACTGTTAAATGATATTGTATATCCAAAGAATTTAGCCTTGGTAAAAAAAAACTGTTGAAGTAAAAATTTAGTTATTTACCACAGTATAATTTTAGGTATCTGTTTCTAAAGCTGCGCTGTACACCTGAGCTCCTTGCTTGTTTCCTTCGTTCTGTTCTCACTTACAGACTGTGTGTGCAATACTGATGGTAACTGAGCCATATGGTTGGTTTAGTATATATTCTGAACAAGAGATTAGTTATTCAGTGTCCTATTCTAGATTGATTTTTCCTTACTCTTGGCAAAATATTTTGGGATTCCCATTGCCAAGGTTTAAAGTATGAAATTATAAAAAGAAGCCTCGGCTGAACTCTCTAAGTGCAGAAGAATGGGCAAAGAAAGTGGAGCAAAGCTAAGTAGAAAACTATAAGAAAAATATGACAAAACTTTTTTTTGTTTAAATTTCTGTAACTTTTTTTCTTTCCTCTGCTAAAATATAATTTTTACATGCATAAAATCTTGAGCAAAAGAGAGGACTATAAAAGCAGATTAAAACCAATAGCCTCTTTTTACATTTAGTTTACAGTACCTTGCTGAGGATACGGTAATTCCAGCTTATTTAAAAACAAGGTACAAGAGAAAGGGTTTCTTGAGTCCAAGAGAAATTATATATAGCTACATAATTGGAACAAGTGATAGATTGAAAGGTTTTTCTGTTGTTTGGGTTTTTTTAGCAGCTATTTGATATTGTTTTTAACTAGAAATTTAAAGAAGTATCCAAGTATTTGTAAGTGGCCAAATGGAAACTAAGACATCTACTCTTTGAAGGCAACAACTGTATTTTAAAAAATTAGAGCTCAGATTTTCTGAGGTGATTTCTGAAACTAGACCAGGAAAAAATGGAATACAAAATATACAGAAGAAATTAACCTTTCCCCACTGTACAGGTCGGCTTTGAGCCCTTGGGCTTTGTGCTTAATAGCATGGGTTACTAGGCCACTTCTACCCATTTTTTTTCCCCTTGTCCTCCTTTATTACCAAAGCAGTCTTTGCTTTTTAAAAATCTTTTTCTTCTGAGGTGACAGCATCCTCTGGAAGAGATTAAATCCATTGGCAAATAGTTGTCGACTGGAGTGTCTGCCCTTTAGTCATCAATCTGGAAAGGTGCAACAAGCTTATTTGGTGCCACTTTTATTTGAACAAATGGTTTTCCATGGTATAATAACAATTAAATAACTAGTAATTAAATATTCACTGTAACCCCATAGTAGGTTCAGGACTCGCTTAAGATTCAAAGATATTAAAATCCAATATGTAAATTAAAGCAAATATAAGGCATACTTATACCTTACTGAAGTGACCTTGCTGCTAGATGTGGGAGCACATTGTGCCCCACAATTCAAAGGGCAGAAGAAGTTTTACCAAGTATTTCAGTGATAGGTTTGGAGCATTTAAATTTGCTACTTTTTGCATCCTCTAACTTCATGAATAAAAAGAGTTCTGCATTCATTTGGAAAAGATAATGCTGTTTCTTACAGAATGCACATTTCATGGTTTTTTGTGCTTCAGTGACTGGGCCTATGTTTAGTTAGCATTGTTGTCTTTTCATCAAGAGGAGGTCAGACATGGTATCTATCCCCAATACATGAAGTCTAGTGTGCACTCTACACTTGTGTAGTGGGGCCCACTCTTTTCCAAAGAACCCTGAACAGGTTGAGCTCTTTGGATTTTTAAGCAAACAGGTACAGTAAACATCCAGGAAATCAGATTTGTCATCTTAAACTGGGATTCTGAACCTTTTTTGAGAGAAAAGCATCAGTGCTTACAGACATGTAGAAAAAAAAAGAATCCTGTTAGAAGTAACTAATATGTGTCACCCCATGACAGTGGTTTAGAAGGTTTGACTTGCCATTATAATTCCAATGCTGATGTTTTCTTCCATGTCTGTAGAGGTTCAGGGAGGCTCTCATGCATATAATCTACAGCGTTTCACCTTTATGAAGAGTGATATTTTTTTTAAAACAGATTGGCTTCTGTTTGACAATACCTGCCAAGATGACCACTTCATCTGGTCATGTATGTCAATAAACCTCATTATTTAACAGGATCAGAACGTACATATGCAGAAAAAAAAAACATTCAAGACCAAAACTGAAGCAGAGAAGGAGAAATATGTAACTAAAGAGATACACAAGCAAAACTGAAAGGAAAATTTGATAAAAGATGACCAGTTTTTAAAGAATTGCTATTTTGGAAATATTACTAATTTTGAAAATTTTAATATTTTTCCTTTTAAATCTGTGCAAATATTCAGGTATGTAATTTTGACAATAGTAGTTTCATCAGTTTGGACATCTAGTCCATCTCATTGTCACATAATTGAAACTAGAAAATTTTTAAAGGTGCCTTCCAACCCAAATGATTCTGACATGAAGAAGATACTTTGACTGAAAACCATCTTGACAAGTGACAAGGGTTGCAATTACCTACTTTGTAGATGATGCTTGTTCTTTTTAGTATTTTTTCTGACTTGAGAGGAAAAAAAACCCCATTCATTAAAAATGTCTAGTTCAAAAGAACAAATATTGGGATAGTAGTGCATGTCTGTATTTCATGTTCAAACAAATAGCTCTAGTATTTATAGATAACTACTCCAATTATATGTTAGGAGGAGAAAAAACTGAGAATGGCTACAGTAAAACATCAGATAAACCCCCAAAATTATGCTTCCTATATCAGTATGTTTTTTCAAGGTGTGACATTGATACTATAAAATAGCTTTGAATAACTTTGTAAGTCACACAACTTGAGGTGCTTCCACAAAGAAGGAAGAAAAGGAGAAATGAATATTTATGGAGAATGCCTTTAGATTTTGACAAACTTTGCTTTCTTTAAAGATTAACTGCTGCTTGTTTTTCTTTTGTAACTAGTAACTGACAGGAAACATTTCAGGACTGTAGATGCAGCAAAAGGACTTGAATTTAATCCTTTCTGTAATTAAGGAGTACAACAGTAAGGCCTCGATTCAAGATAAGAGCTAATAACATTTGTTTCAAGTTAAGCGTATTTTTCACTGCTGTTTCTGCACTGGAGCTTTCCTGCTTTAACCCTACAATTACAATCAAACAGAAGTTGAAACTCTTTCAATAGCAGCTCCTGAGGCTACAGATGACAAGTCAAAGTCGTGGTCTTCAGGTCATGTGCCTTGAGTGGAATGGACAATTTATTTGCTAGCAGTGACTTCCAGAACTGCCAAGCATTTAAGAATAAGGATTTTTAGATCTCCTGGTTCTTTTTTTTCACTTTTTTTTTTTTTTTTTTAATCCATAAACTAATTAAAGACATTTTCTGACTGGCTTCTCAAGAGAGGGCAAGTGTAAGGTGTGAGCATAGACTGTAGTGGAAGCAATGCGTTTGTGCTGAGAAGAAAGAGGAAAACCTTCCATTTCTGAGAAATCAGCTATAGTAAAATTTCACACATGACTGTTTGACTTCAATTTGTCACTGTTTTCTGTACACAGAGATTCCACCATCATGAGCAGTGTTTAGTTTTTGTGATGTGTAATCCTGCTATGTGGTTTCGCTGGCACATAAGTGTCATTAATGATGGACACTGCAATTCTCAGTCATGTTTCAAAAGTCACTTCCTCTTTTTAGGTAACAAATTAACCACTGAAAACTGAATGGAAGTCTGAGGATTTCATTTGACAACAGTGAATTTGGGAGCCTGTTCCAAAGCATTGAAATATTGACATTAAATGTGTTGACGGTCATTGAGTCTATAGCCTTCAAGTAAATTCATCAGACAGGGAGAGTTATTTTGACCTGCTTAGGAGCCCTTTTCTGGATCAGTTTATCAAAACTTCAGCACTGATGTGTATGTGCTCAGCATGAATTCCCAGACTGCCAGGATTTTTATTTGAAAATCATAGCTTTGCAGGTAACAAACATATTCCTTTTGGGAATCTGAAGGATTGACATAGAAAACTGGTAATCCACTGTGGACTCTTAAGCTATCTCAAATTTCTAAAGGCTGTAAAGAGCATAGAGAAAGTGAGACTGTTTAGTATCCTGTTACTTCATTATTTTCTCCTTTCCATTGCTTTGTCATACCTGCATCTCTTTTAAAATTTTGCTCTTTTTCTAGAGGATGTACATGAGTAAAATAGAAGTTAACTGTACATACCTATTTTACATCTCAGTTTAAATTCTGAAATACTATATCAGGGAGTATGGGAAGACATGTCAAGAAAAATGATGAAGTTTTTTTCAAGGACTTTTAAACTGGAAACTTAGGCTGATATTCATGATTCCTGTTTATCTGAGAGAGTGTTGTCTTCCATACATCTGCTATTGAGTATGCCACATTGAAACTGTCTCAATCAGATTACTGCTAAGAACTATGAGGGACACTTCATTTCTACCACGTTTTTAATGGCTTGAGTATTGTATATTCCCTTTCTCTGTAAGCGATTTTCATATTCCTAACTGTTTGTGTTTACTGAAAATTGCTCCTTGTTTCCCAGTAAAACTGTAGTTTGTGCGCAGATGCTGTGCTGCAGGGCACGCAAAGATCAGAATATGCACTGGTTGATTGATTCCTTCTAATAAAATGAGAATTTTATACCACTCTAAAAATTTGATTTAGTAGCATTTCCTACATTCCAAAATGTCAAATTTTATCCTGTTCTGTCAGTGTATTTAGTTAGTGTTTGTGTACAGTACTTGTATTTGAATGCAAAAAGATGAGCTACTGCAGTCTTAAGGTTGCCTATCTAAAATTGCTTAAAAAATAAAAAAGGTCAATGAGCAATACTAATGTGTTGTCTTACCACCTGCAGACTTACTAATGCTCCATCATAGATGTCAAAGGGAGGAAACTGAATTAATTCAAAGAGCTCCTGGAGTGTAGGGACTAATCCTATTTGAACCTATGAGTTAATGAAGTGGTAGGTGTGGAGTCTTCAGCAGAAGAAGACAACCTTTTTCTCATAAAGGGTTGCTGGAACACCAGAGCTATGTGTAATTTTGTTGCCTGTCAGGTCAGATAAACAGCAATGGATGACTACATCTATATTTTGCTAGAAGCCCAGGGTTTTGATAGCATACATGGGGACTTCTTTGATTGAATTTTTGAAATAGTTCAAATGTTGCATGGAAATATTTTCACCAAAATAAGTAGCTATTATTGCTGCATTGATTCAGATTTATTTTACATGGTCTATAGTGTATTGTGAGTAGTTTACCTTACAGATAAAATTTTCTGATGCATACAGTAACATGTACTATACCGTGGATATTGCCTGTCATCTTTATTTAACATCAGGCTAAAAGTATGCAAAAATTACCAATAGAAAAAAATCTCTGACTTCATTAAATTAGTAAAATTAAGTGCATTGGTGGTAAAAAGCAACTCAGAATATGTGAACAAGCAGGATAGATGTCTAAAGGGTGCTCTCACTGAGCACTAGACTGAGTGTGGGACTGAAAAAAATGCCTGGGTTTGCTTCACTGGTTTCACAAGATAGAATTAACTTTGCAATTTGACTTGAGTTTTGCAATGCCAAGTCTGTAACTTACTGTGGGCCTTGCTTAGTACTTCCCTTTGTTTTGTTCTTTCTTTTCTTTGCAGGGTGTCTGTGGAGGAAACATTTTTCATTATAGCAATAAGTTTTCTGTCCAATCATTGCTTGCAAGAGGTAGAAGCGTAGAGACTTAGATTGTGATTTCATTTTGTGTGGAGCTGAGAGCACTGAGCCAAAGAATGCTTCTCTCAGTTACCCTAAAAGGCATGAGCATATTCTGTGCCTCACACAGGCACACACATGTGCTGCATACACAAGTGGTATCTACACTTGTCCCCATGTCTTGTGCCTAAGTGAAATGTGAACATAGCAAATATATGAAAGCACAAAGAGAAAATTATGTAAAATAGAAACAAAGAGTTGTAAAAATATGGGACAAAAACATTATGGCTAATGTGAACAAGAACTTAAAATTGTATATACAAGGTACATTAGGTAAATGAAGAAAAAATTAAAAATTAGTAAGTTGATCCTCTGATTAAGATTTTTAAAGAAGTCTTGATAAAGTTATCAATTCCTGTTGGTTTTAAGGAAGAGTTGCAGGCCTAATTACTTTAAACCTCTTTCAAAGCTGAAAGAATTGAATTATAGTTTTAGATGCAAATGATTCTCTCATGTGAAAAAAAAATCAAAATACTTGTACAAATATTTAGTTCTTAATGTAAAATATGAATGTCTGAGAGTGCAAATAAAATTATAAATAAAATTATGTTGTAGGATGAAAGGGTAAAAAAGAGAAGTCAAATATTTCACTTCTGTGGAAAAAATCTAATAATTAAGAGATAGAAGTCTGAGAAAACAAGTATGTTGTTTGCTAACAAAATTATTAGCAAATACTAAATATACAGTCCAAGAAATACATACTTGCTTTTATCCTCTCTTGATGGACACACATTAATTAGCCTAACTATGTGTTGCCATGTTTTACATTTGGCTATGGATTTGTGAAATAGCACTATTGCTGCTTAAAGTATTGTGTTTAGTAACAGAGTAGGTAATACTGAGAAAAAGTTTCATACTGTAATAAAGTAGTGATGTGTGCCTGTATTTTCAGACACATCTTGAGAAAATTTCTTAAATTTCACGAGTCACATCCAGCTGTTAGTTTTCATTGTTATAGAATTATAGAATAGTTTGTGTTGGAAGAGACCTTTAAAGATCGTCTAGTCCAAACCCCAAGCAAAGAGCAGGGACATCTTCATCTAGGTCAGGGTGCTCAGAGGCTCACCCAACCTGACCATGAATATTTCCAGGGATGGGGCATCTACCAGCTCTCTGTGCAAATCGCTTTAATGTTTCACCAACCTCATAATTAAAAATGTCATCCTTACATCTAATCTAAATCTACTCTCTTTCACTTTGAAACCTTTACCCCCTGTCCTATCACAACAGGCTCCACTAAAAAGTCTGTCCTCATCTTTCTTAGAAGCACCGTGTAAGTACTGAAAGGACACAATGAGGTCTCCTTGGACTCTTTCCTCTCCAATCTGGACAAATCCAACTCTCTCAGCCTGTCCTGTAATCATCTTTGTGACTTTCTTGTGAACCCATTTCATGTCTTTCCTGTGCTGAAGATCCCAGAGCTGGATGGAGTACTCCAAGCAAGGTCTCACCAGCGCGGAGGAGAGGGGTAGAACTAGCTGCCCGTGTTTCTTTGGATAGAGCCCAGGATACAGTTGGCTTTCTGGGCTGCAAGTACACATTGTTGGCTCATGTCCAGCTTTTCATTCACCAGCAGCCCCAAGTCCTTCTTGGCAGGGCTGCTCTCAAGTCCCTTCATCTCCCAGCCTCTCTTGATACCAGGGGTTAGCCTGACTCAGGCACACAACCTTGTACTTGGCATTGTTGAACTTCATGAGATTCCCATGCACCCACTTCTCAGTGCTGGGTGTGCTCTCAGTTCCTCTGTCTGTGTCGTTGGTGGAGATGTTAAACAGTTCTGGTCCCAGTACAAGCCCCTGAGGGACGGACACCACTTATCACTGATCTCTGTTCAGATTGAGCCATTGACCATTACTCTCTGGATATGATCATCTGAGCAATTCCTTATCCACTGAACAGTCCATCCATCACTGTTACAGTAAAACGTATTTGAATCTCCTACAGTGTATTCACTGTCAACAGTGATTTACTTCCACTTTTTCTATCTTTTGTATACAACCAAAGCATTAGTGTGAGAGAAAATTGCATATAACTGTCACTACAGTGGAACATGCTATATAATGTTCCAGTGTATGATGGAGTTGTAAATAAGTGAACCCTGTGGAAGAAGCACTCTGCAACCTCCCTCTTCTGTTGCTGTTTCCCTTGGAAGCTCCTCCAGGAAGTTGATGTTGCATTTTTTAAATAGCTGCTCTAAAACACAAATGTAATGATGATACAAGATGCTTCAGCTGACTTAAGTACAAATCTTTCAGTGAAGTTGCACATCATGTGTGTCAGCATGGAATTTATCTAAATGTCTTTATCTACCATGCCTTACCAAATCCCTCAAAAGATGAGCTGCTGCCTTGTTAATCAATGGAGATTTGAGCAGGGATGGTTAACGTTCCATAGTCACACAGTATAAGGAGTTAACATCTTGAAAGTGAATGATTAGTGTTTGATTCAGAGTATACAGAATTATGGGTACACACTTAAGAAACCATATAAACTCAGTGTACATTCCTAGAAATGTATCAGAACTAAACACTTAATTAAATGACTTGCACATGGTCTAAGTTATGTTTGCTAATTCTTCTTCATCTCAGCTTATCTTCTTGTAGGATATCTACACCAGTTTTTTAAAACCTTTGTAGTAAGAAGGTCATATGCTGATCTTAAAGTCAAATAGATGGTGCATAGCTTATTAACAGTATCTTAGATTGTCTTTTTGTGAATGTTTTACTATCAGGATATCATACATTCATTTTATTATACTTTTTTGAGGAAGGACATTGGTGAAACAAAGGGTATCTGTTAAAACTAAGCAAAGGAGATAACTGTATCAAAGTCTGCCCAATACCTATCATTAATAACTAGGTAATTTAGCAAATGAATGTGGCTGACTGATTTATTTCAGTCTTCCATGCATATTCTCCCGATGAGGGCAGAACAGGGATGGAAATAAGGGATGGAAAAAATGTCTGTGTTGTGTATATCAATTGGCAACCCTTTTTAGTGATTTCTCTTACTGCAAGGGTGGACTTGGAATGCAAATAAGGTTTGCAGTCCTCTGATCCAGGAGGTTGTAGGTTATATTAAAATACTCCATCAAAGAATTCATATAGCTTTAAATACTGCATAATTACTCACCTGTGTCGGTTGGTGCCATACAAGTACTTGATCTTTATTGAAGAAATACATCCCCAAAATATATGTAGTAAGCTAGAGGAAGTGAATTTTTGCAGCTATAATTTATATTTGTCAGTGTAGCATCTGCAAAGAAGTCAAGACATTGAACCATCATTAAAAATGCAAATGAATTCTTATCTTTTCCAAGCACTTGATAGTGGATGAGCTGTGATAAGGCTGGCTCTTTGCTACACAGTGCATAAATCTGCAAGCTGTGTCAGTGTGAGATGGTTGTTGTGGGATCATTTAGGCTGATGCAAGTGGTAATGCAATTCCCAAAGCCTGGACCTCTATTAAACTGTGTACTCTCTCATCAGAACTGTCTAGGTCTTTCACGTATAGCTAAACATAATTTCATTCACTGATTTTTTTTCTGAGGTGGATGTTATGCCAAGGTCAATTGGTGTCTAATAAATAGTAGAAGCATCTCACATGATCCAGGATGATGGGTAAGTAGTAAAGCATGAAAGAAAATGGCTTATTAGAAATTGAAATGGAAGTGTTTTTTAAAGAAAGTTGTTTCATTACAGGTTCATGATAGATAATTATAAACACGCCCTTTAGAATTTTAGAAATAAAATGAAGACTTCTATTATTACAATATCTATTAAAGACATGCAAGATATAATAGCTCCTGGCACAGTGAAGGATGACACAAATGAGGATCTCTTAGGCACTAACCTACACAAAGATGTAGGTTAGTGCTTAATAATGCTACAAACACAACTTAAACTGCATGTAGGAATGTGTACCAGTCCAGATGTTCTTTTAACCTCTTCTCATTAATGGCTGTGACATGATTTTATTTCTCCACTGATTATGTGGCCATTTTGGTGGCAGATACGACTTGTCAAACAGCCTTAGTCCAACTCCTTCTGGACAAAATGTGTAAACATAATATTTGCTGTGTCTTGGGTAACATTGGTTTAGGTTTCATTTTTCACCTAGTATTGCTTTGACTGAACAATCTTTTTTAAGGAAATTATAGGCTAAGACTCCTCAAGTAGCTCTTTTAGCTACTAGTGCGTGGACAGCTGCTTGCTATAGGTTTCTTATATCTGAAGTGTACTTGAATTGACCAGCTCACATTCCAGTTCCTCAGTGAAGAACAACTGTTCCTGATTCTACCTTGACTCCGAATTTACATTTAAGGATGTGAATCTGCACTGGACTTGGGGAGATTTGAAATCTTAGATAAACACAGATTTTAAGCAGTACTGTGATTTTCTCAAAATCAAACAATGTGATTGTGCTGTATTCTTTTATTGGCCAGTATCCTTTTGATTAATGAAAAAGTCTCCACCATGTGATGCTTTGAAGTTCTCCCTGAATAGTCAGAGACCTCTCTCAGCAATACCCTGGGCAGTCTTTTCATCTGAGAAATATTTTTTTCTGTACAGGATGTAAACAGTAAGGGACAAACCATTGGTTGAACATGGTAATATATCTCTGTTAATTAATCTTAATTGCATTCTGCTCTTCAGGAAAGGTGGGGTAGAGGCAGGGAAAATAGCCTTTATCAATTGTCACCCTAACTGAGAAACATTTTTCCTTTATTGCAGAGTGTCTGATCAGCTGGATATATTTGTTGCGTGGAACGTGTGCTCACTGACAGGCTGTTTGTTGAAAAACAGCCAGCGTGGAGATCACTTAGTCCAGTGGCTCAGATCAGTCCAGGGTGTCACTTGTGTTCACCCAAGCATGGCAGGTCTTTGTCCACCCAGGGAACTGATGGCTGACATCCTGGATGTGCACACAGATAACTCCCTGATACCCAGGCATGACTAATTTATAATTTTGTCTTTGATTCACAGTTACAATTTAGGCTTCGTAGATCTGGACATGTATACCTTCCTGAAAATGCACATCCTACATTAGCATTGTAGGGAAGTAGGATAGGACAGATGTAGAAGAAAAACATTAGAAATGCATTGATATGTTGAAATCACTGCCATATCCGTGGCAAACACTTCTCTCTATCCTGGAGGATGAAGGAGGCACATGTTGCTGTGAAATGGGCCTCATTCACCCTCCTGAAAATGTTTTCAGTTCCCTCCTTGTAGGTTTTCTTCTTTGGCTTCCAGGTACCAACCTAGTCTGAGACAGGCTCAGATCTTTGTTCAAATGAGGCCCTAGGAGAAAATCTGCCATTGGGCCACTATCAAAGACTGGTACCTGGCTGTTAGGAAGTTTGCTTTTATCCTTATCGCAGCTGTGGATAACATGAGCTCTTAAGCTTATGGCTCATCCTTAAAGGTGGTGAGCCTGTGGAAACTTGTCTGTAAAAGGTTTCTCACTGGAATGTGCTTCACAGATATTCTAAGAAAGTGAATTGACCTCACATAGTACATTTCAACGGGTTAACATTGGAAACTGAAGAAAGTTTCATAACAAACTCCTTGATCTGGGAATTTTTAGGAGAACCTCTTTTATTCTTTCTTCATTATAGCTAGGGAGCTCTCTTTTGAGAAGTTCATAGAAGGAGATAGAGATAAATAGTACAGAATGTGCCACTGCTTATTATGTTTATAATGGTAATATGAAAGAAGGAGGCAAATTTGGGATGGATTTTTCCTTTCTATAGCTGTCTCCACACCAACTGATTTCTTTTTGAGGCAAGTCTTATGGTTAACACACAGTTAGGAAGAACTGATAGTACTGGATTCCTGTGGGACATGACACTGGAGGATGCAGAGGTTTCAGAGGCTGCATGCGGATGTACAGTTTACAGAACACAGCCAGTAGCTGTGTTGAATGCTGGAAGTCATGCTGGTTTTCTGAAATAGGACATTTTGTGAATTTAAGGTGAGAACTGGGCTGCACTAAGGATTTTTTTCATGAAGATAACATTCTGTCTCTTCTCTCATATGTGTTAATAATTTCAATAACTAAGCCACTATTATTGGTCACTTTGTGAATGATTAAAGTGCTGCTGTCTTTAAGCCTTTAAACTCATTGCTATTGACATATTTATTTAGGAAGAGCAATATTCTCTCTGAGCTTATATGATACAAAACCATAATTAATTAAACTTTATATGTTGTGCAAAGCAGTTTGAGTTCAAGTAGATCAGAAAACCATGCATATTATGCTAATATACATATTAGCAAAGAGCACTGAGGTAGTACCTGTTGTGAACAAGACAGCAGTAAAAGAGTTTCATTTCATTCTCAACAGTTCTGCCCCCAGCCTGTATTATTGTTTGTCTTACGTAAATAAATCTGCTTATTTAGTTTCTGAAAATGTCCCTTGAGTTAGGGTCTGTTCTCATTTTTCTGATTTTTCTAATTTAAGTAGGAAATAGTGTCAGTAAGATTCTAAGAAAATACCTAACAAGAAAAAAGATACAGTGAAAATAGTAATTAATACTAACTAACAAGCACTCCTATATTGCAGCCTGGAAAATCCATAGGAATGGTACTGAAAAAAAATTACAGGTGATTATGGCATTAACCTCTGTTCCACTGTCCCACCCATAGAATTCCATATAATATCCATCAGTCACAATAATGACAGTACATTGCTGCACTGATGAGAGTAGAGGTGTCTCGTGAAAAAGTAGATAACTTGGTTCCAGGTTATTGTTGGATCCATCAGATAAACTACCAGGGTTAGATACTGTAACTAAAGAAGTGATAAATAAAAGCCTTATCAGAGACTGATACTATTATAAAAATTCATAGTTATGTGGATTATATACTTGTGGAAGGTCAATAGTACATAAAACACTACAGTAATTACCATTCTTGTTAATATACTGTCTGCAGAAAAGTGGTTAATTTATGACCTAAATTCTATTGAAAGTAATAAACATAATGCTCTGGAAAACTACATGAGCAACTGTCATACAGAAATGATGCTTTAGACCTTGGAGAATGTCTTCAAATATTTTGATAGCTATATATGGTTGTTAGCTCCTACAGGTGGTACAGGATGATTGCTTTTGGTACTGTGACAGCAGTGCCATATTATGTGCCAGTTATTCTCATGCCTACTTGGTCTCATGGAAGAGTTGGTGTTGGAAGGGACCTCTCAAGCAGAACCACCTAGATCTACTTGTCAACAACCATGTCCAGGCAGCTCTTGAATGTCTCCAGGGATGGAGATGCTGCAAAGTCCATAGGCTGTGTCACTACTTGACCAGTACAAAAGTGTCTCCTGATGTTCATGCAGTACTTTCTGTGTTTCACCTTGTGTCCGTTGGCTCTTGTTCTGTCCCTGGTCACCACTTGAAAATAGTCTGGCTCCATCTTCTTTGCGCCTCCCTTCAGGCATTTATAGCCATTAATAAGATCCCCCCTGAGTGTTCTCTTCCCCAGGCTGAGAGCAGTCCCAGCTCTTACATCTGATGGCTTCCATACTGCAAGGTGCCCTTTGGATGCCCCTAGTTAATTTGAAACACTGTTTGCAAGGCAAATGATGCTTGAATTATATGGTAAAATACTGCAACAGGTATATATCTTAAAAAACATTATTTGTGGTTTCTCTAGAAATTATTTTAAACAATTCTAACTGGCATTATTTGAGCACAAAAGGTGATTATGTATTCTTCTTGATATCACTGAGAGGTAAAATTTGTTTGTAGCATAACGTAATATTACATCTCCCACATCTTGTCTGTTTCTTGTCATGTTTGTGACTAGTCGATATAATCAGATGAAGGACCATTTATAATTTTTATTGTTGAAAATTTGCTTCAGTAATATAAGGAAAGAAGGTTCAGAGCAGTATATACTAGTGGCTCTTGATTTTTATTGCAACTTCTCCAATTTTAAATAATTAAGCACATTTTGGACTTAAGGATTCTTTTTTATTTTGGACACATCAGGTCAAAACTGCAGCTAAGTAGGTGGGGATATCCATTCAGCCTTAAGTATAAGTTTCTTCATGTGAAGGTTATTTTTGCTTATATCCCCTTAGACAAAAATGCTGAAGGATTGAAAGAAAAAATATAAATGTCTGAGTGCACCATTTGAATTGCTTGACTGTATCAATATTGATATATAATACAGGATTTCCTGATACTGAGATAATTTTAATCAGTTAAGTTTGTACAGTGTACTGAAGGGTTTTGTTTTGTTTCCATGCAGCTTAGTACCAGAGCATTTCTCCTCTTCTGTTACCTGACATATTAATTACTAGCATACTTTTGCAGCTCTAGGCAGGATGTCTTAGTTTGATCTATGGCAGATTTTAAATTCTATTTATCATGGTTAGGTTTTTTCATTTCTGTGTTTTGGCTTCTCATTTTTCTTCTTTTCTTCCCATACTACTTACAGAGGGGCCCCAATACCACAGAGTGCTTACCTGCATCCAAATCTAAAGGCAGCTGAATTGTCATGAGTTATCCATGCAGGAGCAAAGCAGCAGGAAGCTGTGTGTGACAGAGTTATATTATAAATTGCAATTCACTACTTGGCTGTCCTGCTACATCAGATAATTGATAATCTGATGCCTTTCCCATCCTGCACCTGTACCCTGATGACAAAGAAATTAGCTGCCAAATAGCTGCTGTAAAACAAAACAAAACAAAACAAAATAAAATAAAACAAAACAAACATAAAACAAACACAAAACAAGCGAAAAATTCCAAAACAAAACTAACCCTGGAGGTGGGTACTCATTGAAAAGAATATTTTTCAGTATTATCTTTCAACCTTCTACTTCATATAATCACTTGTGACAATTGTCTCGTATCCTCCAGTTCTCTCCATTTTATGCACAATTTAAGTTGTGCATCTGAAATGGAATAACCCCATCCAAAAGCAGGGCTGGGGCTGCCTGGGTGAAAAGCAGCTCAGGGGCCCTGGTGTACAGTAGACATGAACCAGCACTGACAGAATGAAAGGCAACAGTCACAAACTGCAGCACAGCCAATTCTGATTAAATATTGGGGATTCTTTTATTTTCACCACAAGAACAGTCAGGTTTGGGAACAGGTGCACACTTTGGTTGTGGAATTTCATCCTCATATATATTGAATCCTCACACAAATACAACCTTGAGAACCTGATCTACTTGGAACAGCTCAACAAAACAAAACAAGCTAAATGGTCTTCAGAGGTCCTTTGTGACCTTAATTTCTCTATAGTTTCATGATAAGCCAGGGTGAGCCCTGCAAGGGTAACAGAAAGTACCTAATGAAGCAACTTCATTGTTGAATTTGGAATAACAAATGATGTTTTTTTTCTTTCATGTATATAATTTTCAGTCTAAATGAAGAAGTCAAATTTAAATAAGATACATTTTCCAGGAAGTGCTTTTGAACTTTGTGACTTTCACTATGTCTAATGAATTTACTCTGGACAACATTTTAACCTGGCTTTTAGGATAACTAGTGACTGACTCAAGTTTTAGATTTTCAGCTGAGGACTTAAGAAAAGCTGGAGTTGTAGGGAGGAAATATTCCACACCAGTATTATATATACACAAGTTCTGTTTCATTGGAGTGTCTTAAAAAGGAGGTTAAACAGGACTATTTTCAGGGTCTCAAATTGATATCCAAGCAAAACTTAGGTGAATAGGGCCATGGCAATAAGCATCTGTTTTAAGAATATTAGGAGTGTTAACTCATAAGAGAGACGGGATGTAGATTTCTCTTGTGCCATGATTTATTGTGGAAGGAAATGGAAGGAAATATAATACAATCCTTGTTTACAAATAAAGGGAGTTGAAATGTAGAAAGAAAGAGAAGACAGGGCTATGACTCTGATGTTTCATTGGGAATTTTTGCCTTTTGGGTTCTGCCAGAAGGGCAAGACCAAACATCTGTGCAGTATTGATAAATGGATTTTTATTCCTCCAAGGTAACAGGGCCACTGTATTGCTTATACATTCTTGTATATATGTAAAAACTTATATCATACATATAAAAAAATGGAAAGGTAGAACACATAGTCTCTTGAGTAAAAAAATGAAACCAAGCAGAAATCTTCCCTGCAGGACTTGTACACTTATAGGCTTAGGATTTAACAGATAACGTCCTAAATATTCCCTGAGATATTTGTTTCTGTCTCACCCAAATATGATTTTCTCTCAGGAACTAAAATTACCCCAAAGGCAAAAAGAGAAAGGGGAAAAAGATCCACCATTGTATATATGTCTCCAGTATGGCAAACAGGGAGGTGCAAACTTCATCTGTAGGGATAGCCCCATTTACTGAAATACTTGAATGCCACCCTTTCATGTCCTGTCGTTTGGACGTTGCTTAACAGTGTTGCCTTGTGGCATTCATTTCTGCAGCTTCATTGTTTGTTTTGTTCATATGTGGCGAATTCAGTATTTACTACAGCCAAAAGCAACCAAGAGATGGCAGCACTGCTTTTAATATTCTGTGTGCACCATCTGCACTAAGTGGTACATCTGTCAGTAATACTTTTGAACTTTTCCCTTTGTACCTGGCACATGCTTTCACCAGTCTGTGAGTAGTTCTTGCTTTACAGAAGACCTGTTAAAATTAGTGGCCGTACTGCTAAAGGAAATTGTTTTTTCCCACTGCAAATTTGCATAATGCTGTTTCATCTCTTCGGCAGGAAAAGCCTAACAGACACAGGAACTCCAGGGAGTATTTAAGTGCCACAGGGCTTTGGTCAGTGTGACTGAGCAATCTTGCTTTGTCATTTTTTTTTTTCGCCTTGCAATGATTTCTGTTTCATTTTTTTATTCCAGAAAAAAATTTTCATCAGACAAGGTGTTTTGGAATATAGAATACTGAACTAACTGCCCATGTTTAGTGGTTTCTTCTTGCCAGTGTGCTTAAATACCTTCTACCCTTCTGAAGTGAACATCAATCACTTCAGTTTAATCCAAAGAAAGCCTCAAGGGGACATAGCCATCAAAGAATTATTAACATTGTCAGGAGATTATTAGCATTTCAGGAATTGTTCATAGGCTATATAGAGTAATTTTGTTTCTTGCACTGTAATGGTCACGTTATGTCACTATATAGAGCAAAGACTCAAAAATTTTAATGAGCTAATTTTCTTTTCATACTGTATTTTTAAAGATTTTTTTAGCAACTAGACATCTGCAAAAGATGACACAGTATAAATGTGGTGATTGAAATGACAAATTAAGTATTTGAATATTAAGTGAAATACGTTGTGATACAGTGTGAGGTTTGATACACTGCATATAAATGTGAGCATTTTTCATTTTGTATTTAAAGAAGTCAATAACATGTATATGGCTGCAGTGTCAAAATGACTTGGTCATGTTGAAAATTTAGCTTGACCCTCCTAGAATCAACATCTGTTTCTAGCAAACTGACTTTCAGATCACCTCTTACTGTGACTTGGTAATGTGCTGCTTGATTTTTGAGTTTCGTGGGTTGTGACTAGCGTTTTAAAACCTTCAGTCTTGCCAAGAAAGACTCCATAACATGTAGATTACATACATCTTCCAGCCCAAAATCATTTGATGATTCAGAGTGATCTAGAATTGCTTATCCATGTGTGCCTAAACATTCAGAAAAAAAGGCAAAAGCTGATGGGCCTGAACTTTGTGGGTTTTTTGGCAAAATATTTGGCAAAATAGCTTGCCATGTTTCTGCTAAGAAATCAGTGTTGTCATGAGAAAATGAGCCTATTTCTGGCATTGCTGATCTTCCAGTGCTTACCTGGGTTGGTCTTAGAGCAGCACTGCTGAGTGGAATAGACCATCATTATTTTAAAATAAGCACTTTGTTTTTTTCTTTTATGGAAAGTATATAACCCAAATGATCATCCACATTCAGAATTAGAGTTGTGTTATTTCAGCATTTCTCTTTGCAACTGCTCTGGAAGTGGTCATCACCAGGAGCCTTCAACCATCAAATTTTCCATACTGCACGTGGGTGATTTTAAATGATCCATTGTAAGCCATTTCTTTGGATGCAGAAATGGTGATGCCAGGAGGTAAGACGGTTAGGAGACATGGTGCCCATGTGATGGTGCAGGGACAGACAGGTGGTGGGAATCCAGCAGAAGAGTCTGGAGCTCTCACCCAAGTTGCATGGCCACTGCTGCAGGGGTGCATGGAGAGGCTGCTGTTGCCACTCAGACAGCAACTGGCCATGCTCCATGTGAAATCTGTGTATATCTGGGAGTGTTACACAAGGCAAAGCGTATAAATTAGTAAGTTTTGGGTTGTTTTTTTAAATAGCTGTTTGCTAGTGTCTGTGCATTGCTGCATTGTGGGTATTTCCATTGACACAAACTGCGAGGAGGGGCACAGTGCCCATGAGCCGCTTGTGGCAGGCTTGGATTTGTGCTGGCAGCAAAAAAGGCAATGGTTTAGGGCTGGTGTTGAACTTAGAAGTTGTCAGATCAAGCAGGGCAGCTGAGGGAGGCACAGGAGAAGCTCCAGCCCTGCCATTGGGCACCTCCCTGGGGATGGGGTAAGGTCAGGCTGGGACTTGGGCCCATCCTTGGGCTGGGCAGGGCTATGACGAGTTGGAGACCGGCCCTGCTGCAGCATCACTGGGGTAGAGGCTGACAGCCCTGGGGGACTGACACGGTGTCCTGGGCTGTGGCTAGGTTTGAGGAGCACCAAGGAAGACTGGGCAGGGACTGCAAGGCCTCTTGGGTTCCTGACATGTCTGGACAGCTCATGAATTGACCACTCATGATACCAGGAGTCTTTATTGGCAGCATCTTATAGGGGGAAAAAGCCCCAAAAATGGACACCCCAAAGAGCTGCAAGTAGATATTACAGGCATTGCAATAAAATGTTTATACACCTCAGACATACCTTCAAAAGCTACAAGAGAAAATGAAGTAAAAAGGTTTGTTATGCAATCAGTATTGGCAAGTGGCAACACTAAAAAAAGGTCACTGTGGCTTAGCATTTCTATGGGTTTGTGTCAAGTCCAGTGGAGTAAATCATAGGGATGGCATTAGGGCAGCCAGCTGAAGTGAGCAACTCTGTTTTCCTTATTGACCTGTATTTTCTTTTTTCAAAATAGCTGTAATTTTCAAAAAAGAATTGTTTCCAGTTGGGCTGGAGGCATGCTGTCTTCTCCTTCACTTTGTTCTTGAAGTCTCCCTTTCCTCTTCTGTGACTGGGAGGGTGCTGTCATTAATGAAGTAGAAGCCCTGGCAGAATTCAAACCTTCTGAAGGACTTCACAGTCCAGTAGACTTTGACAAATGAAGACAAGTGGAAGCGCACTGGAAAGTGTTTATCTGAATAATGGTAAACACGTCTGTCTATAGACTGGCCAGGGACAGAGACATTTGTTCTGTTGGTGGCTCTGTTTGAAATGTATCCAAACCATACAGTAAAATAGCTTTGTAATAGTAATACTGGATTTTAAAGTCCTCATGAAGCCTAAAAGCTTCCAGAACGTCACTAAATTGAAAGTGTCATCTCAGTTTCTTCATTGCCTTCAGAGTTCAAAGGATACCATTATGAATAATATGAATGTTGGTATAATCCCAATCAGAGAAAAGTATAATAATAGTTAAAACCTCAGTCACTGATTTAATTCAATAAGTACTTGTAATAGGTTCATCCACCATTGGTAACTAAGCAGCTGATGCAGCCACTTTTGATAAATAAGGTATTTGAGCAACTTTATTGGCAAGTGACTTGAAAAAAACCTTGAAAGCATAAAATTGATCAAATCAAGATTGGTGAAAGGTGCAACAAAATAGCTTGTGTTCACTGGTGGGAAAATAACTAGTGAAACAAAATCCTGAGTAATCTTTAATAGGACTTGAAGGATGTCCAACAAACCAATCAAGTTCTTCATAACAGAGGTATGCAGTCATGCAGTAAAAGAATTTAAACAGCATTGCAAAAAGTATTCCATGTGTAATAGTAAAAGTTAACTCAAGAATTTAACTCAGGTTTGGATTAACAAGAAAGCATTCTTTTAACAGAAAATCGGAAAACTTAGTTGAAGATGAACAAAAAGAAATTCTAATAATGAAATTCACATGGTATATTCTACTGTGTAAAGTTTTTAGTATTTTAGGCTTTATAGCTACTAAGATTCAGCTCTAATATTTATACTTCTTCCCTCCAGAAAATTATAAACTCCTACAAAATTATATTTGAGCAAAATATCTGCCTTTTTAATTTTCCTCTGTCTGATCCAAAGTGATGAAGGAATGTCAAATACAGCATATGAAAGCAGTTACTCAGAGAAATTTAAAGTGAAAACTTTCCAGCCATGAAAACCAAGTGTTTTGTTTTTCCTAAGTATTCAGAGAATTAGTTTGCAAATAAATTACAAAAGGTTAGTTCAGTTGTGAAAAAAGCTCACTACCTTTCCACGTGTAAACAACAAGCTGAGCATAGAAGAAAATACTGGATATAGTGGC
Organism: Ploceus nigricollis; assembly: GCA_013399945.1. Lineage (NCBI taxonomy): Eukaryota > Metazoa > Chordata > Aves > Passeriformes > Ploceidae > Ploceus > Ploceus nigricollis. The sequence continues at coordinate 1,224,094 of VXBC01005445.1, read as the reverse complement.
AATCTTAGAGTCTTGAACAGTTGGAAACACACACTGTAGAGAACTATGGAGAATATTTTCAAGGAAAGAAGCAATAGATTCAGTAGGTTTTGCCTAAAAAAGTGTTTGAGACAGCAAAATCTTTCATGAGCATGCTTAAGGAAATGTCATGTAAGAGAGAATGGGTCTTCAGTTGCAGAACTACAACAGGCTGGGTCACCAGCAATTGCTGCAACACTGATTGAAAAAGCCCTGTCTCTGTAATGCTATTAGTGCCTGAAGGTGTTTCGTCTGACACCAGAGAATTTCTTGCTAAAGACACCTATGCAGGGGAGACAGAATAAGGGAGGGTTGAGAAACCTCATCAATGTCCCGCTGTGTGACCTTCCCAAATAGGATAAAATTGAATTTTGGATGCCAACTGCTCACATACATATAGCAGGCTGCACAGTGAACAAGTCAAGTTACATCAAGCAGTTGACTTTAGGCCAGGTAAAATAACTTAAAGTATTAAGCATTGGCAGCTGTTTGATATGTATTTACTGATCTATATTAGAATTTGATTTTTTAATGTAGGTGGGACTATTGTAGGGTAGGAGTAGAGAAAGGAATCTTAGAAGGGATTAAGAGCAACTAATACAGAAGTAGAGCTAAACAGTGCACTGTTTAGTTGCCTTGCATTAAGAGAAAAGTCCAGGTCTTTGACTTGCAGCTAACCCTTCAACATTTGTGCAGTTTTAGTGACATAGAAATCAAGTTAAGGCACATTTCACAATCAAATGTAAGACCCAAGTGTAGACTTCAACAAGGTCTGCTTTTTTAAATGGAAAATGAAACCCTTTCTAAGAAGTATGCCTTCATCTGAGCAAGCATAATAAAACTTCAGTAAAATTGCTAAGGCAGACCTTTCATGTGCAAGTAAAAGTAATTGAATTCTAAATTAATGACTCCTTCTCAGTGGTTTGAAGCATAGCATGATGTTAATGCACAAGGAAAGCTGCTATATTCAAATACTCGACCACACAACAAATTCATGTTGTTTGGTTTCCATCGTAGAAAGCATATTTACCCAGATTATGTGGGCTGCATGCAAAAAGTAGTTTTGCTGTGGGTAACAAAGATCTTCCTTCAGGCTTTTGTATGTCAGTAACTATAACCTCAGGGTTGTAGTTGTCTAAATGGCTACGTTAGTAATTTTTTATTTAGATTCTCTGGTTTTCTGTAGCTGGCTTAGCAGATGACCTCAGATTTAAATTCCCTGGAGCAGGGACCATACATTTATATGGGCATGAACAGTGAGGGTTTGATCTTGGCTGGAGCTGCAGGCTGTGACTGCGATGTAAATGTCAAGTCATAATAGAGTAAGCTCAGGCAATTTCTCTTAGAAATAAAACTTGCTGCTTTCAAATGTCACTAGGCTAAAGAAATTTCAGCATAAACTGATGCTGAAGTCCGTGGGAAATATATTTATCCACAATGTAGCTTCAATATAAGTTTTTTAATTGTAAGATGTATTAAAATTTTATTAATCCAGTAATGCTGTATTGTTCACTCTAGCAGAACTATGCCATTTGAGAGGAAAAAGCTTATTGGATGCCTTTGGAATTGCCGCACTTCCTTCTGTCTCCCAGGCACTCCTTGCAATTTTGGCCGGACAGTCTGAAAATAAATAATTATAATTAAAACAAAAATATAGTAACACCTCTAAACATAATCTTATGTGTTAAATCAGCCATAATGCAAACTCTGTTTAGGGAAGTCAAGTTCTCAAGTGTCTCTTTACCAACTGTGTGATTTCCAATTCATGTTTTCTCACTGCAAGTCCAGAAAATTGTATGTCACCTTTATGAGGAACAGTGATAAGTTGGAATGATTTCTTCCATTTTTTTTAGATTTTTATGGCTACTTACACAGAATCTTTTATAGGATTTATTTGCAAAGCATAAATCTTAGTAGTGCAGTTTCAGTGAATGGAAAGAACTCTGTATGTATGTATGATCTTGGACTTTTCTTACAAGCAGCCTTTTATTCCTGGTGTATACCTTTTGTTTTCAGGCACTTAATTTGTTGTATTTGGAAGAAGTCAGCATCCTCTCTCTTGCAGCTCTAGGGCTTCTTTGCAGAACTTAGTTAAGAATTCAAATATGGATTATACCTGAACTCTGAAGAGAAAAAATTCTGTGATGTGAGATACAGAAGTAAATATTTGAATTGATACATGTGAATTTCTTTTATTTCTGAAATACGTATACAGTCACTCTCGTCAGTGGTGTCACAAATAGTTAGTGTTTGAATTTCATGGCAGATAGCTACATGAAAATTAGATACTGCTGATTTGGAATCACAAAGTCCATTTATCTTAAGTTAAATAAGCTGCCATGATTGAAGGGAAATAATTGTGAGAAAAATATGGTAAGTTGCAAAATCTTACAGAATACAAAGATGTCCTGTAATTTCCTTATCTTTAGGCAGACTTGCACATTTTGAAAAGCCTTGTTATTGGCTCCAGTAAAAAAAAAAATTGAGGCTTCTTGTATTGAGCTGATGCATTTCCAATTCAGGGAATGATATCTGTCATCATGAAAGTTGTCTATTTTTTTCATGATCATAAAGTAGGTAAAGTTGGTGGGGTGCACACTATTTTGGATTGCCTAGTAGCAATCCTTCAGTAGGCATTGCTGTTGTTCATTACAGCTGTAAGCTCTGACCTTTGCAGGGACAAGATGGATCCTAAAGCAGGACTCAGTGGGTGTGTCTACCACCTCGGTTTGTTCCCTACACCTTTGTGAGGGATGGGAAAAGCTGAGAGCAGGAAGCACGTCTCCACCAAATTAAGGCTTTTATGTAGGTCTGTCTACTTCTTCCTGGCTTATAAAAGTCTTTGTTTAGGTAGCTTTGAATTAGATCTGTGTGATGTCTTACATCTGCTGTAACTCAGCTGTGAAGCCTTAGCGAAGAGTGAAATTAATTGAATGTAGGTTCTTGGTGTTTTATGGAGCAGTGTTTGCTTGGCATATTTTTCACTGTAGGATCAGGACAGGCCTTAAAATCATGCAGTTACACACTCACATGCACAAGTATTGCTAAGATGGAGCAGTCAGCATCAAGTTATGTAGATACCAGTTGTATAACATGAAAGAGATGCTTATATATATAAAATTCATCTCCTTATTGCAAAAAAAAAAAAAAAAAATATATATAGACAACAGTAAGAAATTCATCCATAACCAACTAATTCTAAAAAAAATTACTGCATTACTTTTTAACCTGAAATTCCCAAGCTGTTTTTTCTCTTCACTTGGCTTTCAAGTTGACATAGCTACTGCCATGGGTTCTCCTGCATTGCATTCATCTTCCAGTTTCAGTGAGGGATGCAGGAAATGGTGTCCTGCATAAGGCTGTGTTGATACAATAAGTTATCCTTGTGTTTTGGTGTAACAGGAAGGTTCTGAGAGGAGATCCTGGAATGGGGATGCAAGCCAAGGTAGAAATTAAGAGTCTTACAGGAGAAAGTGATAAGCTGCAGATTTATTTGTAACATGGTATGTCCACAAAGAGATGTAAGGCATGTGTGGGGCAGACAGGAGATGAATTCTGAAATGCTACCATCCATCCAGGGAAAGAGCTTGTCAAAGATTTGAGGCCTTAGGTTAATGTGAAGAAGGCCTCTGCACATTTCCCTAAAGCATTGAAGGTGGCAGCCTGTAATGCTTTCCTGAGAGAGCTTCCTGGAACCCTCTGACCAAAGGAAATGTCTTTCTGGTACAGGTAGGAGCTTGTCTTGCTACACAGTTTCCATTCTGTTGCTGCTCTGAAAAAAGGATAGAAAGCAGAAAAACAAACAGCCAACCAAACCTCACATAGCTTTAGTCTCTCAAAAGGAAATTTCTTGAATCCTGTATTGCTTTAGGTGACAAATTGTCTGATGGTGTAATTTCCACTTTTAATTTGGCCTAATTGAACTGGAGGAGTGGGGCTCAGGGAAGCATTGCTGATCTGTTCACTATGGAAATCAAATGAGCTAGACCTGAAGGAGATTAGATAATCCATAATCCAATTTACCTTTCCTAATGAAAGTTCATCATTGACTGTCTAAAGGACAGTGTCCTTAACTAAGGACACTGGCTTTAAATCCTGTAACTGGCCACAGGTGTGGATGCTACCTGAAGGACTAATCAATCCAAGGGCTATTAAGTTGTTAAAATAATGAAAAAAAAATCATTTGAGAACAAGGAATTTATGAAAATTAAGATGGAGGAAACACTAAGTTTGCATAGAAATGCTTTAAAATCAGTGAAAAAACTGTAAGAAGCAAGTAATTAAGTAGACTTCAGAAAATCAGTAACATTGTATCTGCAGTAAAACTATCAAGATATTCTAGAAGTTTTAATATCCAGAAATTGTTACAGAGTGAAAACATCTGTTCTCTTTCCTGTAATTTATATGCAAACACCGAAAGAAACATTTAAAGGTAATTATTTTAATTGGCTGGGGGATCCTACTGGCTGTAGTAGTTGCTTGTACAACTAATACAACAGGTCAATGTGAGTGAAGTAATTATTAACCTTAATCAATTTAGTGATAGTAAAGTTGCTTACTACATGATCTGATACTGTTATGACTACTCATCACTTCCTCAGACTATTGCGTTCCAGTGTCTCAGATTTATTAGCAAACTGAGCAACAAATCCTCCTTCCCCTTTTATTCAGCCATAGATGAAAACATCATACATGGACTTTCTATTCAAATATTTTTTTGTCTTTTAGCAAATATATCAGCATTTATAATAGTTGCAGTCATGATCAATCACAGATGATCAGTGGTTGTAATCATGGTTAGCGATGTACTCAGTTCCCAAACTGAAGTGTACCGTGTTAAAAATTAGAGAACTATATTCTAGTTTCAATAAACAACTGGAGTGCATTTACCCCTCACCAGCTTCCCTCAAGATTACTGCATTTCATCCTTACACTACTGAAAAATTGTTCTGAAATTTGAACATTGATCAGCAGTAAGCAAGTTACTGGGTTTTTTATTGGTTTTTCTATATCAAAGTGTGATTTAGTCTTAAGTCTTGATTTGCTGATTAACATTAGCATGTCTTCAAAGTCAATTGGCATGGAAATTCAAGCATTCCTAATCTTTATTTACTTGAAAACAATTTTCTGTCTGGTCTAAAAAAGCTCATGGAAGACTTGGGACTTTCCCAAAATTATTTTCTGTAGAATATTATTGTTTAAATCCAATTTTAAGGGCTGAAATGTCAAATAATGTGAAGACCATCTAAGATCTCCTGTATACTTCTGTTCTGATCTGAAAGTTCTGTCACTGAAATCATCCAGTCCACAACTGAAGTTCTGTTGGCAATTTTAAAACTTATTAACTGGTAATACTACCAGGGACATGAAAGGTTCTTTGAAGAAAAAAAAAAAGATTGTGGTAGTGTAGGATTTGAAGAAGGAGCTTGTGTGCCGTCTGCAATGGCTGTCCTGATAAATTGCCTCTCCTCTCAAAGCATGCCTTGCTGCAATGCAGAAAACCAGGCATCATAGGCTCTGAATGGTTTAGAGAATTAAATTTAGGTCCAAAATTGACACAAAAGCTGATGTTCTTATGTCTTCCATGGGAGTCTTCTCATCTCTTACCCTAAAAGATGATCGCATAGTCACTCATTTTGGATATGATTTCTGAAGCTTCCTGGACTACTACTGCTTTCCATTCATACTTTCCATTCATACTCAGTAGATTTTATTAGGCAGATACATCACTTGTTACATAACAGTGAGATATCCCATGAATCATTTTCTTCTTCAAGCTTAGCCATACAATTAGCAGGGTTGTTAAATCACAGAATACAATATTTGTCAGAGTAATGACTTTAAAAAGCTGTAGTACCTCAATACTACGTTTTCTCTGCCTCTGCAATTATGAACATGCATTTCAAATTGAAGCCACCTTGTTTGGGGCTTGAACATGACCTGAATTTCACTAATTGTCTGACCCTTGTGACCTCATATTTCATACGTGTACTTGCAACAGTTATTCTCCAGGCCTTGCTTCTTATGGCTTTTTTGCATTGTCAGCTTTTGTGCTTTTTGTTACTTTATTTCCCTGGGCTGCAGCTCATGTTAATACTGTGATGGCATTGTTAAGCTGATTGATTTTGAAAGGGGAGGGGAAAACAGTTACACCACAACAAAAAAGCTTATTGCTGTAAGGTTTGCCAGCTCTACTTTGCTGCAGTATATGTCACTTCTTCACTTCCTGAGGCAAGCACTGATGTGTGTTAGGAAAATGCATGAAGGAAAGAAGTTATAGTTTCTAGTTTTCCCTTCTACAGACAGTAGTTTGTTTACAACTGGGATAGGAATCTCCATTTCTTAAAGTATAAAAATGGTTGAGATTGAACACTGCATATTCATGGCCATGCCTGTAGATGTCCCTTGCATTAATGGAAGAGACCACAGCAGAGCAAAATCTGTGTTGCCAAATGCTTTTTGGTTGGAAATTACTTTGCTTCTCTAATGAAAAATGTTGCAGTGGGTTTAAGGTACAGTTATCACCTATTCTTATTCTTTGAATAAGCCAAGAAATGAGAAACTGTATTCTGCTGTGTCTGAATGCTGTTCCTTTAAACTCAAAGGAGATGTGCTCTCAGATCTGATTTTCTATTTCTTAAGTCCAAGGAACAGCAGTTGATGAGTGAGTAAATGCTTAAAGTATTTTGGGAAGAATAGTGACTTTCCAGGAGAAGATATAAGAATGCTAGGCCACTCTGCTATTAGAAGGGACAGAAATGAAACCCTTGCTGGTACATACCAATTATCAAAGCAGTCCCTTCAAGGGGGAATAACGCGCTCTGACTCCGTGTTGCAGAAGGCTGAATAAATTGCTTTTATTAAGCTAAATTATATTACATTAATACTATACTATACTAGAACTATATCATACTAAAAAGATACTACTGAAAAACCCGTGACTGTCTCCAGACAGTCATGACACAGCTTTGACCCAATTGGCCAGTCAATCCAAACAACCATCACTGGTGTCCAATTAACAAATCACTCTTTGATAAACAATCTCCATAACACATTCCACATGTGCCAAACAACAGGAGCAGCGAATAGAGATAAGAATTGTTTTCTTCTTTCTCTGAGCTTTCTCACTGCGTCTCACAACTTCCCAGGAAAAATTCTGGGAGAGAGAATCATGTCTCTCTGTTCAGAGAATGTGAATACCACAACCAATCAAGCTTTCTATCTGTGGTCTTCTTTTTCTGTGAGAAATATTAGCTATAAACACTTTTTTAAACCTTTCTCTTTTGTAGTGGCAAGATGGTAACTAATTTAGGGAGGTGGATCAAGTTGGCATTATTTGACTGTTACTGCAAGCCAGTTTCAACAATCCTACTCCATGGTCCTATAAGTACAGCTATCTAGGACACAGAAACTACTGCATGAAAAAACACTTAATTCTCTATTCAATATAGTAGCTTATTTTTAATTTAAAATATTTTCTTATTAATTTATTAGATAGAAAGGTGCATTTTTCACATGATGAAAATTATGGAAGTCCTATCTTCGATATACTTTACCATATTGAATGATTCTCTTACATTACTCTGTATTGTAAATTGGTGAGAAGCAGGAAGGTACAATTATATTCTATTACAATTAAAATCTTTACATATAAAGAAAACTAGTAAAATGGCTATATTGATGTTTTTTGTCTTAATCCTCAAAAGACTTGGTACAACAGTTCTAAATTAATTACAAATGTAGGGTTAAGATGGGGTCTAAAACATGCAAGATGGGGAAGGATGCAAGAAAGTTTGTTAGAAATGAACTCTCAAGTTCAGCTGAAGTATAGAGGGCAATATGCTTATGGGTATTTTTTGCTCTTTATATCAAAGGTCCAGTCCAGTGTTTTTCCTCTAGAACTAACATGCAAAGAGACAAATAAAGGGATTCTTTGAGGTGAGATTGTTGTTGTTTGCATTTAGCTAAAGAACACGTGAATGACTTTTCTCATGACCAAAGCAAACAAAAAAAAAAACCACAAAAGAAAATCCTGTGCCAAATCCCTTGGAAGTTATCATTTCAAATCCATTTTTTCTTCTCTCTTTGAAAAAAAAAATCATCTTTAACCAGAGCAAAGTCTTAGTTATAAGTTCATTTTAATACTTACTAGGTAACCACTAGTTCCTAATATTAACTTTCCTACATGTTTACTTAAGAGAACAGATATATAAGAACTTTTAATTTTTATAGCAAACACAGAAGTGACAGCAGCATTAGTAATTGCTTTAAGGTTTCTATTACTTCAGTTTGGGGGTAATATTATGAAGCATCATTTTGGCAGAAATAAAATAACTGAGCATCAGGTGAATACCTATTATAAAGCATTAAATAGGAATCAAATATTCATTATCTACATTCAACCATCTGTAATCAACAGGAGATTTGAAATTCAGAGCACTTTTTAACACCATTTCAAGTGCAGGACCTTTGGATATTTGTGTGCTGAAGACTAAAATCACAGTGTGTCATATTCATGCATTTATGTTTCAGAAAGAAAAAAGTTCTTTAGTCTTGACTGCCAAAGCTGCTACAGATTTAAATCTAAATAGCATTGCTACCACACTAGAAAATCAAGTGAAAGTGGTAGAAGGTCCACCTGTAAAGGAATTTTAGATAGAAAAGGAATGTTTTATCCAAAATATATATAATAATACCAAAATTGCTGGTTTGGAATAATGAAATCAAATGTACTGACTCTTCCCATCATTTCCTTTAACATAAATTGAATTACCAATCTTCTGGTATCTAAATACTACTTTGACACAGAAAGTTAAAAACAATAAACAGCAGATGTAAGAATGGTCACACTGATAGAGCACACAAGTTTGAGACAAAATGTATGGTTCCTGATTGTATAGGGCTCATAAAGTTAAGTGTAATTTTAATAACTTATAGGATAAAGCGAAATAAAAGTTTTGTTCTTTCTTTTTCCAGATTGATTCTTGAAATACTTTTAAGGGATGATCTGTTTATTTGGTCCTGCCTAGCCATCATGGACATACCTGTCTTCTTTTCCTGTATTGAAAATTTCTGCACATATCTCTTCTGACATCTGTTATCTCGTGGTCAAATCCTACAGCTTTGATAAAATCTTTGGGGATGACTGGAATTTTAGCTCCGTAGAAATGGAGTTTTGGCTTCAAGATTTATCATTAAATGCTTGAAGGATATTAAAACAGATTCCTTGTGAGTCTCAGTGTCCAGAAAAATAGTGTAATTCAAAATAAGGATGAGTTGTTATCCTGACGCCTGTAGCCAAATATTTTAAGGTCAACATAGTAATAATCATAACATATCTTTTGGATAATCCTGGAAAGATACATAGCTTTTAGTATGGTTACATTTGATTGTAGCTCATGTTTACATGTTACCTTCAATTTCATGTGTGTAAGGCTCTGTGGGCTCATCTCTGACATTTGTGGTTTGGACAGGAAGATCCATAGAGCAGTGAAGTTGGTGCTCTCCCAGACATTTGCTGAGTGTCCTTTGTTATGCCTGGAGTTTTTCTCAAGTGCAGTGTGCACCAAAGAGTTTAAATGCTGGCTACAGTATACATAACTTGTCTTTAATTTACTGTTACTGTGAGCTAAACCACATGAGGTTAAAAGCTTGTCAGTGTGATGTGGAACAGCCAGTGTACTGCACGTGGCACCACTTGAATCAACAGCATATTAGAACACCTAGACATCTAGTCACATTTTCAGTCCATCACTGCAAGCTTCAGGAGTCATCTCCCTCCAGCTGAGGCATGCTGGCCTAAATATTTTTTGCTGTATAAAAAAATATACCAAGTATTTTCCAGTCATGTCCAAAAGGCCCCCAGAAAAGGTGTTCAATGTTCTAGGTAGAAAATGTATGAAAACTGAGTTCAATTCATTTCCCCAACCAAAAGGGAGAATTTTCTAATGACAAGAAATAGAAATTATTTTGGCTGAGATTTATTTTTATACTTCCTGTGGTGGCTGCTCTACTATGCACAGAACTGAAGATTCATTAGAGTGGAAAGAGGTCAAGGAACATTATTCTGACAGCTGGGGAGGTACCTGCATTTCCATCTGTGCTTCCAGGACTGTTTCTGTACTGTGGTTTCTGGGACTGAAATATCACCCTTTAAAACATAAAGCTTTTATTTTTATTTTTTCTCTTTATCACCACCACATGCCACATTTGCTAAGAGTGATTTTTTTTTTGAGGTAAACAAATGCAATAACATAAATGGAAAGATGTCTTGTCATTTCTCTGCTTGTTGGTGTTAAGAAAAGCAGTGGGTCTTTTGTTATGAGAAGGTGAGAATACAGTTTGTGTAACTGAAATTGTTGAAGGTTGTTCAATAAGAGTGGCACAGGGAGGTGAAAGTATCTATCAAATTTGGTGGGCTTTTTATAAAGTTACAGGCTTTCTTTTCAGAAGTTTTGTGTTTGTTTTTTTTTTTCCAATCAGCACCCATGGAGCTTTGATATGGTCTTTTTTACACATCACTGCTACTGTGCTGTTGGCAACACACACAAATGTCATACTTGAGTACTTCTCTTTTGTGAATATCCCAGTGGTATTGTGAACCTTAGGGAGGAAAAAGACAATAAAAAGAGAGAACTGTAACTTAGACAATCATGTCTTCTATTGAAATCCAGGACAAGAGCTGTTCCCATTGCCTGCAAGTATACCTAGCTCTGTGTTGGTTGTAAATATAAATTAATGAAGAAATTATTTTAGTTGTTTAAGAGAGCAGAAGGCTGATGAGAAGGAATGGTAATTTCCTTCTCCCACCAGCTTTTTCTACACTGAGAATAGGTATAACCACAAAGTTAGTAGTAGCTCTCACAGAAAGAACATCAAAGTTCAATTCATTGCTCATGAGACAGTACACAAATCTCTAGCATGAACAGAGAGAAACAAAGCTTGCAAAATATTAAGACTTAGCATTTGAGCCAGATGTCATAAGATTAATTATCCTTATGAATCCTGTTTTTAAGGTTTTACAAGCTAAGTGTACACTTTTTTTGTACAGTTAACAGTTCTAGTTCAGTGCATACGGTCCAGTGATTACATGGGGTTACCCTGATCCTGCTGAAGACAATCACACATTCCAAATAAAAGATCAAATGCCTTGAAGTAGATCACTTGGAGATAAACAGTATTAAAATGGAAGCACATCTGCCAAGTATCAGCTGTCAAAGCCCTGCAGCTATCTGAAACCAATCAAGTGTTAGAATAATCTGTTGTAGTGCACTTCATCTTTATGTCTTTGTAATCATCCAGGCAATTTCATGAGCAACATGGAAAAGCATACGTGTGTGTTTGTGATTATAATAATGCTTTAGGTGAAATCAGAAATAAAGAATAAACACTTAACCTGCAGCTATGAATTTCAGCACCTCATTTGTTCATTATTTCCTGATTTCCCATCAATTCATTATTGCCTATGGCAGTTGAAAACATTTATTAGTTCTATATCTGGCTGAGAATTAAGAAAACTTGGTGTAAATAGTCTGAACCTCATAAGCGAGTGCATAGAAGACCTAAATGATTCCGACACACGCATTGTTGCACTTTCATCCTTTAAAAATGTTTGTGTGAGACTCTTACAGAGGAATAGGACAAACTGATTGCTAAGGCCCAAAGTCAATTTTCAGTTCACCTAGTTGTCGAATCAGATATCGTCTGTGTTTATGAGGGGGGCTGCAAAAATTAGGTGTATACTCTGTCACGGTCACTGAATAAAACTGAAAGCATTCTCTGATGGTTGCAGAGCAGGTTGATATTGAGAACTGGAAGGCTGTCAGAATTGGAAGACAGCCCATGAGACATAAGAAAGGCCACTTCAGGGCACCCATTTTTCTTCTACCTCTTCACCCATCATCAGATTGTTTGGATACTTTATAGAGCAGAAACTGGCTTTTCATATAAATTAAGTCTAGCTTGTTTTGGCATTCGTAGAGCACTTGGGAACTATGCTGTACACACTAGCTGCCTTTCTTATGCAGTTGGTGCTAAAGACAGAGTTTCACACTCTTGGTTTTTCAAATGGAGCAGAATTCTGATAGGGTAGAGGAGCAGCTGGAGAAAAGTTGAATGTGAAGTCTAGGCCATGGCCATCAGGACATTATAGATGCCACTGGAGTTCAAGAATCTACTTACTAAATATCAATAGTTGAAACTATGTCTGACTTTTGCCATTGGTTTTCTGGTTTTCAACATAATCACTAACTTCTGTGTATGGATTTGACTACTTTCCCGGTTATGGAGATAAAAATTGGGTGCAGTCTTTAAAAGTATCATGGACAGAAATGACCCTGTGAGTGTTCAGATCTGACCTCTCATTTACCTTAAGTCATTTCATTTCAGCCAGCTTATATGTACTTGAATAACATGTGTTAATTCACATAATTTTCAGATAAATGTAAACTCTTGGTTTTTAGGTATTAAGGAATGGAGAGTCTATAAGTGCCCTTGGTAGTTTGCAACTCTAGTGGTTACGTACCTTCATGAATATTTATATCAGATTATTCAATGGAAGAGTTTGCTATTGTAATGTTCTCCTGTTCTGCTTTCTGTACCAGGAGAAAACCCTAATGCTTTGACTAGGAGAAAGTTTCATATATTATAATCAGAAACCCTCTCAATCTTCTTGATTAACTGATCAAAAGAAGCCTTTTAATCATATAGGTCATACTGAGGCATTTTCATCTGTTTAATTTGTATTATTCTTCACTTTTTTCTCCAGTTCTTTCAATAACCCCTTTTGAATTTGATCTCTCTAAGCAATATTTGAATATGAAGAATATTTCTGGAAGCCTTTAACTGAAATAGAATTTTCTCCACTATTTTTATACTCTTTTTACATCCAAGGTCTTTAAATTTGCTCTTCCTGCCACAGCATATTGCTTAACTAGATAGATATTTAACCATGAAATCCTCGTTAACTGGTTTTCCAAGATATATTCTCCATTTTTCAGGAAAAAAACAGAATTCCTTATTGTTTAATGAATTACTCTTCTTTTGACTTTAATAAAACACATTTATACCAAGGAAAGTAATCACAATTTTTCTTTCCACTTGTTCCCTTCACATCTAATAATTTTGCCAATTCCTGTCATCAGCAAGCTTTATAAAGTCATTGTAATATTTTCTTCTAGCTCATCAATGAAAATAGTGTTAGCTGTCCTACATACTGTCCCCATTTGCTACAGAAGATGTCAGCCATTTCTCTACGTGTGCTTTGATTCTGCCCAGTCCTATTTTCTATCTGAAAATAGTGTGCAGAATGTCACTGTGTAAACTGTATCTACCATTAATTTAAAAATGTGAAACTTTAGATCTAGGAAGGCAATCGAATTGGTTTGATAATAACTATTCTTGGTAAACTGTTATTGATTGGCATTTGGGACCAGCTCTTGGTCACTGCAAAGGGAAATGTTATTAGTCCCACCGATTGATTCAGCAAGTGGAAGAATAATAAGGTAGACTAAAGCAAAAATTGTAAAAAGACTTTCATAAAGTTGTTTCTCCTCACTCTTGCCACAGAACCCCTCAAAAGAATTTCAGCTTCTGTGGTTGTTACTCAGGCATGATTTATTTACAAATTTATGCTTAGAATAATATAATTTTTTTTTTTGGACCAGAGTTTTCTAAAGCAATTCACAGTTTGAACCAACATATAGTCTGATAACTTGGCTACAGGTGATGTGAACAAGGTAGCTACATTGTCTAGTAATCAGTGTATTCTTCAAAATAAGCAAGACTACCTAGTAGTACCTGAATGTTCATACATAGTCCAGCCAGTCAGTATGTTTACAATTAATTGTCTTACCAGAATACAGGCTTAAATATAAGTTGCTAACTAGAATGTGTGACTTAAATTTCCTTGTGAATCTTGTAATTTTCTACATGTAAATTGTGCAAAAGATTAACCTTGACCTTTTTTAAATTAATTGAGACAGAAGGGTTTTGGAATCAGCATTTGCGATCATGGGCAAATGAACCAGTATTGGAATTGTTGTAACTGCCCTTCACGTGCCTTGTAAGGTGTTGCATTTGCTATCTGTTGTAAATAATTCACCATTCTTTTTATAGGATCCAGGAATAAATTAACCTATTAACTGAATGTAGGGTTTTCTGTATTAAATTTTTGTTTCCATTAAAAACCCACAGTCTTCTCTTTTCCATTATTCAAATTTTTAAGCAGTTTGGACTGTATAATATATTAGATTATCACATTTGAATCACAGCAGTGTCAAGATTACTTTTCAATTCAGACAAATCTGTTTCTGTAGCTTTTAATATGCCTGCAGGTATGCAGGATGTTCAGAATGTTTGTGACAGTACCCAGTTCTGAGGGGAAACGGGGGCAGCTTGCCTTTTGCCTTTTTTTCTTTTTTTTTTTTTTTAACCATCAGAATAGTATCAGATGTTGCTTTCTACACCAGGCTTGACAGAGGGACAGCAGTGAGTTCAGCAGCTCCTACCACCTGTAGTAGTGTTCACTGGTGGCCGAGTTACACTTGAGAATCAGTTGTGAAGGGCTCACAGACCTAAGCAGCCTCTCCTTACTTGACTGTCCCGTTCAGGGGTTCAGCTGAGGAGATGTAGGTAGGAGCCATATGGCTTGGATTACCACACACTGTAAGATCTAGAGATGAAAGGGTGCAGGGACTGCTCTGGGAGCCTGCTGATAGGGTGGATGATCCCCTCAAACAGTAAATACAAAGATTTGCATGTCTTTGCCATGTCTGGTGAGTAATGCTGTATTTGACATTAACAGTTGTGACTGTTCATAATAAAGCTAAGACCTTTTTGTTCTCCTTTCTCAATTAAATTCCGTTGTCTAGCATCAAAAAAAATAACATTGCAATTTTGTCAATTTTACAGGATGAGGTGGCATTCATATTTTTATGTGAAATTGTCCAAAACACTTAAGGAATCAGGAGCATGTAGATAATGCATGTGTCAATGTTATAGTCCTAGCAAAAATACAATATGAAAATTAAAGTATTTATGCTTGCATATAGTTCACATTGCTGGGAACTCTACACGTAATCACTTTCTTTTTTCCTGGCAAATGTGCTCATAAGGAAGAACAATAGAGCATCACAGCACTTTGCAACACTTATTGGTGATCAGCTTGATTAAGTTATATGGTACTCACAATGAGTAATTCAAAAGTATGTAATATTCAGAGATGGGAGCAGGAGAAAAGAGCTCCCTTCCTTCGGTGTGTGCTTACTGCTTACTGTTAACTGTCCAGTGAATGGCCTTTTGCCTTTGTCAAACATGAAGTTTCTTTTACATGCCAATTTTGTGACTTTTGTGAATGTACCATACAGTGAGAATATGTCTCACTGTTCTGTAGTTTTAAGGAAACACTTCTGAACACTGGCAGAGTTTGGCTCCTTCCCTTCAAAATTTTGATCTACTTCAGGCATCTTCTAGGAGTTTGTTCTCTCTAGCTGATAGGGAAGTACAAGATTCATACTCTGTTCACAGTTGCCCATTGCAACATTTATTTCCAATACAAATTTTTTGGCTTAATCTTTTACTCCAGGAAATGACAACCAAGGAGAGACATGAATTCTGTAGAGCAAGTAAAATGCAATAGCTTCAGCTATTAAATAAAAATGTTACAGATTTTTGCAGCTGGAGCTTAAGAAATATTGGGTAGTGAGTAATGTTATTCAAAATATATTCCCATGATGTTTCCATTTAGAAACATTCCTTCAATCTATGTATATTATTCTCCACTTGATTATGCAGTTTGAATTTTTTTAGCCAAAATTCTCTTTGGCCTTTTCATAATGATTATACTATAAAATATCTTCAAATATTTTAAAAATAAAATAGCTTTCAGTAACCAGTTTTTTATTTACTATCTATAGATCTCTGCAGAAGAAGCTTTTTTTTCTGTCAAGTTGACTCTGAAGCCACTTATTCTATCCATATTCTTTCATTTCTTGCATGGATACCATCATCATTACTAAACATTTATGTACAGCTGTGCATGCACTGTCATAATGATTTGACAATATTTTGCAAGCGAGAGAAAGTCAGTATTTGCATCTTCAGTAGCTTTATCCAGACTTCTTAGAGATGCCTTTCTAGCAGCAATACTTACTGTGTACTGCTCAGATTTTGCCCTTTGTTATTTGATACAGCTACAACCTCAGATTTTGCATAGATGGTACTTGCTGTAAGGGCCTCTGATTTCTCTTAATGCATTGCAAATATCCAGAAACAAGTGAAATATATTGACTTCGTAAAGAGGATATTAAGTACAGGAAAGACTAAAATGCTCTTTTCTAATATTCAGGTACTAATTTTTAGGCCTATTTTCAAGAATACATGTGGGAATATCACATTATAGAGATAGTGATCGTTTCCAGGCCTGCCTCATACTGCACTAAGACTGATAACCAAGCTGTCTTTCTTTAGTTATTACTGGTTTTGTCTGTGGAAAAATTGAACTGAAACTACCCACTCAGTTTTAATGCACAGACCACCAGCTAGCTGGGGACACAGTCTTTCCAATTTGGATTCCAATTTAGACAATAAAAAGAGATCCTTATCCTATCATCTGCCTGTGCTCTGCTGAGTGCACTAGAAGAACATAACTATAAAAAAATTAGGCAGTTTTAGAGGTGTAATCATGGTAGGTATTTATTCAGTTCTGAGATTTAGAACCCAATAATGGAATATTTTGATTATTTTGAATGATAAGCTAGTTTGTCTCAGAGTTGCAATTTTTTTTTTCAATACTGATATAACTCATATATAAAAGTTGCTATTTAGTAGCAATCCCTGTTCTAATTAGAAGGAGTACTGGTGTCCCACTTTTCATGAAAGAAAAGATTTCTAATAGTTCAAGTGTCAGGTAATGATAATTTTAACTGAAATCTACATTGGCAGAAAATTTGGACAAGGCTTTTATTTCCCATGTCTATCTGATTTGAACAGATTATTTTTTAATACATCACAAAAATCTGGAATTTAAAAATAGTTTGCTGTGCAGGGATTAGAATGATCATAATTTTTTTTAACTTTTCAGAGTAAGTGGAGACCATCTGTCTATTAATTTTTCTTCCCCAAGTTCTAACTGTAATTATTTTGTAGTATCACATACCTTCATATTTAATCATTCCACTTGTATGAAAAGTTATATTTTTAACTCATCTTAAAGGTATACAAAAACATCTTTTCCCAGCTCAGTCTGGATTGAATGTTAACCTGTAGCTCATGGCTTAAATGTTTTTCTTGCTTGGTCGAGGTGCATCCTCAGTTCTAAAAACCATATCTGCTTTTTTGTACACATCTCAATTTGAATATTTGCAGAATGCAGTTAGCACAAAATTGACATTTATCATGAGACTGTTCTTGAAATATAAGATTTACTGAGCAATTTAGATGTGGGAGGAACCCAGCTTTCATCCTGGATGCATGATGTTCTGAAAATAGAAGTGGTATTTCCGATGCTTGCCTATGATCCAGCTAAGTTGATATGTGCTGGCAAGGGGTTTTGGGAGCTGCAAACATTTCTTATTTTCAGGATATCTTTTCAGTTTTAAATCAAATCTCAGTTTCTCCCAGCTGACCATAAGATGATGGGACAATAATCCATTTGAGTTCTGAAACTTAAAAGAACCTGAGTTCCAGGACAGTGGGGTTCTACTAAGATTCTTTTAAAAATTTTGTTTCTGGTTGTACTTTCTTTTGCAAATACAAACATCACTTTCTGTCTTCTGAAAAATGTGTCTATGTTGTCTTCAAAATACTTTTAATTTGAAAAATAATGGTACAGAGTCTTTTTAATTAGGTCTCTGATTGTGATAGCAAGCAGCAGGGGAGGAGGCATGCAAGGATAACTTACATGACATTTTTTCCCATGTATGCATCCTCAAGTCTAGATCACAATGAAGCCATATGTTGTTAAGCAGTCAGAGAGTGCTGTACCTGCTGGTATCATCCTTCTATTCCAAAAGCAGGTTGCATTTTATTTTCATTAACTCCTTTTGATGTACAGCCAGGTACATGTTGGGTGGAACAGACAGCACTTCAGCCAGGGGAACCACTGTGGTTAAGGGCTGAGAGCTGCACTTCAAGTTCACGCTTTACTTTCTCAACAGAGAAAGTTAATGCTTTCTCTGTGGCCACAATGTTACATGTAAAGGTTGAAGACAGTGATCTTTTAGCATTTTTGTTATTTTATTTATTTTGCAGTTTTCAGCATGCCTGGATTTAAATTCTGGTTTATAATTTATCTGATCTTGGTAACATTGTCTTAGGGTAATCTAGAAGTTGATTTCATTTTCTCCCTGTTCCTTTACAAAACATGAGTATTTTTAAAATCACATTGAGATCCCAATATGCTCCATCTTTTTGACATTCTGATGTTAAACCAGTGAACAGTCAAAATTGCAGGGCACCTGTGGAAGTGTCTGGTGCCAGCAGGGTCAACTGGAGGAGGTTTCTCAAGATTGCAGTGGGGCTGGTTCCACAACCTCTCTGACCAATCTGTTCTAGTTATTAAATGTAAAACAATTTTCATCATGTTTAAGTCGATTTTCTTCAGTCTTAATTTGAGCTCATTGCCACTTGTCCTCTCACTCAGTACCACTGAGAGGCCTGGCTGTTCTTTGCTCCCTTCCATCAGGTTCTTATACAAATCGATAAGATCCGTCCAAACTTTTTCTTCTTGAAGCCTTTGCAGCTCTCTCAGCCTTTCCTTGCATGGTGGAGACTCAAATGCAGTTGTTGTCTTTGTGGCCTCTCACTGGACTCACTCAATTTCTCTGTATCTTACCTCCTGGGGAGCCCAGAAGTGCCCACTGTGCATAATATGTGGCCTCAGCCATGGTGAGCAGAGGAGAAGGATCACCTCCCTCAGCACACTGGCAATGATTTTCTTAATAGAGCTCTGGGTCCTATTGGCCACCTTTTACTGCAAGGTCACACTGTTGGTTTGTGTGCTACTTATTACCCAAAAGGACTTCTCTTCAAAGATTCTTTCTAGCTGGTTAGAAGCCAGCCTGCACTGATGGGATTGTTCCTCCTTAACCCCTTGTTGAACTTTGTGAGGTTTCTGTCAGCTCATTTCTTCAGTCTGTTGAGATCTCTCTGAATGGCAACACAATCCCCTGGTCTCTCAAACACTTCTCACAATTTTGCATCCTCTCTAAACTTGCTGAGGCTGCACTCTGTCCTATTATCTACACAGTTAAGTTATGATGCTCAAAATGCTCATCTCCACACTGATATAATTCATGTGGTATTTTCACCCAGCTGCCTTTCCCTTGAATTGATGAAGAGGCAATTTATGTTAGGGAATAGATGTGCTGTATACAAACAACAAAAGACCACTTCTTAATTTCCTGTAGCCTCACAAGGGGCTACAAAATAACAGTTCAGATGTAAAGGATATTGGACTTGGAAACTTAGGTGAGTCTAGTTATGAATACTATAGAACTGCAGGATTTTCAGATGCAAGGCCTCATTTTGGCTTCATTTTGAGCACCAAATGTATTAATTTTGGGTCTAGCTCACTGAAAGGGAAATAACCTCTAGCACATGTTTCTGATTTTCACTATATTCCTCTTCTACCTTACATATGTAACATCTCCTAAATTTACTGTTATCTGTATTCAGTCCTTAAGTACATATCTCATTCTGTTTAAATGTCTCTTTACGTATTGCTTTATCAAATTTTTAGGACATAATAATATCATAAAATTACTGCTGCAGTACCTAATCTGTATTCTACATATGTCTATACATAAGAGTTCACAATTTCAAAGTTCATACTTGATGGACAATAAAAACATATTTAATAACTGTCTCACTGGAAATATGTTATTTTTACCAGGAATACTGGTTTATTGGTTATTCATTTAAGTAGGTTATATTTAAATGTTTCTGTAGTTTTGTTTAGGCTACAAAGTTCTTGGCCATAATTGTACTGACAGCTGTGGATCCAGTAATCCATTTGTATAAAAATCAAAGTATTACTCACAACCTTAAAGCTGAAAATTGATAAAATGGTGGAATAGAATTTAAACATGGAAGTCAGAGAAGGATAGAAAAAAACATTTATGACTGGAATATTTATAAGGTTAAATTAATTTTAAATGTGATTCACACTGTGATGTGAGGAGTGAGCATAGCTTCATTAATTAAATAAATAAATAAAACAAAAATAAACCTCTTAGCTACTGATTGGGCCATATTCTAGTCTATAGAATTATTCAAATATTTTTGCTGCTATAAGTATGTCTAGAACTTGCTACATAGATGTGGCCAATTTGTAGGGAAGTAGTTTTGTGACAGGTATGGTAGCCTGTGACTTCCGTAGCCAAAGGGTGTGACTGGCAAGTGGATCGCCTGCTGGTACACATGAGTGGGACCAACAAGGTGTGCTACCCTTTTGACTTATTAAGACAGGCTAGTCTGTTGCCTGAGAAGTTGAGAGGACTTTTTACTCCTAAGGAAGGCAG
The DNA here is from genome assembly GCA_013399945.1 of Ploceus nigricollis. Lineage (NCBI taxonomy): Eukaryota > Metazoa > Chordata > Aves > Passeriformes > Ploceidae > Ploceus > Ploceus nigricollis. Next base: position 1,203,557 of record VXBC01005445.1, on the reverse strand, counting down.
TATTTTGGCTACTACAATGCAGAGCATTTTAACCATGTTCAGTTTGTCACTGAGCTAGAAGGAAATGGAAATGCACTTGAAGTCAGTGTGATAGGCTCGGAAAAGTGTAGTGGCAATAGTGGAGTGTCGGAGCTGTGGTCACCCTTGGCTGATGGCTCTGATACAGTAAGTTAGACACAGGTGACATACACTGCAGAGGAGCAATAAGGAATCTGACAGATGGGGATTCCTGCCGGCGCATTTAAGATGCAAAATAGGACTGGAGTATTGGGGGATATGGAGAAAGAAGGCTGAATTCAGGGTAGGTGTAATCCACATCATCGTAGGGCCCGGCTTTTTAAGGACTCATCCAGGTGGTCAAGGCTTTCATAAAATAATGGGGCTGATGTTAGGAATTTATTTGGATTAACAGAAAAGCTTGAGCCTTGTGGAAGAAAGTGAAAACTATAGAATAACTGTGCGGTCAGCTGCTCCCATAAAGCTGAATTTGCCACACATAGTAATTACGTCAAGTGTCCTGAGCTAGTTACACACTGATAAGGAATTAATTTTTTTCTTTTTTCCAAAGAAGAGTTTGTTCAAAGGGCTTGAAGGAGAAAGGGGAAGGTGCCCATCTTATGTCAGATAGCCCTTCACTTAGTTAATGCCACATTTTTGTTTAGCGGGTTGTTCTGCAGCTGTGAGAAAGGCGGCCCTATCTGTCACAAGCATATCTTGTATCAGCACTCTAAAGAGTGAATTTCCATGAAGGCAGGCTTCTGGTCACAAGTTTCGGTTGGTTTTCAGGTGATGCCACATATATCTCATTGGCCTCGGCTGAAGGAGTTGTTGAAAGAATCCTTTCCTTTCAAATATGTTTCTGAAAATGAAACTCAGCCCTGAGAAGATGGTATCATGGCCCGCTGTTTCTGCTGTCCCAGTGACTCCAGGTTATACTTTCACAGTTTCAAAGCAAAGACGGGGATTGCATTCACCTTCTTCTTTGTCTGAAGCGCAATTTGAGACTGGATTTTAAATGCAGCCAGACCTTCTTACATATGATGTCCTGGTTAGGAGGACCCTGACAGTAATGCCAAGCATACTCTACAAGCCAGAACAAACCACCTGCTTTTTCTAAGCAACACTGGCTTTGGGTTTACAGGAGTTAAATCTATGTGTCAAATCTAAGTACTGGCATGTGCAAATGTACCTGCTTCATATACTTGGAATCAAATTGCTTAATATACCAACAGTTTTAATCTCATGTTTCATGGATAACCTCACTTGCGTAGTAATCTACATTCTTCAACTCCTACTAATCTGAGTAAAATCTGGATCTAAAATCTGCTTAGGAAGAAATAAAAGGATCTATTAATTGTTTGCAATAAATATATTTATTCACTGGATAAATAGTATTTGAGATTCCAATGTGCTTGGTCTTGTCATAGGTTCCATTAATGCTTATTGTATTAGGCAGGAGATGGGAGGAGGAGGTAATAATTCTGAAAAAAAGGAAACAGAACAAAATCTAAAAAAATCCCCAAGTAACTCATGTTAAAGATTTTCAGAAATACAGCTCTTTGAGTACAGGTGTTGGGTAGCAGCAACATTGAAGTTTTGTGTTGGAGTGGAAAGGAATTAACTCGGCAGTCAGGCCACCCACCATGTGTACAAACACCATGTGCCGTAGGAGAGTTTTTCCTCATGTAGATATACCAGGGAATCCTCGATCCTTTTCTCCTACTACTGATGATGTGCTCACTCATGCTTTTCAGTGTTTCTGGATTCTGCCCAGCACCATGTCAGCTCACCCTGTGAAAAGGCAGGTGAGGGTGCTGGCTGTCACACCAAGGTCACCTCTTGTCAGTGTCTCCAGCTCTGTGCTCTGCAGCTGCTTGGAACTGACCTGGCACACAGGGGAGTCACTTGGTGATGGAGTGCAACCTGGATTCTTGTGTAGGTTATTTTAATTGTGTATTACTTCTCAAAAGCGCTTCTGCTCTTGTAAAGAGGACTTCATAGAACATGTCAATCTTGAGAAGGCAGTCTTTACATGTAATATGGAAATTTTGAAGGTGTTATGGGCTCATAGTGCTGCAGAAGAATGTGTTTTCAAAATTTTCTTTTCTTCAGTGGTGAGAACAATGACTAGAAAAATAGGACATAAAACTTTCGGCCACTCTTAGTGTGTATCACCGACATTTCACATGCAATTTTTAGTAGTATTTACTTTTAGACAGAGGTCAAGAAGTCCAGTCTTATCTGATACCAAAGGACTGCTTTAATACATTTCAGGTACTGATCTTGCCTCATTTTCAAACTGCCTGAATTTGTCTTGCATACTTCTGTAGAAAACTATATTCCCCCAAGACTGACTTTTGGGGAATGCTGGGTTGTGTCTCTCTTGCTCAGCTTCAGTTTAACACTGCCAATTGTCTCTTGTCTGGCTCTTTTTATGCACAGTGTTCGAATCTTGTACTGTTTCCCACTTTCTTTTTGAAGCTATTAACTTGGCAATGTCATCTGATAATGGGTTAAATGCCCAATGGAATTCCAGATGTATTAGATCTACTTTTGCTTTTTTTTTTTACTCCATGAAAGAAACTGTGCTCTGTGAAACCTTAATAAAATCAAGTGCATTTACTTCTTTTCCTTTTGACTTATTAGCAATTTTTAACTTTGGAAGCCAGCCTAGGCTTGAGTTGTTAGTTTTTATTTTTTTCCTCCTTTCTTAAATAGATATGATACTTTGTAATGTCTGTTTAGAAATTGCCACCCCCAGCTTGATGAAGTAACAAAATGAGTGATTACATCTGCTTATTTTGCTTATGGACTGGACACAATATAGTTCCTCGTGGGACGTAGAGTATACCAATATTATTCAATTTCTCCTTACCATTGACCTTGAGTAGAACACCATTCTTGTTGAAAACAGGCCAGGTATAATGTTTGTCTCTGTATAGGTCACTTCTATTCCACTCCATCCTAACAGCAAAGCTGTTTTGTATTGAAGTCAAAACTATCAAGCTGTTGTGCACAGGGTTGTATTGAACTATATTTCTCAACACAAGAAATTGCTGAAATTGAGATTCTTAGAATTTTGTTTATCAGTGGGTCTTTTCATGTTTTCTTTATAAACTTTTTGCTTACTCACTGTTTTTTTTTAAGCAAAAAAAAAGCATTAGCTTCTGGATACAATTTTTAACAATTGAAGGCAAGGAATACCTCCCAGCCAGCACTCATTGGTCCGGCTTTGAGCAGAGGTTTTGCTACGTGATGGGCAGTAAAAATTTGTCTCTGCTCTTGACACTGACTGCCCTGAAGCTAACTTGCAAATACTGTTCTTCCTCAAAATGGCCACAAAACTCATTGCATTCTTAAGCAAAATTATTGTTTTCAACTCTTAGCTTTAGCATTTCTGTACTGTGAAAAATTAATTTTGTGAAGTCTAGAACAGATTTTATGTGATTCATATTCAGAGAGAAAAAAATAAATCAGTTTCCTTGCTTTTCATATTAGCTCTGTTTTCCAGTGAGAACAGATTTAGCTTTTTGATTGGACTATTTCCAAGATGCACTGAATAAGTAGTATAAAATCTCAATTTTACAATCAGCTTTTAAGCCTAGATTAAGATATTCAAAGAGAAAGAAGCTAAGAGAGTTAGCGAATGATGGCATAAGTCAGTTGAGGACCCCTCGAAATTTCATTTAGTGTCATTAGAGAAAAGAAAGCTAAAATAAATGCGAAGCTGGTAACTTCTATGTATATGTAGCATTTCTGAACATGGAACATGGTGATTTAGATGGGCACAAAGAGGAAAATATTACTTAGTGGCTTGAGCTTTAGTGAAAACTAACTCGATTCTGGATCTACCAGACATGGGAAAGAAAGAATTTTAATTAATTGTTTTGAACAAGTGATGTTGAGGCATCCTAGAGAGGGATTTGCATAGGTAGCCAAGAACTCAATTTTCTTATGGTTCAGTAACCTTTTCACCAAAACAAAGGACTTTCAAAGAATTGTATCTGCCAATGTAAAGCTCAGCTAGTTACTTGAGATCTGGGTTTCATTTCCTTTGTCTGCTGTTTCAGCGTAGTCAGCAGAAAAAATTAGTGCTTTTATTTAACCAAATATAGTTTAACATTTTTTTGCGTAATTGTGCAGACTTTACAGAAAGTATTAGATGGTTCCGTGCAAAGGATGAGGATCACTGCCCTGTCTTAATACTTTAATATTTTACAACTTTCAAATTTGAAGTGTTTTGAGGACTGCAGTAGGTAGAATTTTGTTTTATCAAACAAGCCATCTCAGCAGTTGAATTCTTTTATTAAAAGGTTCTTAGATATTAATTCAGTGCTACCATAAGTGACAGACTAATTGGTCTCTTAAATATTTACAAGTGATAAAAGCATATAGATAAGCCTCCTGCATTTTGTTTTTCAATACAACATGAGAATCTGTAATATTTGGGAATATAGTAACTTCTTTAGTATTTGCCACATTTGCATTGGAAAAATTTGCAATAAATAAGTAACAGACGGCTTTCACTACTTGTCCAATTTACACTCTGCTTTGGTCTCCCCATTTTGTGGAGAGAAAGATGGTCTTTTTTGCAGCCTAACGGAACAATAATATGGAATTCAAGGGTATGCTTTTGTTTTTCATGAGTATTGGTAAGATTGCCCAAAACAGGCCACAAGTGTTAGGAAAAAAGTTGTAATTCAGCTGTAGCAATATCAGCTGCATGGTAATAGGTGCAGATGGGGAATTTGGTACTTGCTTCAATGTGCAGACAGTGAGCAATAGAGGGGTTATAGAAAAGCAAAAAAGAACAAAGAAGTTGCATGTAGAATTTCCAAAGCTGACTGAGCACTTGTTTTTGGATCTGATCAGAGTTTTATTCTAACTCTGGCTATTAGAGTACGTCTCTTCATGGTTCACCTGGTTGGCAGACCTTCGGGACTGGATCAGGACACAGAGTTCTGTTGCAAAGTAATTGCAACAGAAGTAATTCAGTATTGAAATGTGTAGATTATAAATGGAATTAAAAGATTCAATATTTAACTATCTTGTGAGACTTCATGTTCTGGATGTAAAGAATATATAAGTAGAAAGGTGATTTCATCCTTTTGTTAGCAAAACAAAATTTCAAAGGATTGGTTTAGTTGTCTAGTAACTTTCACAACATTTTATATTGTAATATTCTTCTAAGAATAAAGAAGATTGAAAATAATATTTGTTTCAGCATCACTAGTATGATATCTGTAAGATATTTTCTTCTTAATTCTAAAAAAAAATATCCTTTTACTTTTTAGGAATATTCTTTTTAATGCTAGCATATAATTTTTTAAAATACAGCATATTTCTTACATCTGTCTTTGCTAAATATCTGACCTATGAACCTGGTTTTACTTGTGTCATGTCTCCTGTGTTGTATTCCTTCTGGTAGGCAATGAATAATGGAAGAAATATTATTTTCATAGGGAACTGGTTCTTGTTTTCCCCTCTGCACCTTAGTGGTGGAAAAAGCCAGAATAAAAAGACTCTGTGCTTACAGCAATGCTCCCAATCTGTCTAAAGGTTACATTTACTTTTTGTCAGCTTGCATTAATATAATTTTATTCATTTTCAGTAATAAATGGGTGATTAAAGGTTATCCATATAGCTAAATAGCTGTTATTACCATGTGCCATTTTAGTTACTTGGATAATTTGTCAACTCTATATACAAACAGACAGTTTACAAATAAGAACTTTCACTCCTGTTGTTAAAATTATAAACCAATAGCAATTTTTCATGGGTTGATCCAGCTGCTTATCACCCGCCTAACAGACCCAATTACCTTTACATTCATCTAACATTTTAGGTTAGAAAGTAGTTTTCTGTTGCCTTTGTGTTCATCCACTGAATGTAAATGTGCCACTCATCAGTTCTTACATACGTTATTCTTTGTACTGGCTGCTTCTAGAAAACTCTGTTGCCTGGTGTTTCTGGTGGTATGTTATGTATGGATACTGCTCTGTAACAATCATCAATATGTCAGCTTCACAGATTAAGGTTATTTCAAAACGGAACTGGAGGCACCATCCTGAGCTGTCCTCCAGTTCCTTGAAGCTGGAACTAATATCAGGTCTTTCTAATAAACTTACCAACCAACCTTCTAAGAGCAGAGTGAGTATAGTTTTGACACCTCAATTCAATTTGCGTGGGATTGGCTTCTGTGATGTTTTAATACCTTTTTTAAGTTCCATCAAAAATTTCAGTTACCAGTTTGGACTTGTTTTTCCTTGTCCCACATGTGCTTCCTCTGACTATTTATTTTTCTCCTGTTCTTCAGCCTTGCTAAATTATAAAAGCCAGGTGTGCTTCCTTCTCAGACTTCAATTCTTTCATCTAAATTCACCAAACTCTTCTGATTTCACCTTTTATCAGTCTTTATTTTCTCTATTTAAAAAAGATAATTAACTGAACAAATGCTGAACAGCAGAATACTGATGGAGTCTCCCACATGCCTTGCTGCATTATGTCCAGGACAGTACTTTGAAAGTAGCCCAGCTTTAAGTGGGACTGGGCCAAATGTTGCCAAATTCTCCCGTAAAAAAGATCAACAAAATCTTTGCTGCTTCCTGCAGAATCTGCTTCTGTTTCATGGGAGTGTTTTATGTTCACACATCTGGTGGAGAATATGGAAACAAAAGACAACCTATAAGGTATAGATGACCACCATGTAGTCTCTTCAGTGCCAAATTCAGACAATATATTGACATTGAGACTATTCTTTGTTAGTTATAGGGGCCTTCCGACCACTGCGGAGGCACAGTAGGAGTTTTCTGCTTGGCTCCAACAGGCATAAGCTGCAGGGAAGGAAGTAGCTAAATAAAAAGAAGAAACATCCTGGTTCTGTATTTTCTTCTGTAGAGGGGAAAAGGAATGCAGAGAAAAGGAAAGAATTGTTTACAATGAAAGAGGTGAAGGTGAGGAACCCCGTGAAGGGAGGTTTCTTGGAAGCAGCTGAGTGAAGCTAATGTGAAGAGGCTGTAAGGGAGAAGAACTGGGAAGGGCTGTTATGTGCAATTTCACACAGTGACAAGCTTTGTGTGTGTGTATTGGGAATTTCCTGCATGGAATACACTTTCTTCAAGGTAGAGGCCGTCTGGCTTCTGTCTGCTTTATTTCCCTAAGGAAGTGCTGAATTTAAAATGAGTCATCCCCTCAAAACATTGAGAAAATCCCTTTCTATTATTTACCAAGGACAACACAGAACAAATATTGTAGCTGAAATAGTCATATAAAGTGTGATCATACTTTACATAATTCACCTAAAACAATGGTCAGCATGAGGCTCTTGGCTTGATCTGCATGTTAAGCATTAACTCTTCTGCAGAAGAGATATCCTTGTGCAATTTGTTGGTATTGAGAAGATGAGGAGCTTCGTGTTACTAGTGCTGTGTCTTTTTTACCTGCTCTAGCAGTTAGCTGTCCCTAGGAAAAAATATTGCAATATCTTCATTTACAGAAGTGGGTTTCCTTAAAGGAATTTCATTTACATTATACCATATTTATTTGGAACTGAATGTTATGGTACCAAGGTCCAGAACCAAAAATACACTGAAAAAATGTGTTGTATTTCTTATTTTTAGGTGACTGTCTCCACGCATCCATGGTCTGAGTTAACACCCAAACTACAGTGCTCATACAATGCGTAGGGAACTGTGTGCCTCAGAAAACAATTGATCTCATATTCACTGAATGTTTCTTACCCAGCATCAAAACACAAGTTGTTTAAGGCACCTTACAAGAAATTCACTCTCACTCCTTGGTCTTCAGTACCTTTTTCTGCTCCACTGGGAAAATACCTTTCCTCAGTGCTACTGTCTGCACGCTTTCCCTGAAGGCATCTTTCAAAACTTGGTGTGAAGGAAATGTAGCTGTGGTGGTATCTTTTATAATGGACTTTCTTAACCAAAATAATGTATTGTTTCCTATACAGAATAGAGGTTTCAATAGGAAAGACAGGGAATAGCCCGATGGTTACAGTGAACTTAGGCACTGCTTTGATTTCTCACAAAATATTATAACTGGTTCCGTCACATTATGCACGGGTGCTTTAATAGCTAAACTTTTGGAATAAGAGGGAGGAGAGAATGAAGAAACCAGACCTCACTTTATCTTTTAGGGCATGGTACTGTTTTCTTTAAAGCATGGCAACCACTATCCTACTTTTTGTGCAATGTTGTCAATAAGGCATGCTTGAAGAACACAGTTTTATGGGTACTGGTAGGCTGTGGTGTGATTTAGGCACCAGACTGCTCTGTTGCCTTAGGGCAGAGATGATTCTATCTCTCCACTATTGATTTCTCTAATTTGCCATTTCTGATTCTGTTTTAGATGCTTGTTGGGTTTGGATGAGATCCAAATACCACCACTGGGCCTGAAGGAATATCATAGTACACTGCTATCTAAACTGCTCTGCTGTGTAGAAGCGGCAAAAATTAAAATTTAAGATGGCTGACCAGTGAGCTCATTGCTCACTGAGGAGGTGAAGGAAGGAGGGAGGGAAAAGCTGAGCTCTTCTCCCTGGGATCCAGAGACAGAGCACACCCGGGAACAGTTCAAAGCTGTGTCGGGGAGTGTTCAGACTGGGCATGAAGAAGCATTTCTTTACCAAGAGGGTGGTCAAACATTGGAGCAGGCTCCTAGAGAGGTGGTTGAGGCCCCAAACCTGTCAGTGTTTAAGAAGCTTTTGGACAATGACCTTAATAACCTGCTGTATAACCTTCAGTCTGCCCTGGCGTGGTCAGGTATTTGGACTCAATGATCATTGTAAGTCCCTTGCAATTGAAATATTCTAATTCTGTTCTCTTCTAAATGTGTTCCTGTGCAGCTATGTTCAGTTTTGGAAATGAGCTATTTTCTCAAATTAAAATAGGTTTGAAGCAAACCAGAAGAACTAACAGTATTAGCAGAAATCCAGCCTTGAGCTAATTCCTTCTTTTTGTGAACCATCATCCTTTTTCTTAATTAATTAATAATGGGAAAGTACAAAATTAAGTAATTCGGTTTGATTTTGGCTTCTCTAAATAAGAACAGAAGAGTGGTTGTATTGATTCAGAACTGGGGTCTATCAAGCCCAGTATCCTGTCTGAAATGCAGAAGGGCATGAAAGGGATATCAGGGGGAGAGTGAGAACAGGGCAATCACACGGTACTTGTTTCCATAATGTTGTTATTGTGTCCAAGTTTAAAGTTAAATAAATACACAAAGTACCTATTGCCCTCTAAATTCTTTTCGTTAGAACAGCAGAGCTTTGAAGGCTTCCACTCCGAAGGGATTCTCTGTGTTCACTGTCATGCCAGGCCTGTCTGCAGAACTGAAGCTAAAGGAAACTGGCTGGTTACAAGTGAAGTACCAAGTGTTCTCTCTCTAGGTGACCAAGTTCATTCAAAACTGAAGTAAATGGGTTTTGGGGGTTTGGTCTGTGTGAAATTAATTCAGTAACAAAATAAAATTTACTATAATTGATGCTCTTGTAGACCATTTCAGGAGTGATGATCAAAAGCTACAGGAAAACAGGTTGTGTTAGGCTTTGTCCATTAAATAATAGCCTCTGGCACCTGCCTTGCAAGCCCTTAAGCAGTGCACTGTGTGGAATGCAAGGCTGCTGGTGCTTTTCCATGCATGCTGTGTACTTGAACAGTGTTCTTAGTGGTGTAGCACCTGAACTTTAAATCACATCTAAATAAGAAGAAACAGAACAGTTTTATTAAGCACAATCAGCATAGGGAAATTGAATATAAATAGGATGAAAACTTGTTTTTAAAGGAAAATCATGTCTGCAAATTTCTGCAAGTATTAAATGTAGAGGAAAGCATTGATTTTTGAGACCTGTTTGGGAATTTGGCTGCAAATATTTCCCTGCATCATTGGAAAGAAGTACAAAACTTTCACAGCACAGCCACAAAGTTCTGCTATTGATTTCATAAAACCTAGGGAATAACAATAATTTTTCTATGAAAAAAAATTAGACCGTTTTCTTTCCCTGCAGGAACTTGAAGCAAGGCTGTTCTAATAAAGGTGGGAATTAACCACCTGAATGGTTTCCTGGCATCTACAGCTTTGTCATCATTTTAAAAATCAGTTTGAAATTTACAAGGTACAAGAGAGCAGCCATCAGTAAAATATGTGTGGGTTTGTGGGGGTATTGTTTATTTATTTTGGTTTGTTGGACTGATTTTTTACATTTTCCAGGATCATTGTAGGGAATTTGATGAGGTTTGTTGGAACAACAAAAAAAGGACTTCTTGATAGGGTAGCCAAGTTGATACCACAGCTGAGTGCTGCTATTCAATATTTGAGAGAGCCTACAGTGTCACATTTATAGAGGTGAAGGGAGTGACTACCAATGTCATAGATTTTGATGTTATTTTAAATTGGCCTCAAAACCGAAAAGGGTTTTGCTCTTGAGGGTTGTTTTTTACTACGGCAATTTATTGAAGGGTTGGTACTTTTTTGCGGGATTATTTAATGTAAAATTTATTCTTAGGTTGTTTGGTTTTTTTCCCCACCAGATAGTCAATACTAAAAGTTGTTTACTATTTTGCAGATAACCTGAAATGTACTGCCAATTTAAAATCTGCTTCTCCTTTGCTTTAGATGGAATATTTGTTTTTCAGCCTCCTTGCTTTTTGTGAAATGCTTCTGGATCTTTTTTCTTCCACCTTCCACAACAAAAAAAACCAATTTAAAAATCATTGAGACAGTATCTGCCTGTAATTATATACAGCAATGTTTTTGTAGCTCCATTGTAGAAATAATTTAGAAGATCATGTGCTGATACAACTCCTTGTAAAATCCTTTCGTAGTTTTTCTACAGTACTGTTATATATAATTTCATTAATTGTTTTAGATATAATTTCATGAATTGTTTTAGAAAACAAGAAAAATATTTTGGTGTAGCAGATAGCTATAGCACTTTTTCAAAAAATGAGTGACAACTGTAAACTGAATGACTTCACACAAAGGAGAGGCACACAAACATTTCTTGGATAATTAGAGGAATACAAAAGTGTGAATTTGCCCTGGCAGCCTGTATGCAGGCTCAGTGATAAAGCAAGGAGTGTGCCAGAAACAGTGAATGAAAGAAAACCTACCTCCCTTCCAACAAGAAGTGAGTTTCTCTGCTGTGGTGTTCTTCTGGGGAGCAGCAAGGCAATGAATGCTTTGGCCTGCTGTGCATGTGCACTGATGTATTTTGGTGCATGTGGTAAGAACAATGAATTTCTGCAGGCTGCATAGTAAATACTATTGCTGGGGAAGTGTGTACAGGGCAGTGGAGCTCCTTCTTGCACTGAATGGTTCTGAACCTATCAAGGCGTTCCTCTGAAGTGGGCCTGGTCTCACATTAGGCCATGTAATGTCTAAAACTAAACCCAAGTGATGCTGCAAGTACTGCCGTGGCCAGGTAGTGTGCAAAATGTGTCTTAGGCTGCGGTTTGGTGTAACTTACCTTTGCCTACCATTGTCCCTGCTGCCAGTGCCACAGGCACACATCCACCTTCTAGGAGTTCAGCTGAGTCCCAGGTGCCCTTGCTGCTTCCCAGCACCTGCTTTGGAAGTGATTCTTTGGGTGTTTGTTCAGGCCCTAATAGCAACACAGTCTGAGGATGTCTCAGGCAGCTTTTCTTCTGCCACAGTACTCAACAGCATTCCCCACCTCTGGGTTACCTCCCTTGAGGACTTTGGTTGCTTTTATGGAAATACGGCTCATGAATGTTGTTCAGGAAAGCATTATTTTGGTGTCATATGGATCATTCACTGCTACACCACCACCACAAAACTGCTTCTGACTCGCGTAAATTGCTGGGAGGCGTGTTTGATAGTCTTCTGTAACTCACCTTTCTATGCAGGTGCTGGCTGATCTTATCATGGTGGATTACTATCAAGTCCATCATGGAGGGGCACCTACTTCTTGTTTAACTTGACTTGAGGCACAGGAAAAAATGAAGGCTCCCTAAGGCCTGGTTTGTGGCTTGTTTATGGACAAACTGTAGGTCAGTTTGGGATTTTTCTTTTTGTGCCTGAAAAGGGATAAACTTGATGTACAGAGCTGCTGATAATAGTCAGACATCCTCAGCTGGCTGTAGAAAATTGCATTTTTGCAATGCTCTGTACTACTGCTGTTCCCTCGCTGTGCAGAGGCAGGTAGAGCTCCCCAGGTGATGCTCCCCAAAATGAGGTCCCTGCAGCATGCTGTGCTCATTTGCTTTTCACCCTCCCCATATGGAAGGTCACACACAGAGGGTTCTCACTGCTTTGGTGCATTTATGACATGTGTGCAGAAATGGGAACGTGTGAGTTCAGCTGGAATCAAGATTACTGTTCTGTGGATAGGCTCATTCTTGCCTAGGGAGGTAAAACAATTTTTACTGGAATATTTCCTTTCCTAAGTAGTTATTAAAGGTAAAGCTTTAAGCACCGTGTAGCACATCCTTACAGAAGACAGGTTCATTAGCTTAAACATTAACATCAAGAACTAAACTTATAAAAATATTCTTCATTTGTTTAGTCATGTGATTTGTTCTTTTGTTTGGATTTTAGCATTATTGTCTCATTATTAAGTTATTCAGCTTCCTTGTGATTTTCCTTCAATACATCGAATTTTCCAAAGACAATATAAGCATAGAAGAATCAAATTTTGCATAGTTGAATAGTGATGGAAGATTCTTTCTTTAAGTCAGGTAGAGTTAAGTAGAACAGTAGTCTTATTTGTACCTAGAACATTTGAAGTATATACAGGATGCAATGACTACCAAAAATAAAAGAAGAATAAATAAATCACAATTATTCTTCTGAGTTTGGGTTAAGGGAGGTAGTAATTCCACCTGCTTGAGTTCTCAGGTCAGTCATTTTTTATGCTAGGATTTTCTAATGCTATACTAATGTAGTTCTGGTTAAAATCCCTTCCTCAAATTCTTAAGGTGGGCTCAGGTTACCATAGCTCAAAACAGCTTGATAAAGAATTTTATTGCTCATCTTCCTCAGTCAAAGATACTAACGTTTGCAAACTTACATAATAAGGCATAGGAATATTCAGAAAAGTGGTTGCTAATGCATTTTTTCTTTAGGAAAAAAATACGAAGGAAAAATACGTTTTGCTGAACATGCTGAAAATTGTATTAGGACAATATTTCTTATAAGACTTAATTATTAATTATTACAAACTTAATTATTGGGTTTTTTGTCTTTTCATGTATTTGGTGTAACTATACAGTCAATTGTACTGATCTCTTGTGCAGCTGGGAACACCTGAAAGAAAAGGACAGAAAAGTGTGCCCTTTTATTCACTCAAGCAGATTTGTCACAGTCGTGTAACAGCCTAAAGGCTTCCTGCACAAACAAGTCAGGTTGCTTCAGTCAGGAATCTCTTTCAGGCCAAAAACAGGGGAAGCTCAGTTTAAAAAAAGAGAAAAAGGAAAAATAAAGAGTATTTAGATTAAAACTATGGTAAATTCTAATAGAATTTTCTAGTGAAACCGTTTAAATGTTTGTTTGCAAGGCTCTGGCATTGGATTGCAACCAAGAAATGGCAGCTTCAATATCCAACTATACTGGATTGTTAAAAGCTAAAGAACATTAATTTAACTAAGGAAATCAGCACTCTTTCTATACCAGAATATACTGATATCTTTGTGGGAGCAAATACAACTTTAATAGAGAATCATAGAATCTTTTATGTTGGAAAAGACCTTTGTGACCATTGAGTCCAAGCATTAACCCAGCATTGCCAAGTCCACCACTAAACCATGTCCCCAGGTGTCACATCTACACATGTTTTAAATACCTTACTACTCACCACTGCCCTGCTCAGCCTGGTTCATGTTCCACGTGTTGAATAAGAAGGTAGCATTAGGATAAAAATTCTGATGGCGGATCTGCCATCATGACTCTAAAAGCTACATTATTTATTGAAAGACCATTACAGTACTGGTGAGGAGAAGTGTGACTAAAATTGGAAAAGTCAAAATGTAGTGAAAATTTATTGTGTTCCTCAGATTAATATGGATACTGTACAGTGTTTCTGTGGAAGTCAGGTAAGTGATATTGGGGATTACTACGAATCAACCAGAAGTGACTCATTGAACATAATGACCTTTGTTACATTTTGTACAAGTTTGCTACTTAAAAAGGGCTGAGCTGGAATTCTTGGAAGTGGTAATTCACTCTTTATGCATGACTTGATTTTCTTTTCTAACTTACTTGGATGAGGTGGCGTAGGCTTTTACATCATCATGTTCTTGCTAGCAATGTCTAGTAATCCATTCTGTTAGCAAGAATGACACCTGAGATATTACATTTTTTTCTAGCTGGTGAGGTGATATCTATCACAAAGAAATCTGGATACTGGAAGAGGGATTCTAGAGTGGAAAGTAGTACATTACTTATTATGGATTGTGCTAATTACAGAAAGGAAGATTGCTCTCAAGTCCCAGTATGTCAGATGAAGCTGTAGATATTTAGTAAATCTGAAAATCAGACAAAAGGAATGTAAAATTGGAAAAAGTGTTATTTCAAAAAGAGTCACTGTCTGTAATCACCACTAGGACTTCATTTCAAAAGGTAATTTAAATTAATTTCACCCAGTTCAGCACTCTGCAGTTATTATTGTTTGTCTTAGGACTCTGGCAACACTTATCTTTCAATATTTATTTAATTTCAGTGGACTTGAATGCAAGAATTTTAGTTCACTACCTCATCAAAGGACTGGCTTCTTAATCTATAACATCTCACTACAGTGAGTCAATATAAAGCACAGACCATAGATATTAGGAAATTTATGATGATGTATAGATTTGAACTTGCCAGGTTAACATTTATGATACCAGGTAGAAATTAAAAGTCCTTTTAGAACTATTTTTATGTAAATTAGACAATAATTCTTTTTTTTTTCTTAAACATTATCAAATCTGGTAAATAATTTACACAAATTCTTTACTGTAAAAATAGACCTCCACAAGGAAACATTTAATTTCATTTACATTAATATTGTTCAGAACATAGATAGTAGGAGGTATGCTGTCATATTCATAAATGATCCAGCATCTGCTGGGAAAAGGGAAAACAATTAGAGATTTAAATCCTTTTACTCATCCAAAAGAGCATTTAGTCTCAACATGAGAAAATAAATGAAAAAATAAATATAATTGTTGGAAATAATTGTTAAAATAATTTCAGTCTTTGCTGTTTTTTTTTTTTAACTTATGGATGCAACAGATAATGTTGTTCTCCTCTATAAGTATCTTATAAAAATGCACAGAAAAATCTTTCAGTCATGGGTGTAATAATCAGTTCACTGTTATCAAAAGAATGGGTAGTACTGAGTAACTTCAATCCTTTTTGTATTCTTGTCATGTGAGAAAGACCTATATTGAAGTACAAACAGAACATGCCTTGGAGGAAAGTGTAGTCATTGCCTAATTGAATATACAATTTATTTTATCATTCCTTTGAATGTATCTTTCATTTTATTGGAAAAAAACCCCAAACCCTACCTAATCCATCCTCTGGTGTGCATGCTCATTATTTTAAAATTAAGACCTTCTTTTGCTTGAGTGCTTGTACATAGAAGCACAAACACATCTAAATTTACTCTCCTGTGTAGGCCAATTGAATTAACTTAGCTGCACATTTGAATAATATAAAAATGCACATAATGATCAGTAGAACCAGGACTCACACTCGTAATTTCTTTCAGAAATCACATGTAACTATTCACTTGAGAGAGCAATTTATAATTTTCTTGATAAACATGGAGAATCAGACAAATGGAAGGATCCAAAAAGTTGAATAATGCTAATGTTTTTGCTTTGAAATAGTGTAGTTTGTATATCAAGACCAAGAGGCCAATTTCTATATGTGTGATTCAAATTACTTGATAAAGAAATAAAGATGCTTCCCTCCAGCTGAATGAATGCTGTACAAGTCATTAATTAAAAATATATATAAAATTATGTATTCTAAATACATTTTTTATTCTTAAGTGTGTTCTTCTCAGTTCCTTCAGAATCGATTTATATCTGAATATTCATGGCACAGTACAAAACAATTTAATTAAAAATGATCACTTTTTTCTTTCTCTTTCCAGTTCAACAGAAGAGCAGTTTCACTGGCAAACACAAGGTAATGTACCTATCTACGTATACATTCTCTCCCAGAAAGATCATTTTTACCTAAAGAAGATGGAAGGGAAAAGCACATTGATGTATGTTTTTTTGGAGTTTTTGTGTGTTTTTTCTCATTGCTAGTGTGTGAAAACTGTACTTAAAAAGTGACAAGATTTGGCAAAAGTTGTTAGGATTGACAAAGGTACACTGAAACTAATGTAGAGTTTTGAGAAAGGGCATTGCTAAATGGTGTCTCTGGCTTTTTTTACTACTAGACCTAAATATTCTCATTTTGCTTTTATTAATCCAAGGCCACACTTTCAAAGGATGGCACAATTTTCAGTGTAGCCAGTGTCCTGGGAATGTGTGGCCTCCATTCCTTCATCAGCTGTGAATGCTTAGTCATATACAACTGGTTTTAGCTTTTGTCATGTAAATGGCTTTACCTTTTTGCCCTTCTTTTATGTTTTTATGTTGTTAATGTCATTACAGATGGTCAGAAGGATATAGAAGATGAACTCACCACTGGTCTGGAGCTGGTGGACTCCTGTATTAGATCGCTGCAGGAATCAGGGATACTTGATCCACAGGACTATTCAGCCAGTGAAAGTAAGTTGCTAGAAATATGTTTTCTAGAACCCAAAAATTTCATGCTTTAAAACTGAATGCATGTCTTTAAGTGCTGCTAGGTTTTTTGGGGAAAAACAAACGCATGAAATATATTTTAAAGGAAAATATTTTCTGTTTGCAGTGTTGCTGTACTATACTCTAAGGTCATGTTACAAAACTTCAGCATCACCACCATAAAAACAACATTCAAACAGCAATTTTTCACTATCCAAAGGTAATAAAATGAAACGTACAAGGTGGCTCTGAGGAAGTTTGATGTCTGATTGTAACCACTTGGCCAGGTAGCTGGTAATTCCTTACAACTAAAATTTTCTTGTGGATACACAGAAATAAGTGAACTTAAAGATGATGCACAGAACAGCAGCTGTAGCAAGAAAGGTGGAGTCTTTTCTCCATGGTTGGCTCACTGGTCACTTACCAGCCATTCTGTTTGCAGAACTGTGCAGTGAGTGGATGGATTGTTGGCTAGAACCAGCCACTGGGGAAGTGAATCAAGGCTACACAACAGCAAAAGTGAACAAGGGACATGCCAGTCCATGTGTTTGTAGAGCAGATGTCTACCAACAGTTGTGCCCATGAGTCACACCGAGACCGTTTTCCAGCATGTTAACTGGTCTGTTATCAGATGTAGCACTAGATGATGAAAAAGCAGGTTAATTCCCTAGATTCCTTTCTTTTTTCTCAGGCTCCTATCTCATATTCTGTCCCCATCTTCCACAGTATAAACCCACATTTACTTCCCTGCCTCTGCAGCTCCTGACACTGGCTTTGCTTTTTTTTTAGTATTCCTCTACATCTCCTTCCCTCTTGCTCAGTTGATCCCTGCTACCCAGTACCTTCTGACTGAGTCACATATTTGGAGGTGGCTGCCCAAATTCAGCTTTCTTGAGATCAAGAGGGAAAATCTCCCCTTCATCTGAAAAGGCTGATGAACTGTGACAGCCAACTTCTGCAAAGCATCTCTAGCAATGACAAGTCATCACCTGCAATATGGTCATCAGGTGACAAAAGGAAGACATTGCACATTGGATGCAGAATTTTAATTTGTCAGAACATTTTTCATTATTTTAGAACAAGGTTTGCTGTCAAATTCAAGCTGACAATCCTGGGACAATAGAAAATCTTTCATTTTTCATGTGCACAAGATTTCTGGGCCAACAGTGTCACTAACACTTTTGTTATGGTTTTGCTTAATCTGAACACAGTCTATATGATTGACATCTGTTAAAATGTTGCTTGATCTGAACAAGATGGGGAAAATGATGAAACAATGTAAGCCCTTGGCTTTTTCTTCGTTTGGAGGTGAGGAGAAACAAAACAGACTAGCATGATAAGGAAAATAAAATGTCTTCAAAATATGATTCTATGATAGAAAAATGAAACTAGGTAGATGGCAATATAGGAGATTGAGAGCAGAGGGGGGGCCAACTTGTATGGAGAACTGCCAGAAACTGGTTTAAGAGATGGAAACTAAGAAAAAAATGGTAGAGAAAAATGAAGATAGTACATGGAGTGAAGTCTGTGTACATGAAGAAAACTAATACTAAAGACATTTCTGGGGAGCATCACAATAAGCTAAAACACAAATAGGAATGCAGGTAGATAGAAAGAAGAATAAAGAACATGGGCAAATGGAAAACAGTGATGGAGAAGAGGAGCAATAGAGATGGATTTGTAGAGGATCATCAGGAGAGGAACCAAGGTTTGTTGAAGCAGGAGGTCCATACAGAATGTTGAAAGCTGAGTTTTCTTGGCTGGATGATCTGTTTGTGGGAGCGAGAGTTAGGTGCAAAGACAGGGAACAACAGTGTGATGGGAATGACAGCCAAGAAAAGGAAAAGTGGTATCATTATGGACAGGACAGTAGCTGTCCCTAAGAAACATAGGTTTGGAGAGAACAGGCAGGTGCATGTGCTCAGAAGGAAGCAGGCTTCCCCACAGGGCTGCAAGCTTGATCTTCTGCATTGTCAGGAAATATTTACAAAGCCTTTTGTCACAGTGCCCTTATTCCTCTGCTCTGGTCTCAGCTTGTAATAAAACTAGATTACTATTTGCCATTTATGGGTTTAATTAAAAATCAGATCTATATGCCAAAGCTAACAGTTGCAGCTCTGCTAATCACTCATAAATGCAATTAGGATGTCATATACTGGTTTTTTGGTGGTTTTTTTTTGGTTTGGGGGTCTTTTTTGAATTTCGAGTAAAATGTTACAAACACATCAGACAGGTAGAATGTTCCTGTGTTTTAAAAGTCAAAAGTACAAAAGTCAAGATGTCTGTACAGCATAATTTGAATTTCTTATGAATGCATTAGAAAACAATTATTATCATGCCCTACTTTGTACATTTTCTGTCCATGCCTCATTTACCCCAAGTTAAGGCTCAAATTGCAACAGCACACTAGAGGGGAGGATGCTTCTGACTTCTGTAAGCAACGAGTAGAACACACATACACAATGAAAACAAAAGTCTCATATTTACTTAAAATTTTATTCTGTCCCTCCTTTGTGTCCTAAAGCTTTCCTTTTATAGTTGTAAAATCATTTAAAGTATTTTCTGCTGATACATGATTTTAGGTGTTCCCAGTTAGGTGTGCTCAGAACAGTTGTAACAGAACACTGTGGGAGCACAGTCTCAAATATTTGAAGCATGATACAAAAAGGAAGTTTAAAGCCCACTCTGTAATGTCTCAAACACAGTATTTGCATTTCCTAGACACTTCTGTTCTTAAATACTTTCAATCTTGAAATAGGAAATGAGTTCTATATAAATGTTTCACTTTACAGGTATTCCAAAAATCACCATTTGTGATGTATCTGAAGTAAACATTGAGTGCTGTAGAATTATCCACCAGGGTGCTATTTTTTTTTTATTTGTATTGAACGTTTTTCAATGGAGACCTGATGTGATGCAGTAAAAAACACTGAACCATTTTGCACTGTGTGCACTGGCCATAAGGCAAGGAAGGAGGGGAAGAGCGATGACTCAGAAAAGGAAACTTAGTCTGGCATTTTCTAACTTTTGAGCTCCCAATTTGACAATTTTACTATGTTTACTTCTCTGCAGTTTGACTGCAAAACTGTATTTTAAGTAACAAGACTGACTTTGAGGAGAGCATTTCCTGCCTGCCATGCATTTGAAGCAGATTTTTAAAAATCATCATATGAAAGCTTGCCCAATGATGTGACCACAGCTTCCTTTTCTGAACTGTGTGCATCTAGTCTAATGACTTCATCTATCAGTAGCCCTGCCTTTGTAGAGGATTAGTGTGTCTCTACTCAGAATCTTTACAATTTGGTTTCACGCACTCTGATTTTCTCAGACTTAGTTTTAAAAAGTCTTCACATAGCACTGAGCTGTTATAATACTCTAAATCCCAAACATCACTTCACATGTGCTATTCCTTTAGTAGCAAATAAAAGCCATGAAAAAAAGGCTAAGGGGACAAGTCACATGAAAGGGGCTTACACAGGAGGGGCTCTGTATTGCTAATAGAGATGCTCACTAATTATCTTTACTTAGTGTGAATCAGCAAATGTAAAAAACCTTAAGTATATAAAACTTCTTTATTTGGTGAAATGAAGGCAGAGTGATAACTGGTTTTAAAGTAATTATTATCAGACAGGCAGATTCATAACTGCTGCAAGCTCGCATACAAGCTTCCTGTGGTGGAGCTGACCCTGGGACAAGGTTATATCCAACCAAGGGGAGCTCCTGCACTGTCACCCACCTCTTTCTTCTGTCCCAACTCAGTGTCTTCCTCAAACCATGTGCTTCCAGCTACAACCGACAGACAAAAAGTCAGGAAACTTCCAGAATTATGCAAGAAACTGCATCTGACTGGAGCCCTGAGCCTGCATCTCCATGGTCCAGTTCCCCACACTGCAATGATTTCTCGTTATCTCTATGTAGCTCTGGATCTGTCAAGACTATGTCACTCCAGTTTACATCAAACATGTCATAGTTTTGTGGCCTCAGAGGGGTGTTCAGCCTCTCCTGAGTGTTCCTGGGGATCATCAGCAGAACAACAGTGGTCCACACATCCCCTCAGTCCTCGAGGGAAGGGCACATACAGGCTGCTGCTTGTGTCAGTAGACATCAGCTACAGAGGGTCCAGGGGTCACCCTGAGAGCACTCAATCCATCCTGCTCCCTGCTCTACGTTGCTGTAACACCCAGCTTGCCTGGCTGCTCCTCTCTGAAAACATTTCTTCCTTCTGCCATTACCTTTTTCTAACAGGAACTCAAAAGCACGGCTTTTGCAGAAATGAATATAAGTTACTGTCACCTTAAATAGGGTCAGGGGAAAGACCAGATGTGTGAGAGCCAATGTAGTCACATATAAGATGCTGGAAACGAGTCATGGAAGAGGGATGGGAATGCACAGTAAGTGCAGGACCTGAAATCACTGGGTGAGTAAACATGCAGAGGAACGAAATTTAGTTCAGGACAGAGTTATCTCATTAGGGATGTTTCAGGAGACACAGCAGTACTGAACAGTGAATGTAGCTCAGGAAAGGTATTTTCATGGCAGAATGGTTTAATCTAGTGAGGAAATGCATGTGAAAATAAATTTTGTGAGGGCTGAGTATGTACTGTGGAGATGAAAAATTAATATTTCTGACTAGAAATCTTGGAAAAATGTGGGATAAAAGAAGCAAGACATTATTTCCTCTCCTTGCCATCACTGCACCACTGTCTCAAAATCACACAACTACTTCAGATCCATTCCTTTTACTGCCTTGTCAATGCACCTCCTTTTTTGTTTTTGTTTTGGTTTTTTTCCCACTCACATTATATGTAAGAACAATTGAAAAGTTGGAAAGCTGCATGGAAGGAAGGAGAGTAAACACAGATATACAGCTGTCAGAGTTAAGAAGACTGGCTGCTGAGGACATTTGTCATTAAGGTTTAATAAGGTTGCAGTCTGGCCTGCAGATGAGTGGGAAAGGTCCTGATGAACTCCCTGAGGCCCTCAGATGTCCATCCTCTGTGACAGAGAAACTGGAGTCCTCTAAGCAGTTTTTAAGACCAAACTACCTTTTCCTGATGATGTTTGTAAATTTGCAGTTTACAGATGGGTAGTGTAAGGTAAAAGTGGAACAAGAGGAAAAGTTGGTTCTATATTTCTTTCCCTTCTATTAGTTTCTCTGGCCCCCGATTCCTGTGGGTCATTAGCATGCCACATCAGAGGATTGACATGACACTGTCATCAGAACAGTTTCTGAGATAATTAGCTGAAGCTCACTGAGTCTTTACAGAATACACTGCATCCTTACAGTCTGCAGTGGTGGAGACAGGCAGTGGTTTTTCCTTCTGTCATGGCATTAGCAAGAGGAGGGTTAGAAGACTTCTAACATTACTGAGCAAATCCATTGGCACTTTCTTCCTAACTTAAACCACAGGCTCAAATGTCTGCTAATACAGAAGTCTCTAATTTTAATTTATCTATTCTTAAATCTTCCATGCTTTTTCCTTTGCTTCAGCCTCCACAAAATGACCATAGGACCGGTCTTTAAAGGATTTTGGGGCGGATTTATGAAGCTTTTAGTGTTTATGTTGCTAACTGAAACAGAATAATTTCATTATTTTTCACTTGCTTCATCACTTCATTTGGCAACCTTCCTTGTTTGCTCTCTAAATCAACAGCACAGACTGTAGGAACAGAGCTCTCGTTGACATGGATCAGAAAACTTTCTGGATAGTTCTCCCAATTGTCTTGATAATTTTTAAATGCTCATTTTTCATTTCAGTTTTTAATTTTTTAGAACAAGAGGTTTCTGTTAGGATTGCAGTTTTTCCCACACAACACTGCCAGTACTCCAGATGAATTTTTTTCCCCACATTTTCTGGATACATATTTTTATTTATGTCTGTGACCCTGTTGTCCTGGTGCTCAGGATTAATTGCAGAATTCTGAGCACTGATAAGGGAATAAATACAATGCAGATTTAATAATACTATCTTCTTGGCTAAGGCCATTTCATGATGCACTGCACAGATGCTACATATTGACAGAAGTGGAGGCAATTAAGAGTGTCCAAGTTTTTCTGGGGAAGAAAAATAATGGTTTACCACTTTGCTCTCAATCCCAGAATATATCAACTCTTTTAGTCATTTGAAACTATTTGCCCCAAATGTCGCACAAATAGGTAGCAGTACCATTTAGATGCTGGGGTTTTTTCTCTCTGAAGAAAGAATTATGTTACAAGAACATTTTAACACATTAAATTATATACAGATGTTGCATTAGACCGATGTGGATTTCACTTAAAACCCCTGTCTAATTATGAGGCTGAAAAGGTAGACTAAACTCTTACTTTATTCTCTTAATTCACTTTTGTTTCAGCAATTTTTTGTAATAAGAGAGATCTTCCTTACCCAGTGGGAAAGCAGATGTCCCAGCTTGAAAAAAGCACTCCTTGTTCAACCTGTATGATTTTCAACTTTTATCAGCTGATTTTATCATAGATACTGAAAATGGATTGAAACAAATAGGCACTATTTACACAATGAATGTGTAAAAGGATGTCTGTTTATGTGTTTTCCATCCCATAGCTCTTGCTTTGTGAAATTGCCACCTGTCAGATGGCTGGACATGCTCAATGAGATGAAATTTGGCAACAGTGGACATCACAGTTTTTTGACAGATGAAGTTATTTCGATTTCATTATCTGCTCTGAGAGCCAGAGCTATCCAGCTTAGTCATTCTTTGTGCACACAAAGGAGGTGTTCTTGTGGGATCTCCTGGTAAACATGCACACTAATAAAATCATGTGCTCTTTGAGTATGTTTCCAAGCTGAAAAACCCCTAGGAAGTGTGCACGCCCCTCCTCCATTTCAGGATCAGAGTCTTTAGAGTAGAAGTGGCATAAGTGCCTAACACAGGGTATCTTTCTGTCTGCTGCATTAATGGAAACCCAGCAGTGTCTGACTCAAGAGTTCATAGCTCCAGATAAATCTCTCAGAGTGTGAAGTCTGAGGAAATTTTGATTTATTGTGGAAACTTTTGTCAGTATCGTAATAAATTTAGGGTAAATATTTATGGTTGGACATTTTGGGTGCCTCTCCTTATTCCATTAATCTCTTCTAAAACAAGCCTTTGGCCAATCTTCGCTTCAAAACTTTGGGGTTTTAAAGTCATCTTTGCCCAGTTTGTAATGGAGTAAATCTCTGAAAGGGGGACACCATTTTTCAAAGGGTGGTTTCACAGTTGTTCATTGTATGTTCTCACAGAGAAAGTTGGAAAGGAATCGTCTCAAATTCAGCCTTTTGAAGTAGTTGTTAAATATGTAGATTTCTTAGAAATGGAGATAAGATGTTGTTTCCTTTACCCATCTCCCCTTTCTGGCCCTAGTCACCCTAAGTGTGAGCATGATATAACTATTAAGTCATTTAACATTGTAATAGTCACTGGCTGATCACAAACAGAGACCTGCTTTCCAGGGGCAATCCTCAGAAGGAGATGAATGTCTTTACAAAATAGCTGACCATGAAAAGCTTCTGTAGATTCATTGCTAAGATATTAGAATTTGATGAAATGAAGCTGGCTCTAGTGCTGCTCTTACATCTCAGCCCCAGTGTTTACAGCCAGTGCTGCCTCAGGAAATGCTCCATCAGCACTAAGCATCATAAGCTTGGACTCTATTGTTTTCATTCTCTGTCACAGGCAGAGCTCAAAGGCATTGAGAATAGCACCAGAAGAAGAGATGTAGCTCAAACACTGTCATGCAATACTCCATCACCTTGCCCTTCTGGGTATCAGGATGGTATAACAGGCACATCTTTGTTGCTGACATATCACATCCTGGTAAATTCATGTCAGTGTTCTTCCTTTAAGAGCATGAGTGAAGTTTTCCTTCTTGGCTGCTTCCCTTATGCAGGCAGGAGGAGACCAAACTTAGGAGCAAAGTCACAGTAGGGGCTTTCACCACCAGGATTCCTGACAGACTTCGGTATTTACTTCAGGATGGACTCAGGTCCAGCTGATCTTATTACTCTTTGGTTTGCTGCCTGTCTTCAAGTTCAGGTGTGGTTTGCAAGCAGGAAACCTGGTGAAGGCTGAATGAACCATCAGTGTTCAGGGAAGCAGTTTATGCTTTCCCTGGTTTCCTCAGAGGTGGCACAGAAGTTGCTGTGGGCACCCTCCTGTGCAGGGCTTCAATCATCTCAATTCTTCTGCAGCCCTTCTGTAGATTGGTAGGTGCCTGGGTGAGTTTATAGGCCTCCAGGGGGAAGGCACAAGAAGCCACTGGCAAAAGTGCTGTTCAAAACTGATAGCCCAGTACATGCCCTTATTCTTGGACCTAAACCTCTGTAGGCTGCCTCTTGCAATTTCCTCTCCTCAGGAAGTTCTCCAGCTGGAGACACTCACACCATCTTAACATTCAGCCTTCTCCCTTCCTATGCTCTCTTGCCTTTTCTTAGTGCACCATCTTTCCCTAAACCACCCATTTCTGTCTTACCACATCCTTGTCTTTTGTGTCCTTTCTTGTTTCAATTCCCATCTTTTCTTTTATCTTCTTCCTTTATCTTTTATTTTTTTACATGCCATGCAATAAAGCCTCAGTGCTTGTCCCCAAAACAGATGATCGTTCATTCTCAGAGACCAAAAAAAAACCCAAAAAAAATCCATCAAAACCTCCCAAAACCCACACATATTTTCTGCATATAAGTGACCTTGCTATCCTGACTTTTCACATACTTTCCCATTAACTAGAAGCAAACCCAGATTGTGCATTGTGTCATGTTGGTAGTCCAGAGGTAACACTATGAGAACATTGCAACTAATGAATTTTTAATTTCCCTCAGTTTCTCCACAGCAGCCTACAGGCTGAATTTTTGTTTCAATGTGCTGTGACCTGTAACATGGATTTGCTTGGAATTTACTTATATCTGCAAAATGAAACGTGTTTATTTATAAATTCCATACTGATATCACAATATTACTTCACATCTCTGAATTTGTCCTGTGATGAATCTGATTTTGGTATCTGGTGTCACTTAATGCTGTGCAACTGACTCAAAATCCATGCCTAAGGAAAACAACCCCTCACAATCTAGCTTTAGTACTGTAGTATAAAATAGTGGGGGAAAAAAAAAAAAAAAAAGAGCAGTAAGAGCAGGTAAAACATACGTGGAGGGGGGAAATGGCAAGATGAGAGTCAAGACCAGGACAGCAGGAACAATTAGCAGCAACATCAAAGATGGATAGGAGGTAATGATCAGTTTGTAATGCTTAGTCTGTGTCAAACACAAATCCTTTACAGGCAACCAGGTGTTTCCTAATCCACTGCAGGAAGCAGCTACTGAACCTCGTTAGGACATGACAGTGACTTATAGTAGCATCTGTAGGAGCAGAACAAAGAAAGGCTTTTGGCATCCGAACCTACAGTGCAAAGAACATCAGTAAATATTGTGCCTGTAGTACGGGCCAGGAAACAAATGCACCGACATCCCCACGACAGACTGATAAACCACTCGCCCTACTCCTGCCTCAGTGGCAATGCCAGTGCCTGCACTCTCAACACAGTCAGGAGTGCCAAGAGCCACATAATTCTGGGATCTGCCGATGCCAGCTTGTGAGCATAAGCATTGTGGAGATGCAGCCCTGGAAAAAGAGGTAGTTGGCTTGTTAGCCTATGTAAAATGATGTATGTGGAAGATAAAATTTTGGCAGGTATGGATTTGGGTTTGATTTCTGTTGTGCTGCATGCAGTTTACACAGCTCTCAATCAAGTAGGATTTTTGTGACTTCTGTGGTAACGTAGATTAGAGAGCTGCTTCCATTTTTTCCATTCTGACCTTATAAATGGAGAAATGCATTTTCTCAGGACAGTGTGAGAGCAGAGAGTGGTGCACATTTGTGTGGACACAGAGAAAGAAAGCAGAATGGTATACTTTCTGGTTTGTGGCAGAGATGGTTTTGGCAGATGAAAAAGATTGTAATAAAATTTTGACCTTTTTGACTTACTTTTTAATTGACTTCTGAGGCAGAGCTAAACACATGCTGAACTGCCTCACCTCAGAGACCAAATAGTCATTTTCTTATGTGGACAGAAAAGATTCAGGATTTAAGCCTGTCAAAAGTCTGGAAAAAACGGAGTTCTACTTTGCACAAGAAGAGGAAACCTGTTTTGTGCTAGTAGTTAAGTTCATAGAGCAACATAATAGCATAATAGATCTGCTGATATCTTTTGTATTAGATCCATATATCTGTGAGGGGTTTTATAGGATTTTATAATCAGAAGCTGTTGGGCACTTTTTTTTTCAGCAGTCTAATTTAGGTCTATCAGAGGAGATTTGTCTGTTCATTTTCTTTTCAGATAATGCATTCAGCTTCCATGTGCATCATGTTTGTGTGATGTCTATAAACATCTGATTTTATTTCCTAGTAATAAAAAGGGAACACATTAGTTTAGTACTATTGATAGCAATTTTAGGCTGTGCTAGGCACAGAGGGTGACTAGAAACACTTGATGCTCACAGCTGGTTTTCACAGGTAGAAAACACTTCAAAAAATTAGGATTTAATAATGTAAAATATGTTCTTAACATAGCCCTTTTTTTTCCCTGTAAACAAAGCCCACACATAATTTTAAATGTAGTTATTCCTTTAAAAATGGGAGACTGATAATGAAAACACAAATTAAAAAATGACAGGTTTTAATACCAAAACCCAGTGTTTCTCAAATGGAAACATGGCAGTTCATTCTGAGTTGGAGTTTCCTGTCTGTGTTGCAACGTGCAGTGCCTCCTCCTGTACACGAATTTCTTCTTCTGGTCACATTCACAAATGTATCTAATCCCATTAAGGAGCCTCACTCAGGTACTGTCTTCCTGTGGTTCCACAGTGATATTTTAATAGAGAGCAAGCTTCTGTTACAGTGAAGTGTTCTACCACTCCTAGTGTTGCAAAATGTCACAGAAGCAGCATCAGAAAGGCTTGAGGATACTATTTTTCCTCTTTGTGTCTTTAATGAAGAAATGTAATTTAGTTATCATCCTTGCTGCCCATGTTGTTCTTGTATTATTTATCTGTTGCTCCAATAAAGCTCATTGTCCTAATGGCCAATGATAAATTATCTTGTTCAGAGACTATCTGATTTTGATATCTGCAGGGTTTAGCAAATAATTTCATAAAATATGATTAATCTTCTACCAAAAAAATTTGTTTTAATCTTGGGGTCAATTAAAAACTTGCATTAGTAGGGTTATCCTTGGTTTTAAATTCAGTTGAGGATAGATCAAAACAAACAAACAGAAGACAAACAAAGACAAAGCCAGCTTCTGTATTCTGAGCTTAAATATGTATAAATCTGTTCTTGCTCAGTGCATATATTTCAGTCCCGGTCTGCAGCATCTTCAAGAATTTCTCTCATTAGTAATGGAACTCCAGATTTTTCCTGCTGTCAAACATTACCCAGTATTGCTTATGAAAGAAGATCCGGCTGGTTTTACATTTCATACAAACATCTGGAGTAATGCTATGCATGATATGGTATAAAAAGCAAAATACACACTATCTGAAGTTACCCTATCATGTCAGGATTACTTAAGCTTTGCTACATTACCTTATTCCATGAGGTTTAAAAAAAAAATCTTCCAGGAATCAAAAAAAGAAATATTTACTACTGGGATGGAATGCAAACATTTTTTTTCCTATGCCCTTCAAGTCTTATACTTTTCTACTACTTCTCGTGGACGTTTATGGTGCTTTGCTATCCCTTGGAGTAGAGATTTATTATTTCAAATCCTAGAATATGCCTCTGTTTTCTTCTTACAGTATTGGCAGAAGTGTTACCTTGTGTAAAAAGCATAAGATAATCAGTATCTAATGAAACTAGTTTCTATTTCCAGTTCACTTACTGTTGAAATAAAGTGTTTTTGATCTTTTTTTCCAATAGTAATTAGGTCAGAAGGAGAGTTATAAGGGATATCCTTGTATTGTTCACTTATATAATGGTATCAGCCTAGTTTTTTGCATCATTTCTCCAGCTATATATCATATATCATTTATAGAATTCTTGGATGAAAATGAACTTATTCCACACTTATGAACTCATTCCACAAAATCCTATTTTCCAGTACCTAAGAATACGTTCTATAGCAGTACTAAAGACCTTTTTTGTATTTGTAGGTAGAACATAGCCCTCTTAATGCTGGTAGGGCATGGCATTGCATATAAATAACTTTCCTTTTTTGTAAAACAAGTTTGTTTTCAGTGTACCCATTTAAGATTTGCTGCCTCTCATCTAAAGAGATGTGTTTGGTTCATAACAAGGGAGCTGCTTGTGATTAAGCATTTAAAGTATTACCATTTATTTCTTCATTTTAAGCATGCAGATGGTGTCCCCGCTCTTGCCCTCCCCCTGCCTTTTTTTTTGCCCTTCTACTTTCTTCATTTCTAGGGTGTTGAAATCCTTTGCTATATTGCAGCCTTGGCAATTTTTCTTGTAATATAAAGATACTGATATATTTAATATTTAATATCTCCTAGAAGGTAGATGTTGAAATATTTTCCTAGAGCTATTCTAGTTCTTGTCTAAGATTTGGAGGGAGAATGGGTGTCATGCTTATTACTGTTGTTACAGGAGAGCTGTGTGTTATCTTCTATTTGAGGTCAGACTAACAGATGCCTTGAAAACCCTTCTTTTCCTACATTATCTGTTTGACCAGTTGCAACTGACAAGTTGTGTTTTCAACTTCAGATCTTAAGTTTTGCCTTAATTTAATCTCTCCCTTTCCTAATTAAGAAAAGGTCTTCTTTTTATGATTGCCACAAAGTTCTATCATCTAGTTCCCAAGGACTTTCCTTATTGCCCCATGCCTCTGCATTTCTCACAACTTTCCTGGAGACTAGAAAATGGAGAAGGTCTGTACCTCTGTGGCATTGTCGCTGCTTTTTGCCACCCTCTGTGGTACTTGCAGGGCCTCCCTTCTGCTCACTCAATTCTTCTGCTTTCCAAAACCATCCTAAATCATCTTGGCAAGAGAGAGTTTCTTCAAAGAATGTTTCAGATGACCTCAAAAATAGCACATAGTGCAACGAAGGGGGTTAAAACAGACAAATAGTTGTTCCTTACCCTTCTGATTTGGAAGGAAAGTTTACTCCTCATTCCAGATGAAGCAGTTTAATTCTGGGAGCAGGACTTAGGATGTATGAGTGAGATGCCAAAGAATTTAGTATCACCAGGGATAAGTCTGTCCACCTTGTCATTAACTATCATCACTTCTTCTCTAATGTCAGATACTGTGGAAGGACACCAGCAGGTTACCATCAGAAGTGCTCTCTTGTTATGCTGTTCTTTTTAAATTATCCATTCCTTTGTGAAACTGGGCAACAAATAGAACTCAGCTTTAGGAGGGGTTGGCAACTGCTTACTCGAATGCAGACACTTTAATGAACTAACAAAAAAGTAGGTTGTAGGGTAGGAATCAATATTTTGCACTCAAACTAAATGACCTGGGAGGCAGAAGAAACAAGTAAGTGATGACTTTTTGGTATTTGAGATCCTTAATTAGGCATATACTAACAGTTAGGAGTTGGCTCCTCTCGATGGGATGTGAGGCACCTCAACCTATTAACTCTGTAAATGAATGTTTAAAGGACATTAAAGGAGTTTTGCCAGTGTTTTTCTTTGAACTGTTATCCAAATGAGCAAAGCAGGTTGAAGAATGTGTAAAGTGATTAATTACACTAATTAAAAACACTTTATTTACACTTACTCTATAATTTATCATTACTACTTTTGTCAGTTGATCGAAGGTGAGTGAAGTGTTGTTTATAATTGGTATGGGAGCTAATTAAATGGTCGTTCGAGCATGTTTTGGTCTATTTCCTTTGTCAATTAGAACTGGCATTGTAATAGATGGCTGACCAAATGGAGATGTATAGCACAGTAGTAGTGCTACACTTTACTACTTGGAGAAGCAAATGGGAAGCCAACTGACTTTAAGTCTCAAGAAGAAAAAACCCTTCTCCTTTCACTTGCCTGCTATTTTTGTTTGTAACTTCATATGAAAAACTCTGGTAACACGCATGCAATTACCTCATGGAGGGTGACTAGGTAGATGTTTCTGTTGTTTGTACTGTAATTATTTTAGCCAATTCAGAGGTAATTATTGCATAGATTTGGGATACTGAATTAATCGTACCATTATTCTGCAATAATATAGCACTGTATATAACTTGTCATTATCTGATATTTGTTTTATAATGGAACAACTACCAGACAACGTAATATTGAATACTTGTTCCACACTAAATTTCTGCTCTGTAGTGTAATACATGAATCCTGTTTTGTAAATCAGCCCTTTTATTTGTTTTTTTTTATTTGTTTTGGAGATTGACCATACTATTGCTATAGTATTATCTTGAATTGTTAGATACTGTGAAGCTAAAATGTTTGAAGTATTCCCTAAGATACAGTGTTCTAAGGATTAGGAAAAGGGAACAACTTTTCAGATGTTTGACAGGCAGACACTAGGGACAGATTGTCAGTAATATCCCCAAGAGAGCAATTTCTGTTGTTTTTTTTTAGGAGTTCCTCCTTTACAAGAAACCCACATTCATCTGACTCTTTAGCTTTGTGACACAGCAATGGTGCTACAATGTGTAACAGAAAAACTATCAAGATCTCTGAGTATGTAATAGAGTTAACCCACACTCCTGCAACCTTAACTTGCTCTCCTGTAGTTTAAATATGTATCACAAATACTGGTTGTACTTAAATCTTATCAGACTTTCCCTTGGGAAACTGTCCTTAAGAAAAAAGGGGTCCTGCAAGGCTGGACACTCTTTAAGAAGGAAATCTTAATGGCACAGGAGTAGGACATCCCTATATGCCAAAAGATGACCTGATGGGGAAGAACACCAGCCTGGCTGAAGAGGGAGCTTTTGCTAGAACTCAGGGGGAAAAGGAGAGTTTATGACCTTTGGAAGAAGGAGGTAGGCAACTCAGGAAGACTACAAAGATGTCATTTGGTCATGCAGAGAGAAAATGAGAAAGGCAAAAGCTCAGCTAGAACTCAATCTGTTAACTGCTGTGAAAGATAATAAAATGTGTTTTTATAAATACATTAATAAAAAAAGGAGGGCCAAGGAAAATCTCCATCCATTATTAGATTTGGGCAGGAGGGGGAACATTGCCACCAAGAATGAGGAGAAGGCTGAGGTATTTAATGTCTTCTTTGCCTGAGTCTTTATCAGAAAGACCAGTTATCCTCAGGACAACCAGACCCCTGAGATGGTAGACAGGCGTGGGGAGCAGAATAGACCTCCTGCAATGCAGGAGGAAGTTTTGAGTGACCTATTGAGCCACTTAGACACTCACAAGTCTATATGGGGCAGAATGGGATTCACCAGAGGGTGCTAAGGGAGCTGGCAGAAGAGCTCATCAAGTCACTCTCCATCATTTATCATCAGTTATCATGATGGTTGTCCAAGGAGGTCCCAGACAACAGGAGGTTGGCAGATGTGATGCCTGTCTACAAGAAGTGTTGGAAGGAGGAACTACAGGGCTATCAGCCCAATCTTGGTGCTGGGGAAGATTATGGAACAGATTATCCTGAGTGTGATCACATGGCACATATTGGACAATCAGGGGATCAAGCCCAGCCACCACAGGTTTAACAAAACCAAGTCCTGTTCATCAACCTGATCTCCTTCTATGACAGGTGACCTGCCTTGATGATGAGGGAAAGACTGGGGATTTAATCTACCTGGACTTCAATAAAACTTTTGATACTCTCTCCCGCAGCATTCTCCTGGAAAAACTGGCAGCCTATGGCTTGGACTGGTGCACTCTTCCCTGGGTTAAAAACTGGAACGATGGCCAGACCCAAAGATTGGTGGTGAATGTTGCTGCATCCAGTTGGTGGCCAGTCAGTTGTGGCCAGGATTGGAGCCAGTCCTATTTAATATCTTTATCAACAATCTGGACAAGCAGATGGAGTGCACCCTCAGCAAGTTTGTGGTTGACAACAAGTTGGGCAGGCGTGTTAATTTTCTAGAGGGTAGGCAGGCTCTACAGAGGGATCTGGACAGGCAGGATCGATGGGCCAAGGCCAGCTGCATGAGGTTCAACAAGGTGAAGTGCCAGGTCCTGCACTTTGGCCAAAAGAGCCTCATGCAGCTCTGCAGGCTGGGGGAAGAGTGGCTGGAAAGTTGCCAGTGGAAAAGGACACAGGGGGCTGGTTGACAGCTGGCTGAACATGATCTAGGAGTGTGTCCAGTGGTGGCCAATGGTATCCTGGCCTGGACCAGCAATAGTGTGGCCAGCAGGACCAGGGCAGTGATCATCATCCTGTACTCAGCACTGGTGAGGCCACACCTCAAATCATGTGTCCAGTTTTGGATCTCTCAATGCAAGAAAGACATTGAGGTGCAGGAGCATGTCCAGAGAAGGGCAGCAGAGCTGGTGAAGAGTCTGGAGCACAAGTCTTAGGAGGAGCAGCTGAGGGAGCTGGGGTTCTGTAGCCTGGAGAAAGAGAGGCTCAGGGGAGACCCCATTGCTCTCTACAACTGCCAGAAAGGAGACTGTAGCCAGGTGGAGGTCGGCCTCTTCTCCCAGGCAACCACCAACAGGACAAGAGGAAATGGCCTCAAGCTGCACCACGTGAGGTTCAGGTTGGACATCAGGAAAAATTTTTTCACTGAAGGGGTGGTTAAGGATTGGAAGAAGCTTCCCAGGGAGATGGTGGAGTCACGATGCCTGGAATTGTTCAAGAAATTACAGGAAATGGCACTTAGTGCTGTGGTTTAGTTGACAAAGTGGTGTTCAGTCAAAGGTTGGACTTGATGAACCTGGAGCTCTTTTTCAACCTTAACAATTCTGTGATTCCATCATGTGTTTGTTTTTAAAACCTCACTTGTGATCTGGTAGTATTACAAATATTACAAATTTCATATGATGAGCTTCATTGCCCCCCATCTCTAATCAGAGTCAGTGTACTGAAGCAGCCTCTCAGCACTTAGAAAATCGCTTATCTTCTGACATTGGTAAGGTCCTTGGAGCCCAAGTGCCTTCTGGCTTTCTTATATGAGATGCTCTTCTGCTTATGACCACCATGGGCTATGATTCAGGTGAGCTCTACTACTTGTGTGGTCACTAGACAAGTTCTTACCCTTAAGTGGAAGGGAAGAAAACATTTGATGACTCACCAGCTCTGACTCCCAAACAAGATTCCTGTCTTTTCAACTACTGTTGGTGCTGATGCCTTTTTTTTGTAATCTCTCAGTGAAGCCTCAGTCAGCATTAATGACTTTTCATTGAATCAGAATTCAGTGTGTTGATGCACGTTGGTCTTTGTTGGTTTTGGTTTGATTTGGTTTTTTTAGCTAGAACAGTATAAGCAGGTACTGGGAAATATCTTAGTATTTTGCTGTTCTGCCATTTAAAATATTTTTGCTTGCAAATACTTGCCATTCAAGAATAATTTATTAAAAATATAAATTAAAAATTAAATTTTTGTGTTGTGATTTTGTTTCCTTGGTTTGATTTTTGGTTTTTTTTACTCTGAATGATGTAAGAAGGAAGAGGACATGGTCTGAAGAGATTAGAAATGACAGGCAAAATAGTTTATTTTCAAAGAAAATACTGCTCTTGAAAATTAAAAAGACAAATGTTCTCATAATTTTATTTTTTTTCCTCACTTTTGACCGAGTCATGAATTATAATAGTAGCCTGCATTTTTTGCATCACTTTGCTTCCCGTAATCAACTCTTACTGTGAGGTCCTTGAATTAATAATAGTCTCATCATTTAAGACCACTCACTTCCTTAGTTTGGTTTTTAAATAGCTACACTGCACCTTATTTCAGCATTGTGCATTGTATTTTCAGAAGGAAAAGCAGTGGCCCCTGAAGGAATCCTGCCAGTGCAGATCCCTGTCCCTCCCAGGCCAGGGGGCACAGCACAGCCCCAGCTGCGCCATGGGGCTCACCCTGCAACCCTGGCCTCCTGCTTCCCCCACTTCCCCCTTGGCAGAAGCAGGCAGATGCTGTGGAAGCTCTCCTCTGCTGTGGTTTGTCTGGAGCCTGGAGCTCACCAGGTTACACTGATGGCCACATGCAGTGTTCTCAGTGCCAAGAACCAGGCTGGTCAGTGCAATGTCACACTGTGTTTTGTCAAATGCAGTGTGGCAGGATGACGGCAAGTGTAGGCTTCAATGCTGCTCTCTTTGGTAAGAGAGCACTGCCTCTGCTCCTCCTCCCCATTTGGCTTGAAGTGTGCAAGGTACTCTCAGGTCCTCCATATCTCTTAAGCTAGTAAGTTTTGAAAGACAAAAAATAATAGCCATGTAATAACCAGCATAACTGGCAGTAAGAGGGGTAGGTAATATAAACTAAGGGAAAGGGCTTCACAGAAAGCCCCCTCTCCTCACTGCCTGAATGGGAGAGTCATTTTCCTCTAACCCTGTCAATGCCTGCCAGCACCTGGGTCTCCAAAACACAGAAGAAATTCCTGTTTCCTTTTTCTGATTCCTAGAAAAGTCCTCTGCTTTCCATCACCTCTGAAGTTTCTTTGTGGGTTGGCTCCCTGATTTAAGCCTATCTTCCGTCTATATCTGTTCTCTTCTTGCCTGGTCTTCTCTGTGCTCCAGCAGCTTTTCCCCACCTAAGTACACTTGGTGTCCCAAGCAAGACACCACCCTCTCCCCCTCCTTTCAGCTCCTTTCTCAGCTGGGTTACAGAGGCCAGGGTGAGCAATGTAGGGAGGCTTGCTCACTGCTCTGCTCAAGGTTAAGAGGAAGAGGAAGGTATTGTCTGCAGTATCTGTCCTCCAAACTGGAGACAAGTTAAAGAGTTGATTGCTCTATCCTGCTCCATCATTTGAAGTCAGTCCACAGAGCTGTCTCTTGCAGTATGATGGCTCTGACTCAGTTTCCTGAATTTTCACTCTTACCTCCACTATTTTAATAAAGGAGGAGAGTGGCAAAAACTGAATCAGTGAAAAATTGGTACTATCAACCCTGAATAATCCAACATCAATATTCTTTCACAAGGAAATTTTTTTTTTAATGTGGTGGTGAAAGCATAAGGGAGAACAGGTATTTATATCTTCCCCATACCCTCAAAAAGAAACCAAACAGTACAAAATTTTAAAGCAATGCTACAGATCATCAATATCTGCTACACTAAATCTTATGAAGTCCTAAGTGTTTGTTTTAAATGGAACAATTGCAGTAATTATGTCTCATTAAGGGAACCACTAAGACTGAATTGTGCTAGTAGTTAACTAGTGATTTCCAGTGCATAGCTGAAAATAGAGAATTTCCAGCTGCCTTAACTCTTCTGAAAGCAAATGAAAAACAGTTGGATGAACAGAGTTTAAATTCTAGCCTGGAAGAAATGATAGATTATTGTCAAGAGCCATCAGTGTACAGGACACAAACAAACTTCTCTTCTGAGTGAACTGCAGGCTCTTTAGAAGGTTTGGTTTTACCTTCAGATTGAAATCTCAAGAATGTTAATGAGAAAAGCAATCCATCTTTTCCCTGTCAGACAAGGTGGGACTGCTTGTAGTCCCTGAAAAATGAACTCATATTTTTTCATGGTCACTTTGATTGATCTCAAATGTATCTTCTAGTTTGTATGCTTGATTTAGGGCTTTGCTATTTACTCTATTCTACACTTGCTTTGGCTTATTTAAAATATCTATCTGTCTCTCTGAAATTACTTTGTAACTATTGAAATGTATGAATGTTTTAATTGTTCATTACTACTTGTTAAGGTAAAAAATAAAAACTGCTAAATAAAACCAATATTTTAGTGAACTTCAAACTATGCGTGCCAAACTTTTTACATTCTTTTTTTCAAGGGGTTGGATAAGTTTCTTTAAGTGCATGGAAGTGTTTAAATTAAATGGTGCAGGGAACCCATGTATGTGTTTCTAGCTGGCAATGTAAATCCCCTAGTGAGCCACAGTAATATGAAAGCAGCACTTGAAAGCCAGATGCAATGAAAATTTAAACATATTGCGTTCATAGCATGTGATAGTTTAATCATTATTTAAGCTTTAGAAATGTCACAGCATAATTACTTTCAGAATGAGTACAAACACTTTCATGCACAAAAATTGCTTTCTTCTTGCAACTTTTGCTTCTCATGGGAAAGTTGTGCCTTTGTGAAATTTCTCAACTTGATCTTGTTCATCACTTGATCACAGAAAAATTCTCAGTGAAAATCCAAAATCCAAAAGATTGAAATAAACCCTACAGATCTTTTTAGAAGTAAGCACGTATTTTCTTTATGCTCTTAAAATAAAAAAAAAAAAATCTGTGAAAGTAATTCTTTCATTAAAGAAGAAATTTTGCAACAAAACCAGTTAAATGGAAAATGCTAAATAAACCTTATTTGCAGAGCCAGGGAATGGAAAGTACCAAAGGCTGGATTTATAAGCACCCATAGAGGATTAAATTCAGCTCTCCTATGGATGTGATACATTTTTACTGGCTTCACAGCATTCATAGAGCTCTACCTCCTTCTGTACTTGTAAGGAAAATACAGGGACCAGAACTTACGTTCTAAATTTGTCCCGTATCTCGAATGTTCTGATGAATGCAATTGATTTTGCAGTGTAAATTGTGTTGATATGTAAAATAGTGTCAAAATCCCAGTCTACATTTAGATGCAAACACTTCCTCTTTACATAGCCTACTACGATTTGTTTATAATACGAGCAGTTCAGGTTGGATTTGGAAAATAGCAGTTATAATGGTTCTGCCATTTCTGAGAAATAGGCTAGAGGAAAAAATACTCTCTGTGTAATTCGGGCGTGGGGTTGTTTGCATGTTTTCTAACTGGAAATCTTTTTGGAACAGCTTTACATCCTCATAGCAAAGATTTAAAGGTCACAAAAACTGCCTTTGTATCAGGAATGTACTGGAAGTTATTTATGGGAAATTCACTGGAATTTTTCCATTGTGAGTCTGTTTAAAACTGAACTTACCACATGTTCTGTAGGAGCAAAATCACTGTAATCATTTCACATCTCTTAAGGCTTGTGTCACCTTCTGTGCTCTCGTGAGCTTGTTAGTGCTAACCAGAAGATGAACCTGTCATCCCTGTGGAGCCACTGAGTGTGCTACAGATGACAGCTGTTGGGTTGAAGGTAACCTATGCAATGGCCAAGGGATATCCCTTTTTCCTCCTCTTGTATTTCACTTCCTGGGCCCAGATACTGAAAGAGACTAATATCAGTGAAGACAGAGAGAGGATTAAGTGTGTATTCTTTAATGTAGCTCTCTGTTTATCATGGAATCATAGAATGACAGAATGGCTTGGGTCAGAAACAATCTTTAGGATCATCTAGTTCCAACCCCCCAGCTGTGGATCGGAACATCTTCATCTAGACCGAGTTGCTCAGGGCTCCATCCAAGGGCCTTGAACACTTACAGAGACGGGTTATCCACATCTTCTCTGGACAACTTGTGCCATTGCCTCACCACCACAGGGAAGAATTTCTTCCTAACAGCTAATTTAAAGCTACTCTGTCAGCGTGAAGCCATTGTGTTGCTACTACATGCCCTTATAAAAAGTCTCTCTCCATCCTTTTGGTAGGCTCCCTTCAGGTGGTGGAAAGCCACAGTTAGGTCACCGTAAAGCCTTTACTGTTCGAAACTGAACAATCCCAATTTTCTTATCCTTTCATCATAGGAGAGGTGCTCCATCTAACTTAGTGGCGCTCCTCTGGACTTGCTCCAACAGATGTTCTTCCTGTGCTGGGATCTCACAGCTGGATGCAGAACTCCAAGTGGGGTCCCACCAGAGCAGAGTAGGGGTAGCAGAATCCCCTCCCTCACCCTGCTGGCCACGCTGCTTTGGATGCAGCCCAGGACACGTTGGGCTCTCTGGGCTGGTATTGCCCATGGCTGGGTCATGTCCAGCCATTCCAGCACCCCCAAGTCCTTCTGGCTGCTCTGATCTAGTCATCCCCCAGCCTGGGTTGATACCACGCTTTACCCTGACCCAGGAGTAGCAACTTGCACTTGGTCTTGTTAAACCTCACGAGATTCCCATGCTTGAATGGGAATCTCGTGATTCCCATTGAATTCTCATGCTCCCTGGTCTTCTAAAGCTTGTCCATGTCCCTCTGGATGCCATCCCATCCGTCAGGTGTGGCACCTGCACCACTCAGCTTGGTGTCATCTGCAAATTTGCTGCAGATGCACTTGATTCCTGTGTGGAAAAACTGCAAAATTTACGATGTGCATGTGGTAAGCTAAATCACTTGTATGTGAACCTAATGAAGAGCAGAACATGTTCTAGTTTCACAGAACTATTAAATAACTGTGGAAAGTGTTCATGGTCCTGACATGCCCTTCAGTCTGGCAGCCCCAGTTTAGGCTCGCTGCCTGTACTTGGCTCTCCTGCTGTGCAGTGCTGTGGTGGGGAAGATAAGATAGCTGAAAAATAGTTGTCAAAGATTCACTGAGATCAGGGTGTGTCCTGCATGATGAGAAGAGCAATTAATATTTTAAAGGCTGCCATCCATCCCTACAGGCACCAAAGTATTACATCACTCTGTGTACAGGACAGTGGCAGTAATCAATAGATCTAATGTGCTGGGAGCTCAGGGAAGGACAAGTTAGCATTTCCCAGGCAGAACAACTGGATATAATTAAGAGAAATAAACAAGGCTTACCCTTAGGGGGAAAAAAACCCTCATCAAGTATTCTGAGTTGAAAAGCAAGAGTTCTCTACCAAATAGTATGGTTGGATTTGTTCAGGCATAGAATTGCTTCACCAGTCAAAACCATACATTTCTTGCAAAGAAAGCAGTGTGGTCTGTTGCTTGAACATGATGACTGAGTGGTAAGGAAACAAAGTAATGCAAGTATTTTTAATCACTGAAAAGTCAAAATCTGGAAATCTGAAGCCAGATACATCTGATAATTTCAAGACTCACTTGACAGATAATACAGGTATGGTCTTTCAGTGAGGCTTTCTGACTACTCTCAAATCCTGTCCCCACAGGGCCCAGCCTCCTCTCCCAGAGTGCACTCCAGCTCAATTCCAAACCTGAAGGATCCTTCCAGTACTCAGCCAGCTACCACAGCAACCAGACCCTCGCCCTGGGTGAAACAGCGTCTGCCCAGCTCCCGTCCCGCAGCAGTCAGGCCAGAGGTGCCATCCAGAGCTACAGCCAGGTATGTGTCCTAAGCAGTTGTGGTATCTCACACCTGAAATTGTGTGGAGTAGCTCCCAGGAAAGAGCTGTTTGGTGCTTCCCACACCTGAATTTCTGCCTTTACTTTCGGTCTTGTTCAACACACCTGCAGCAGGGTGGAGTTACCATCTTGATTTTTGTAAATCTCCGGTGGGTCGACTTGCATAGTAATAAAGTAATCCTGATTAAAAAGGAGATCTGCATGCCAGATTAACTTACTTGCTTGCATATATATTTTGGTAATAGCATGTCCAAGCATTTAATTTTCAAAGCAAATTTCTGTGCCTGTGCTGATTAGGAGTCCATCCTAA
The DNA here is from genome assembly GCA_013399945.1 of Ploceus nigricollis. Lineage (NCBI taxonomy): Eukaryota > Metazoa > Chordata > Aves > Passeriformes > Ploceidae > Ploceus > Ploceus nigricollis. The sequence continues at coordinate 1,163,307 of VXBC01005445.1, read as the reverse complement.
AGTCTAGGACCTGCCAGCATTGCCACATTACTGAAAGCAGCAAGTGCCAAGAAACAGAAACAAAGCCAGGCTGACACCAGATGTGAAACCTGCCTGGGATACCATGCATCACATGGTGCTATGGCCTCAGCTCAAGTATAGGAAATATATTTTTCACATTTCTTTCACCACATATTGTAGGACAGTTGCCTCTACATTTGAAACATTTTGAAAGATTGTCTCAGATATTCATGAAAACTTTGTAAATCACTCTAGCTGTCTAGAGCATCTCTCCTGGCTCTGACGTGTAACCCTCTCACCTTCTGTGCTTTTCACTGTGTCGTCAAAGCCTCTCAGAAGGAAGTTAAGCTTCAGTTTAGACAAAAATTTCAAGACGCGTTCATGCCTCTGTACCTAAACAAAGTCTAATTGGGTTCTGTTGGTCAGCACAGGTTATTTTCTCTGTTTAGATGCTAACCATCCTAGCAAAGCAGATCATCTCAGTGTGATACCAGGACATTTTGCAGTTCAGGATTCTGTAGAAGAGAGTAGTTATTTGAATTTCAAAGCCTTAAATTGCTAAGAGATTTCAAGTATTAGAGTCATTGCACAGCTTGTGAGATACTGAGAGACATACAATATTCTATTCTCTCAATTTTCTCAGAAAAGCTCCCTATTCTCTAAGACTGAAAAATGAAATAAAGCACAGTTAAATTAAATTTCAAATTTGGTAGGTACTTTTTTTTTCTTTTTAATACTCTTTTACACTGAAAAAGACCTCCAAGAACAGAGTCCAAATATTAACCCAGCACTGGCCAGCAGTGAATTATGTCCCCAGCTGCCACATCTGCATGTCTTCTAAATACCCTCAGGAATGGTGACTTGACAACCCTTTCAGTGAAAAAATTTTTCCTGATGTCCAACCTGAACCTCACGTGGTGCAGCTTGAGGCCATTTCCTCTTGTCCTGTTGGTGGTTGCCTGGGAGAAGAGGCCGACCTCCACCTGGCTACAGTCTCCTTTCTGGCAGTTGTAGAGAGCAATGGGGTCTCCCCTGAGCCTCTCTTTCTCCAGGCTACAGAACCCCAGCTCCCTCAGCTGCTCCTCCTAAGACTTGTGCTCCAGACTCTTCACCAGCTCTGCTGCCCCTCTCTGGACATGCTCCTGCACCTCAATGTCTTTCTTGCATTGAGAGATCCAAAACTGGACACATGATTTGAGGTGTGGCCTCACCAGTGCTGAGTACAGGATGATGATCACTGCCCTGGTCCTGCTGGCCACACTATTGCTGGTCCAGGCCAGGATGCCCTTGGTCTTCTTGGCCACCTGGGCACATGCTGGCTCATATTCAGTTACCTGTATCAGCACCCCCACGTCCTTTTCCACTGGGCAGCTTTCCAGCCACTCCTCCTCCACCTTGTAGAGCTGCATGAGGCTGTTGTGGCCAAAGTGCAGGACCTGGCACTTCACCTTGTTGAACCTCATGCAGCTGGCCTTGGCCCATCGATCCTGCCTGTCCAGATCCCTCTGTAGAGCCTGCCTACCCTCAAGCAGATTAACATTCCCAGCCAGCTTTGTTTTTTTTCTGCAAACTGATTGAGGGAGCACTCCATCCCCTTGTGCAGGTCATTGATAAAGATATTAAACAACACAGATCCCTGGGAAATTCCACTTGTGGCAGGCTACCCACTTGATGCAACCATTCACCACCATTCCCTAGGCCCGGTCACCCAGCCAGTTTTTACCTAGTGAAGAGTGCATCCAGCCATGCCATGGGGTGCCAGCTTCTCCAGGTGAATCTTGTGGAAAATAGTGTCATGTGGAGTTGTGCTTTTTGAAAAGCATCATACCCTGGGGGTTAGCCTGAAAGACTGTGATGCAGTCTTTAAGGAGGCTGGAAAAATAAGATGATGGAAATGGAGCAGGTTATGAGAGCAACAGAAACAAAGCAGAAGTGAGAGGGGAAAGAGAAAGAATTTTTTTTTTTAAAAAGGCAGGAAGGAAAATCCTGCAGATTTGTAGAGGTCAGAAATAGATATATTCTTAATATAAATTCTATTATACTCATTGATAGAAAAAGATGAATTTATGGAGGGGGAGAATTAATGATCTAGATTTTTTCTATTGAAATTACACTGATCAGACATTGCTTAGATCTGAGAAGCTCTCATGAACCATCAACTCCAGAGAGAACTGGTTTCCTTCTGAAAGGTAATTAGTAAGTTAGAAAGGCAACATTTCCTATCCTTTGTTTTTCTCGGTATGAGAGGACAGAAAATAGATTTTATTTTTACTTTCCTCTACATTGTAGGATAGATATTCCTGCAGGAAAATAATTCAGAGAACTTAATAATTTTTCACACCATGATGCCGCAAAGGATGCCTGACAACTTCAGATAAATTAAAATGTATTTTGAAAATACTAACAAACTGCCATATAAACTATTAATTAATACCATTAGAAGTATATAAAAGGGGTTTTAAAAGAGGTAAACAGGAAGAGGAAAATTCAAAAGTCAAAATTAAAAAATTCTGAATATGACCATTGCTGATCCTACAATTACAGGGGAAAAAAAAGTCAATCCTAAGAATTGTTTTGCTATACCTATTATAATTAAAATAAGCCTCAGGAGCTGAAGCTTCTCAGATTGTGATAATTCCCTTTGGTATTTGTGTGCAAGGAATATAGCTATCTCTCAACATGAATGATAGTACAAATGCTTGCAAAAAAAATGTAAATAGTCCCAAGGCCAGCTGTGACAGCAAGAACAATTTGTGAAAATGCAATTGTATAAAAAAGAGAAACTAATTAGTCTTGGGACTTCCTGTATAGTGTTGCAAAGTGCAATCTAACATTTTTGTCAATTTGGTGGAGTTCATTATAGATTACAGAGTTTTTCCAGTGCTTTGCCTACTTTAGAACACAAAACTTTTATCTTCTAAATACTACTGGGATAGGATTTCTTAGCAAAAACTGCTCCTCTGGCCGGGAATTACTCTGCTTCCCCACTGAAAACTGCTTTTCAAACTCAGTGTCCAACTTAGTGCAACCTTGAGAATGATCATTTTATGATGCAGAGATATCAAAGGAGTATAAAGCATAGCATGTACTAAAAAGAGTGGTTTTCTGCATGCTCTGCCATGTGTTTGCAAGGGGACAGGAAAGGAAATTTACATTCTGGATGAGGACTTGTTTAGCTGTTGGTAATATTGCAGTCTTTTCAGAGGCTGTGGCAGCAACACAGGTAAATCCCTACTGTGTGTTATCCTGTGCACCTGATGCTTTTGGACTGAGTAAGCTGGCACAGAATTGGAAAACTTTAAAAAAGTAAATGGAAATTAAAGGTAATTAAAAAGTCTTGAAAACCCATTTTACAGTTAGTGTTCTAATTTGTCTCCTTTTTCCTATAAACAATCATAAGTTGGTCATTCATCAGACCACCACACCTCACTAGCAAATGAGTGCTAGAATGTGTTAAGTTTTTAAGCAGAAACTGTATACTGGCCACAAGGTAACAGGCTGCTTGATAACCTACCCAGACAAAAGTTAAAATAAAGATTTCTTTTCTGGTAGGTATAGCCGATGATGATGGCCAGATTCCAAATATAAACATAAGAACTTTTTTGTCATAAAGGAAACAAGATGAAATCTTAGATTACTCTTACTATGGCACTTGGAGAACAATTCACTAGCAGAGATTATGGCAGTGGAAATCTGCGATGCTTTGATTCTACCATATGTAATGACTGTAGCATTCACTGCTGCTTTAAAACCAGAGATGGACCATCTCTGGACACTCAGAAAAGATCTCACACAATTCTGTTTGTGGATGCAGAAGACTACAATTACCTACCTTCATCTATATGTATGACCTTTGAAAGCAGGATGAGGTAGGGTGACAAATTTTCCTAATAGTGTTGGAATTTTGGAATGGAACAATGGAACAAAATCAGGAGAAAGAGCTGGAATAGGCCATATTTGAGGGATCCAGAGGTATAGTTGGGCATCTGTTATTGTATAAGAGCATTTGAACGTAGGTAGCATCTTCCTAGTCAGGTCAGGAACTTACAAATTACATTAAAGCAGTCCTGCAGAAAAAAGGCCCTTCTATAGGTCCTGGCCAAAGACTGAAGGGTGCATCCCAAGACTAGAGAATGTTATGCAATTTCCATGCCCTCTTCTACCCTTTGTAAGAGTGGCATTGGACCACAGCAGACTGATGCCTTGAGTGAAGCCTTATAGAAGGTTCTTTGGGCTTACAGGAAAAAAAGTAGCCCTCAACAGACTGGCAAGTCTAGCAGTCTCTGAAAAAGCTCAGAACATCACTGGGACTGTGAAACAGAGCTGCACCCGTGGAATGTCTCTAGAAAACCCTAGTCAGGATCAATGAGTTTTCTGCCTAAAGCTACCAACACACACCAATATTTAAAAGCCAAAGGGGCCTGGAGGAAGGTTTTCTATGCAACTTGGAAAATCCTCCCTAAAATCAAGAGAAAGGGTCTCCTCATGGATCACAGTGTGCTGTATATGACTATGTTAGTATTCATCAGATGTGACTTGTTTGAGATTCTAAAGGCAAAGAGATCCAGAGAGCAAAATGAGCTGAAAACTGGCACTGGATTTACTGCTAAACTAAACTTCATCCAGACCTAAGATGAGCATGCACTTCCTCAAACCTCTGGAAGCAATCTCCAAGAATCAATATACTGATTCATAATTAGCAGCAGACCCCGAAGTTTCATTTAAAGTTGTCTAGCCATTTTGTAATTTCTTATCCATGAAAAATTTTCTGCAGAATAAATAAATCAGCACAGTTATTTGCCCCTCTCAATTCTACTCTATAGAACAGAAATCTTATATTGCAGTCTTTTATTTACTCTTTCTTGGTTAAAGTTCCAATTTAAATTATCAATTGGATTGTAAACAAACAAACAAACAAAAAACCAAACAAGAAAAAAACCAAAACCAACCAACCCACAACATAAAAAAAATCCCCACACAAGAACAACCAAACAACCAAAAAAACCCCAAAAACCCCAACCCCCAAAAAACTAATTTCCTGGAATTCAGGGCATTAAATGCTTGAATGAACAGGCAAACAACAGTTAGACTGTTCTCTATTCTCCTGTAACCTAACTGGATTCCTCCAATAATTTTCTGTATGAAGCTCTAAAGATACTGTTTTGAATCGGTAGAAAATTATCTTCTTAGTAACATTAAATGGGAAAGAAAATATTTTTATAGCTGTGTTGATGTTCTCATGTTTTTTTTCACACATTCCTCTTTCTAAAAAGGATATACCAGAATCCATATATTGAATCCAAATAACCAAGGCTACTTTTCATTGGGATGCCAGGGAAATTAAACCCCTGTGTCTTGGAATAGGTATTCGTAGGGCTGTAGTAAGAAATTCCTTGATTTTTAGTCACATCTATGAAATAGGATGATGATGGAGAATATAATTACTGAGAAGCAAATTTGCTCTTAGCTTATTAGCTTAAACACAGTTTTGTTATCAGGTTGACAAAAATAATGGATAAATGGAAAAAAATAAGGGAAAAATACCACTGTATTTTATTCTTCCGTATGAAGTATGTCACATTGCAGGGTGAACAATGATGTGTCTTTATGTCTGTCTTAAGCCACAGACAGGGAGAAACACAGTGAAAAACTAAACCACATTTTGTCTCTGAAAAGATGTGTGGAGAATGTTACTGCACATTGGCCCTTTGAAAAAACCTAAGAACCTCACGGTACATTTAAGACAGGTCTGAGATTAGTCACATCCTAGAAAATACTGCATGCTAGTGTTGTCATTGCAATCTGTTCATCCATAAGTTCTCTCCTTCACACAGAGCAAATGCTTAGCTTTTTAGGAAGCGCTATACACTGCATTTTTAATTAAGCATTTAATTATTGTGTCCCACCACTACACCTTGTTCCCTATAACAAATCATCATGAAATGGGATTTTTGGGGTTTTTTTGAATTACTGCTTGCAGAATGCCCCTAGCTTTATAGAGATTTATTAGGAATATGGGATAATACTGGTTTACTTGAAATTAATTACTCTAAATCCTTGACACATTAAGCAGTGTAGAAGTAGATTAGAAAAAGAAATTTTGTATACATGATGACAGTGCTTGCCTAAAACCCTTAGGATCAGCAGCAAACTGTTAAAGTTACCAATGCGTTACCAGTGCACTGAAGAAGTAACTGGTGCACTGGTAACGTTGCAGAAGACTGTATTTTGGAACACTGTTTATTACAAAATTATTATTGTTATTATTATGCCACTTAACAGTCAAAAAAGTAAATTTTTTTAATGAATATCAATTGATAATGTAGCTAGTTTGAATGACATTTTGTTAAGTGCAAAATTTGCTCTGCCCATGTTGTTTTAAATGATGCCAACCTGTTTTTGTTGAATGAAAGTTGTTACCATATAGTCTAAACCTGGAAAATGAAAACTGTACTCCTGTCAAATGTATTATTGGACAGTCAGCTGAAGATTAGTCCTTCTTTCCAGTTTAAAGCATATACGGTAAGTAGCTCAGCGTGAAAGTAGCTTTTAAAAGTGCACTGATGTTCCCACAGTTTTCCTTCCTGGTTTTTCTTAGGAGCCTTTCAAATTTGTTGACCATTTTGGAGAATGTCAAGGCTTGTACTTGAAGCTGGGGTGGTTGTTACTCGCTGCTGCGATCCGAACAGTCCAGCTCAAAAGAGAGCAGGTACTTCCATCTGTGAGCCCCTTGCTCACCTGGCAGTCACCATACAGAGCACCTGGAGTGGAAGAGTTTACATTTCATTTATGTGTAAAGCCATTGCTCTGTGAGGTGCAAAACCTCAAAGCCAGGCAGATTTGGGTCTGGCAGTGCTCTCTTAAGAAGCCTGAACAATGTCAGTGCTGGTAGCTTCCATGCTACTAACAACTGGGAGCAAAGCTCCAGGAGGAGCTTCTCCAAAGCCTTGTTTCTTGTCTCTGTCTAGGAAAAATCATACTCTTCCTCCAGACACAAAGCATTTAAGATGAGGGGCAGGCTCCAAAAGTAAAAAAAAGACAGAAACATTTCCTGTCGGCATACATAGGAAGAAGTACAGATTTCTGGCATTTTGAATCTTGTTTATTTTCTGCTCCGATGAGTTACATTGTCCTCAACTCCTGACCGAATCGTTTATTGAATATCCTAGTGCAAATAACTCAAATTTCATACTAGGAACATGGTGCTTTTGCCCACTTGTTTTTTTGTAGGATGCTACTGGAAAACCACATTGCTATTCAATGTGTAACAATGCTACTGTTGGCATTCACAACACCTCTTTGAATTGAGTCACAAAATTCATTATTCACATTTTAAAGCTTCTTCTGGCTAAGGAAATCAGTAGCTGAGAGGCGTATGCGTGTGTTTGGGCAAAGCGCCGGTCAGACCAAATCAAACTATGCTGTCAACTCCGAGGATCCAGAGCACTTTCTGAGGTTTCAAATAAATCCCCTGCCTAACCAGAAAAAAAATAGTATCTGAATCCAATAGTGCATCTTCCAACAGAGCACTGAGCTCTCACTCACTGCGGGGTACAGTTATGAGAGGATTTTAATGTTACCAGACTCACAGATGATCTCTTGAGCCTAAGATCCCCGATAAAAAAAAAAAGGGGGAGCCGCCTGTGTGTGAGGGCAAGCTCCATCCTCTGCGGCTTCAGAAGCGGCTCAGGCACAGAACCGAAATTTCTCATATGCAGCATCTCCCGAGGATTTTCTCTCGCTCCCTCTTCCCAGCCCCCCTCAGTTACTGTTACTAAAACTGTTACTCAGTTACAGTTACTAAAACCCCCTGGTTTTAGAGGGAACTCAGCGCTGCCTTGCCCGCGGCCAGCAGGTCGGTGCAGGGAGCTCTCTCCCTTCTCCTCTATGCAGATTCCCCGCTGGATGCGGCCCAGGGAAGCGCCCGGCCCCGGCAGCTCCTCCCGTACCCCCCGCCCCCTTCGTGCCGCGTAACTAAGTACGAGGCGGCCGCTTGCCGTGCTGTCAGGGGGGTTTGGCGTGCACCAGCCCGGGCTTCCCCTCCCTCCGCCCCTTCAGCCGGGTCGGGGCCGCAGGGGGCAGCGAGCTTATGGTGCGGTGCCTCTCCTCGCAGGGACACAGATTGCTGGAAACCGAGGAAAGTTACTCGATTAAAGGCTTTTACGAGGCTTCGGCCGCTCTTCTCTAATGTATGCCGAATAAAGGGGCGCGGGTGTATTTATCTGTGTATATGTACGTACGTAAGTATTTGAGCCTGGTTTAGGGGTTGGCAGGCGAGCGCGTTCCGGAACCGGCGTCCCGGAGCGCTGTGCCCCACGGCCGAGTGCCGGCTTCAGCCGTCGGGAGGAATTTCGACGCCTCTCGGCCCGAACCGGCGGCTGTTTTTTCCCTGAAAGGCTGGGAATGCTTTAGCAGATTACTGACTCCCGTAATCCCGCGGGCGCCGGGTGCCGGCCTGGTTCGAGGTCAGCGAGGGGGCTGCGTGCGGCCGGGGGGCTGCTCCGGCCG
>VXBC01005445.1:1026909-1151402 GCA_013399945.1 Ploceus nigricollis | reverse complement strand
TTGTATTTTTAGGAGTTTTCTAACTTCATCAAATAGCAAGAGTTTGAGTATAAAAAGGCATGGGTGGAACTGTCAGCGTCAAGGGAACAGAGAAAAAAATAGATTTTAAACTTATATACCTGTGGCTATGAGCTAGTAGTATTTGCCTGATTTTTTTTACCTTTATTCTAGGATAGAAGTCTTTGCTTTGGGAAGTTTCTAACAGGCACAGTACTTTTTCCTGTTTATGGACTGTTAGCATTGACATTTGTGTTGTATTTGGGGTTTGGTTTTGTTGTTTTTTTTTAAGAAAACATCTTTATAGCATTGCAGCGTCAAATCTGTGATGATAGCTTAGTCCAAAACTTTTTTATTTAGGGATTAAGGTCCAGCATACTGATTCTGAAGTGCTACAGAAGCTGTTTGTCCTAAGCTAGATCCAAGTTGAAACGTGGGTTTTTAGGCTCTTTTGGCCTTCTTGGCCAATAATGTTTCTATAGACATTCCTAATAGAATTTTCTACTTTGTTTTGAATAAAAGTTAAGGAACTGGCATTCATTTTCTTGGATTGCTTTTAAATAAAAGCTTTTGGTAAGACTTCTGCATCTTGCATAACCTGCATCTTTTTAAAGCCTGCTGCAGGGCTTTGCCTGATTTACTGATTTATGGCTTTGGTGAGAGAAAAAGCCTATAGATGATACATGCATTTAGGAAATGGGTGGTGTATTTTTGTTTGGATTTTCCTATGGGAGGGAAGTAGTGATTGACCATTTGAGTTTGCTGTTGAGTTTGTAAAAATTGATAAAGCAACACTAACTTTGTCAAGTGCTGGGCTGATCAGAACAAATGTAACAATCTACTAGGTCACTCATCCCTTAGGGATTTGATTTTAAGATATGTAAAAACCCTCATTGTTTTATTTTTTAACAAATGGAAAGTCCTGTAACTTGAATAAATATTAGGTGGCAGACCTGGAGAGAGAAGGTATTGCTACTTCAAAGACTGAGTGTAAACAACAGTATGTTAGTAAATACCTTTTTTTTTTTTTTCCCACAGTGGTGATGTGCCTTTCAAGTGGTCCCTGAAAGGAGCTCTATCACATGATCTATTCTTTTGCAAAGGTTTCCTATTGTGTGCTATTACCCTTTATTTTCCACTGCCATTCTTATGCATGTTCCGTGTGGCCTCACTGCCATCCCAGAGTTACACATTTGCTAGCAGTGTTAAGTGCCTGACTAATCTTCTAGACTTTCACTGGATTCACTGAAGCCAATGGACTACTCAGGGGCTTAAAATTAGCATATGCTTTAGAGTTAGCCAGGATCAGATGTTACAGATACTACTAAGGCAATCTTAATTTCTTCCTTTTTTCCGTATTTTTGCTCAGAATAAGTTTGGAATTTGAACTCTAAGTATATTGTGTTTTTGCAGGAGTTTTTTAGTCATTGTGTTAGAAATCAAACCCACTGAGAAGGAGAACAAGCAATTGTATTTTGAAAAGCTAATGTTCAATAAATAGTGGTTTTGCTTCTTGTTCAAGACATCCAAAGACGCGTTGAAGTTTTTTGGGGTTTTTGAGAAAGAGAGAGGAGGAGGAAGAATGGAGAACAGTTGTCACATTGCACTGATTGATGGTTTGCCTGCTGTGATTAATGTGAAGTTGCATTGGTATGTATGTGTCATCACAGGGATGATGTTATACTAAGTAATCTTTTTATATCTGGCAATAAAAAAATAATATTTGTAGTAATTACTGGAAACACAAATAATGCATTTGTTTTCATTATTTTTGCATTATACTAGAAATTTGTCCTGGAGCTATCTAGTTCATGAATACTACTGGGTTTCAGTGTGCTAAACAAGCCAAACTGTATCAGTGCCAGACTTAGATATTTAAAAGAGAAGACATTCAGATAAGATCCATTTTTTAAAAAAAATTCAAATAAAAAGTTACATAGATGACCCAAAACATAATCTATGTGAGACTTAACTGAGGAGATGGCATTATTTATATTAATTTCCTACAAATTTGATTATGAAACAACTTGAAATTTTAAAAATGGCAATTCTTAGACTTCATCCTGAATTTCAAATGAGACATGCAACAGTGTGCAATGACTCAGTTTTAACCGAGTAACCTTAGAAACGTCTTCAGAAATGGCTTTTAGTCTAGTTATATTTGAGCTGCTGCCACTGCCAAGTGTGTGTGTGTATGGGTGTGTGTGTACATGTGTATATAGTGGCTCTGGTGAGTGCACATTTGCTGTGTTTATTCTTAGTCTAGCTTCTTCATTGCTATGATCTGCAATTACACTTTTAGAAGTAGTTTTCTGCTCTGCACTGCTCCAAAGCATATTTGACCGTCTGTTCAAGCAGCGATCCAAATCCAGAAAGTACCGTTTGTAAATACCTTCTTGCAGCTTCCACACCTGGACTGAGCTTCAGAGTACTGCTGGGAGCTAAACTCACCAAAGCAGCCCATTTTGCTTGGAAGGAGGAGTGTATAGGACAGCAAGCAGCAGAAACGTGGGAAAACTCTTTCAGGAGGCAGGTCATGGCACAGGTGCCCACTCTTCATGCTCTTCTGAAGCATCTTCTGGTGTGCAGAATCAGACAGACAGTACTAGGGGAGTACCGAGTTCATTTAGGAGCGAAGGGAAAGGAAGCAGTCAAAGTGTGTTGTTCAGGTGGTTTGTGCCTCAGGTTATGTGGCTGGGAGCAGCCTCAATGTTACAAAGCCACTCCTGCCTCTTCATCCAGGTTTATGGAAGACTAGGGACGTGTAAAGCAATGGAAAGTTTTATGCATTGCCTTATTAAAAAAACTCAAAGGATAATAATCCTGCTTGAAGACTGCACCATGTTTCATAAGCTGTACTAAAAGGTTAAGTTTAAGAAATGAGTGTTGGTATGAATCACTTGATGTAATGTTAGATGGAAAGAATATTACACAGCTATCTTTCATGTAGTGGTGACACATTCCACTGAAACAAGAGCTGCAGCATCCCTCTAGACAGCCCTGCTGCTACCAGTGTTGAATACTTCAGTGCTCAGCCTGGTGTTTACAATCTACTTTCAAGTAAAATCAAAATGGAAAAGAATTTTTCCTGTTTGTATGCAAGTGTAGTGCTAACATTAACGTAACACCAGTTTATAAAAATGTGGCATGGGTTAATACATAAAATATGCTTTCCACTCCTTATTGAGCAAAGAGTTCTAAATTTATCAGGGTCTTAATTTGTTCCTTCTGCTCCTTCATATGTTTTGCCTCACTCATCTCTCTCTTTGCTGAGGACCTTCCTTTACCCTTTCTCCTTCTGTAAGCTTTTCACTGCATATGACGTGTTGAGCCCTGGTTTCCTGTTGGGGCTTATGGCAGGACTTCTATTTGATGGTGAGTGTTGACATGTTAAAGCATGTCAGTGTGCAACGTAGGGGCACAGAACAGCTTAAGCAACTTTGTGTGGGGTAACTGATGTACATTACTTCTAGCATGGATTGATGTTTTCTTTGGATTGCATGAAGATATTGGATCGTAAATATATCGCTAGTTCATTGCCATCTTTAAAAAAATTGTCTTGTTAAGTTTTAGAGGTCTCCAGTAAATCACACTGTACTTGTTTTTGTGCTATAAGAGCTGCATTACTGTTAACTTACAGCCAAAGTTAATCTGAATCACCCCAGAATTAAAAGTTCCCTGTGCCTTTAAATCCCCACCTGAGACACAGGGCTGAGCTAATAAAATAGTCTAGGTGTGATGTGCCATTGTACTTTTTTGGACAGGCAAGGAAGAAAAATATTTGGATTTTTTTTTTGGCTTTAAGAGAAGCTCTTGGACCATCTATATGATTGATCATAACAGAAAGGACACTCAGTTGTTTCCTGTAACTATTCTGTATTTTTACAGAATCCTGTGAGTATCTCTTTTATAGGAAGAACCAAATTGCTTCATTAATTTTAACCAAAGTAGTTTTCCATAGATTTTTTTTTCTAAGGTTTTTTTTTTTTCTTTTGTTATTATTAGCTGGAAAATTCCTTTATCTGCTGCCAGAGCCTCTACACATGAGAACACTGTTAATGCTCTTTCTTTCTGGGACAGATACTGCAGTCTTAGGGGTTTTTCCTTCTCCTTTTACTCTTGTTTGTTTTGAGACTCTTTCTTTCAGATAAGAGAATGAAGTGGAAGATTTTGACAAACAACCAGCAATATTTCAGATATTAATCAGAACATGGAATTTGGTGTCTTTTTGATACAAAATTACTTGTTTCCACATTGCAACCTGGAGGTTAGATATGCTGGTGTTGCTTTGGAGTTGATACAAATATACAACTCAATGTTCACTTTGCTTTTCTTTGTCACTTATTCTACTTATTTCTTTAGCAACAGTTATGTTTCTAATTGTTACAACTGGAACCTTTACAATAGTGCTCAATTCCAGTTTGGAAAAGGTACCCACAATGGACAGTGTACAGCAAGAAAGCAGAAAGAATAAGGTGGATGACTTTGAAATATGTTATTATTGCCGTGATTTTTGCTCCTATATCTTTCAGATTTAGATCACATGAAATTAATTTGCTCGTAGGAGAGGAATAATTGGCAAGAGCCAAATACACAAGCCCCATGTTCATCTTTGAGCTAATGAACTTCATGTTGGCTCCCAGTGTGAGCAAACACAAGAAATATGTTTAAACTTGAGTCCTGTTCTTTCACTGATCACCAGCTTTCCCTTTTCTTCCCATTCTTGATAAGGGACATTGTGTGGCTGATCCTCCTAATGATCTTTCAGAGGGGTGTTAAATCAAATAATATTGCAGACTAACAAGCCTTTTGGGCAAAGAGCACCAGTGTGCAGTACTGCTGAAAATGGGTTCAACTTGTATAAAGCTGCAAGTATTTTAACCAAATGACTGGGAAACTGTATGACAGTGACTGTTTCTGGGATTTTGGGTGAATGTAACCTCAGACATGCTTCTGGGGACTACTGGGGCCAGTGCTGTTGCTTGGTAACTACAAATGTGATTTCTGGTCTCTGGTCCTGAACTTTAGTAATGTACCTAAGAAGGCCAGGATTCAAATTTAAGTGTGCAAGTCACTAGAAGAAATTTCTTAAGCATCAAAACAGAATTTGAATGCTTATGTACCTGCTGAGCAGGAGGACAAGAAGGAGGTGAAGTTGACAAAAAGCTAACAGAGAAGAGTCTCTGTCCCTAGCAGAAGGATGGTTAAACCAAGGAGCTGGAATTTGCCAATTTTTCTTGGCTACTGAGATCCAATGGAATGTATGAAGTCAAAGAGCAGTGTTTTGGAAACCTGACTTTATGAAACTTAGGTTAGAGCAATGGAAATATATTAACCAGTGTTGGCACTACAGTTCCTATGCTTGTCTTGCTTATATTGATCTGTGTTCTGTTTAGTATGAGATTGCAGGAAGATAATAGGGCCTCATAAACGATTATACATCCAAACTTTTGGGTCTTAAGGGTGTGCTAGTGAGGCTAAGTCTCATCTTTGCCTATTACAACCCATTTTTGCCTTCAGGTCTCAGCGGTGTCCTCATGTACCTCTTGTCCTCTTCAGTTGCCAGGAGCATGATTCTGTGCTATAGGTCTTTGGCCTCAAACTCACTCCTTGAGAGCAGAGGGGAGTGCTGTTGTATGGGATAGGGAGTATAAGCAAAGGCAAGGTCCCCTCCTATCAAATTTCTGACACTCAATCTTTTATGGCATCAGTGAAAATATTTATTTCTGCTGTACAGTCTAAAATGGGATGACTGTGTTTGTCCTGCTTGTGCACTGGGCAAAAAAGGCACATGTGAAAGCTGCAGCTTCCTCAGTCTCAAACCCTGTTGCAAGGCATTATCCAGTAGCCTGGAAATGTTTGTTGCAAAAGTATTGATAAAAAATGACAGAAATCTTATGTTCATCATGGTTTTTGGGTGTTTAAGGGATGTGAGAACAAGCCCTTCATTTTTACTGTGGTGGAAAACATCATCCTTTCCAGTTGCTGTGGCACAGAAGCTGTTAGGAGTAGATGGAGTAGCTGAGATTTAGAAAGTCAGTATGCAGCTCATCAGTAATGTAAGCATTCACTTGTTGGCATATCTAATGGCTTTGTAGTTGTTGTGTGCACACTCTTTAAAGCAGTGCAGGTGCCTCTGGTCAAGAGTAATTAATCATGGCAGAAGGAAGATGGCAAAATGGGCAGTTGTGGAAGGCCCCTTTATTTAAGGCCAAAGCTTGGGTGGGGAGGTTCCCCATGTCTGTCTGTGCCACATGTGGAGTTCTCATGGGTGAAACACATTACTTTTCAGTGGTAACAGCTGCCAGAAGCTACACTGGGCCAAATTTGCTCTATGAGCAATCACGGGAGATAAATGAGGTAATTTTTCAGTAATCATAGGGTCAAATTTGAAGATCACATAGATGTGGACCCAGAACAGAATGCCTTTTGATTTTATAAAAGTGGTATTGGAGAGGACAGAGAGATATTGTCTAATGATAATGAATTCATGGAACTGTACATTATCGTAAGTGGTTAGAAGCAAAAGTCACAATTTAATATGCTGAAATGAGAAGGATCAAGTGATGACTAATCTTACAATTATTAGGCATGGCATATGAAACTGCCAGTTGGATCACATAGATTTTTAATAAGTACATCAAGTTGCAACTTACAGTGTGTTAGTGAAGAAGTGTCTCTGCCCATGTCAGGGGGTTGAAACTAATCTTTAAGGTCCCTTCCAACCCAAACCATTCTGCAATGCTGTGATAGAAAAGTGCTATATTAGTTTGAATACAAGTGGATTGAAATCTCATGCAGTCCTCCCTTTACTGAGGAAATTTTTGCATACGCTTTTCTATATTTACTTCCTCCACAGTGTATGTCTATGTCTTGCCTTATGGCCCCTTATCCTCTCAGTCCAATCCAGGTGCAAAGCATCGCTTTTATCAGCTAGCCAGCTGTGCTGCTCTCAGGCAGTAAAAGCTTTTGATCATCCAGCTAAAGCTGTCCCTGGCTTTAAAAAGTGTTGCTTGGGAGGAAAGTAAGGGTGGAGAAGGAGCTGTGACCACTCTGATACTAGGGTAGATTTCCTGTCACTGGGGAGCAAAATGACACCTCTCCATAGGGTCTTTCCCCCACCCCACTACTTTTCTGAGCATCCTGGTTCAGTGGGAATGCAGTCATGTTTACATCTGATCACCAAAAGGTGTCATGAGCTCTTCAAAGTCCTGGGAGCATGGTCTGTAAAGGAGGGTGAGATGGACTCTTCCGGATATTTGTGGGGGAAAAGATGGTGGAGGGGGACAAGATGACAGCCCTCTGTGTATTTGGGGCTAATATACTGTGGAGAGAGGGAGGACTGAGTGAAAGAAAAATTACAGACCTGCTAATCACAGTGCTCTTTGGACATTACAACATAAACTGATAGAAAGGATAATATAAGACATGAAGGTAGTAAATGGTTAATGGGATAATTTGCAACAGGAGTTCTCCAAAAACAGATTGTGTTGGAATGACCTGCTTACTGACCTTTTCTTAGATGATATTTGATGTCTTTCTATTTCCTGTCAGGGCTCTGAGCATGGATTTTCTGTAGTGCCACTTGGGAAATGTTTAGTTAAGCTAGAGAAGATGGATATTCTTGCAAGAGTGTAGTTGGGCAGGGACCTGGGTAAAGGAACGCTTTCGGTTTGTTATTTTGAAGATTGAAGTAATGGAAAGGAAGGATACTCCTAATAAAGTTCCACAGGGAGAAGTCTTGGCTACTTGAAAAATACATTTTCATTTTATTATCTTGGCACAAAACCATGAAATAAGCCAAGGAAACTTCTTGATAGTGGAATATTAGGAGGCGTTTTCTGAAGAGAGGAAGATAAATTCCGTGTAGAAAGATGAAAGATGGAAAGATGGAAGGGAAAGAACAGAATTGGAGCCGAGGTAATAATACACTTAATAGCTAGTTACATGTTCAGCATCTTTGGCTGAAAAGAAGAGTAGGAAGATACCTATGTGACCTGGTTGAGTGCAGCATATCTCTGCCACCTGTATTAGGAACATAATAGAATATTTCATGGCCTCACATAACAAGCAAAACTGGGAGCGTTACACAGGGTTAGGACTTCATCTGGAGAACTGTACATGGCTGTGAGCCTCTGTAGGCAAGAGACACTTTCGAGCCTTCCTTTCTTCTGAGATGTCCTGCATGGATTATCAAGAAATAAAGGAGCTTGTTGTACACAGACCTGACTTCGTGTGTTTCCTCCGTTTCTTAACAGAGGGGAGGCTGTTAGATTACATATCTTCTCAAAGTAAATAGAAGTTATTTGTTTAGAGTGCTGAATCCTGGTAAGAATAATTAATTTGATGAAGGATTTACTTTCTTTGAAAAAAGACAGGATTAGTTGAGTCCCTGGCAGCTTTTAGGATAGTTCATCTCTGCCCATGGTGAGAGGTATTTGAAACTAGATGATTTTTAACCCAACTAAATGATTTTTAACTTCCAACCCAAGTCTTTCTGTATTTTTATAATTCATCTGATCAAGGAGGGAGTGAGAGCTAAAGGTATCTTCTGAGTGGCTTTTTACCATCAGCCTTTGATTTTAGGGCTTTAACTAACCAGCCATGATGTGTTTGACTGGAGCATCTTTGTCAGCTAGTGCTTCTCCATTTTCCCTCAAAAGATTTGAACCCGATAGCCCTAGTGAATACAGTGACACCCTGAGCCATGATTGCACTTTGTCTGGTCTCTCACCAAACTTCAAAGTTTTCCAGGTTTATTCATTGAAATTTTGTATTTCTTTCTGTCTGAAGTTGTAGTTCCTGTGTTGCTCATGTCATCCTTGTCTGTGTTGCATCTTGAGATGCCTTTGGAAAGAATCACCTAGTGCTGAACATAACTGAGCATCTCCTCCAAAGTGATCTAGTTTGTGTTCTACCATGCTTAAGATCCTATCTTGTGAATCCAGAAATTCAAGAATTAACTGTTTTAGCTGAAAAACTCTTTCTCTGAAGTTTTTCAAGGTTGTGATTGCATGTCACTGCTTTATTCAGTCAGCAGTAGATTTTGGACCACTTTTGTAAAATCAAGCAAAACTTGATGCACATGTCTTCAGCCAGCCATATGGCCATGGAAGAGCTTGCTTCACAGGCAGGGCAGCCATTTGACATGCAAATAGTGTCAATTTGCATTTATGAATAACCAGTAACTAATGGTGTGACACTTCAGAATGCCTCAAATGCTTGTCACCTTTGGACTACATGAATCGCATTCTTCTAATTGAAGTTACTGTTAAAGCCATTCTTGAAGCTGAAAACTTTCAGTAGTTTATTGTAAACTGCTGCGAACACATTTCTTATGTTCCTTGTCTTAGATCTGCTTTCCTTTTGCCAGTGACCTTCTTTCACCGTTTGTCTCCTGCAGCATTTGTCATGGCCATTTCATTTTAGCATGGACTCTACTGGAGTGACAGCACTCTTTCAGCCTAAGGTCCTTTTCTGGCCATGCTTTTCAGCAATAATCTGAATTTGTGAGGTTAATTGAAAAGTCTGTTTAGTGTGTTTGTTTCTTTTCTTCCCTGCTCTCTTTTTTTTCTTTTTTTTTTTCCTTACAATAAGTTCCTGCTGAAAAGAATCTGTAACCATCCATTTCCTCCTTTGCTTGTTGCTTATTGTGGAAGGTTTTACTTAAGATATTTTTCTGAGTCTTTGGAAGTTGGATACTAAATGCATGCTATTGAGTGGTTGCTATATTAGTAAGAATAATGAATTAAAAGATAACTTTATTTTATGGAATGCAATGATTATTTCAGCATAAATTTTAAGTCCTTGAGCTACTCATGTCTTGGTGTTAACAGTATTCCTTTTCTTTGTCTCTGCATTCAGCATTTCTTTTATTTAGAGCATCCCTCTTAGAATTGCTTTAGATTATAATGACTTTAGTAATAGATTATTTTAAGTTTTCTAGCAGAGGTTTCAATAGGTACATAATGGAAACAACCTAAACCCAACTTGAATAATGGTACAATAATCTTTTGAGCATAATTCTGAAAGTGGGTAATTGTTGGTCTAAACTTCTTTACAGGCATAACTAAATTCTTTAGTTAGATTGTATTCAAATTGATTACGTAAACATTTAATAAAATGTCCATGTTTTAACTCCCGTATTTTAAATGCAACGAGTCTCAAATGGATAGTGAAAACTTGATGAGTAATAGAGTGTCACGAAATATCCAGAGATATCTTCCCTTTCTTGAATTTGGCATTGAGAAAAAGACAAAGATCATGAACCCTGTTTTTTTCTTCTGTAATGTCACATACTTACACCTCATGTCTTGGTGAAGTCTGGAAACCAGGGACTGCTAGTAAGTGTTCACTGAGGAGGAGAAAGCCTCTGGGAGGAGAAAGTGTTTAACATTCTGTCAAAGATGACCTTACATGAAAGAGCAAATACTACCAATGCTTTTTTCTATTCTCTTAATAAAAGGCAAGTTTGAATACAAAGTGTTACAGATAAAATTTCCAAAAGTTAGTATTGTTCAGACCTCTGATAATGTGCAATCTTCTTGTAGAAGAAATTACAAAAGATAAGTTGCCAACACTTTTCTGTGAGCAAACCCCAGATGCAGTGTCTGAGATTTCAGCTGTGTGTGTCAGAAACTGGAACACAGGTTTTCAAAACAAGAATATTCATAGTAAGTTAATACTTTTTAAAAGGTGCACGTGTGATCGAGATTCACTAGAACTATGTTTGCCTTTTTCCTGTTAGCAGGAAAACCATCTCTTGGAACGGTGAACTTCTAGGAAGGACATTACAATTAGATAAAGAATTCAGGTTGCCCAGCAAAAGCCAGTTGAGGAATACTGTAGCTGGGCAGACTTGACACTTCATTACCCAACTGAGTTTTGTTTTCTGTTATTACCTTTTCCAGAGTGTTGTACAGTGACTGTTTTTTTGTTTGGGAACCACTGTTCAACAAAGCACCTTCCTTAAAAAATTCTCTGAAAATCTTGAGAATTTCACTTCTAGTTGGATTTAAGCTCTAGATATTCTTTCTTTCCCTGTGCAGGGAGGAGTTGATGTGGAAAGGTTTTCCCCTTCCCCCTGCACCAGAGCTGCTGTGAGAACTTGCTCCGTTTAAGGTTGACTGAGCTGATGCTCGGTTTGGGGGAAGGCTTCAGAATTGCTGGGGTTTTTAGCTGCTGTGCTTTTCCACAGTGTTAAACACGATCAGGAAGTTAAATTTTCACCAGCAGGCATTAGTGCAGTAGTGCCTGATTTGTTTTGCTGGAGGCAGCAGTGCTTCTTAGCAAATCACTCATGCTGCTGGAAGTGGTCTCTAGCCCTCCAAAGACCTTTGGGGGTTTTGGATGTTTAGCCTATACTGCTGCTTAACCAGCAGAAATTGGGTCTCCAAGTTTGCTTAGGTACAGCCTTGTGAAAGAAGGAAGACACAGCCTTGGGGAATTAAGGATGCACTGTTACTTCCCTTTGGTTTGCAATCCTTGTCAGTGAAGCATTCACTGTGGGGCTTCACAGTCTATCCCACAGAGGGTTTTTTTTTCTGGATATTTGCTTTAGGGGCATGTCTCATCAAGTACACCAGTATTTCATTCCTTTGCTTGCTGAGCTGAATGCATTGCCACAGCCACTGCATCAGCCTAGAGCCCAGGGTGCAACACAGACTATTAGCATTCGGAATTGGAAATAATAAATTTTTATCTTTTCTAAGATCAAGATAAGCAAAACTTCAAAGATCTCTGCTGCTACGAAGGCCTAATGTTGTTTTCAATTGTCATGTAGCCGTGGTGAACTATCCAAACAGCTTCTGCAGAGCAGCTTGGCTGTGTTGCTTAGTAACATCATCCTGTTGCTGAGGCACTCGGCCCTCACTCAAAGTGGGTAGCAAGCAGGAAAGTTAGGAACAGTGATTTGTATAACCAGATAGCAGCATCTGTTCCCATTTGTGCATGGGACTTCTTTTCCCTTTTCTTGTAAAATTGGCAGGGTTGAGGGGCATGGAAGAGGCAGAGCTTAAGAGAGGGGAGTGAAAAAACACCAAACAAACACAAAGTAACACCCAGTATGATCATTTGCTAAATGGTTTAAAAAAAAAATTATCTTTTACTTCCTTCCCAGCTGAAGGCCAATTGTTGATGTATGGTAGTGGTTGCTTTGGAGCAGTTCCTGTTTTTAGTTTTTTTCTTCATTCACAGTAGCCTAGATGAGAAATGAAATAGGAATTATCTCCCTGAACTTGTCTGTCACATTTAATCTGCTATTTCTTCTTGGCTATATTTGCCTCATATCTTTTCTCCCAGTCAAACTTTTCTTTTCCACTAGCAATTTATTTTTGATAAAATGTTGTAAGCAGGTGAGTGCTTTTCAACAGAACAAGGGCAGTAGCAGAAATAAGAAAATGCTCGGGATGAGGTACAAATTTATAGTGTGGTCCTTCTGTTTTCCCTAGATTCTTAGAATTATAATAACTGATACAATACTTTACAGTGAAGTTAGATTGCATGGCTAAAATCACGGACTATTTAAAAATATTTCTACCTTTATTTTTCTTTTAAAAATGCTGAGAAATGTAATGGATGCCAATATTTGGTTAAAAACTTATTAACTTAATATTTGGTTAGTTTAAATGGGATAAAAATTATGTGGGTACTTCTATAAGACACAATAAACTTTATTGAATGATTTTTAAAGTTTATTTGGGGCCTGTTTATTACACATATAAAAGTGTAATCCCTTTTTTTTCCTCCTTCCTTTCTCTATTTTTAGCACTAATGTGAAAACTGCTGGCCTTAGTTCAGATGTTGGTTTTGTGGTGTCCCTTAAGCAGCCAAAGCCAATCTGTTTTGAGGAGACTTTTCTAAGATACTTAATCTGGTTAATGGACAAATTATGTCTGGGAAATTCCACGGTGTGAGCTGAACGTGGCAGTATTGTGACGGTGACACTGCTAATAGGGTTGACAGTGCAGTGAGAGTTTGCAGGGAACACTCCAGACCATGCATTGTATTGCCCTTCAATCTTTTGAGGAGAAAACCTGAGGAAAAGCAATCTAAGATACTGACAGGTGAGGCAAGGCTGTTCTTTCAGTTCTGGGGACTTGAATACTGGGGCAGACTTTTTGTTTGGTGGTGAGCTCCTATAGTGTGGGCTGAGGATGCCAAAGTAGTATATCCGTGGGGTTTTTTTCAGGCATCCAGAGTTTGATATCAGTTGAAAGATGTCATGTGTAATTAGTCAGTTCACTGAGGGCATTATTTCTTTCTGTATCTGTACAAATAGTCCTGAGTCAGAGAGAGAATGATTTAGTGAGAATGGAAAAAGTGTAAAAACAGAAATGAGTTTTAATTCTGAGCTTTCATTAGTTAATCTTCCATTCTAGTATTTCGGGAATGAAAAAATTGATACATTTGTGTGTGCATGTAAAATCTAAACAGGTGAGAATCCTGTGTTTAAAAAAAACCTAAACCCGGTTAAAAAGAATTCACTGGAGACTGTATCCTGGCTCTAGTGACTGCAGATCTTTGGTGTGCTAGGGGCCTAAGCTGATGTACCAAGGTGTGCATTAGCTGGAACTGCCATATGGCCTGCCATGTCTTACTGGTTAATTTAACCATCTGTCATGTCTTAACAATTTGTATTCACTTTCAGTAGTCAGGTTAGAAGGGTTTTCTTCTCTTTGGTACAGTAATTTTCATCATACAGTGCTGTTACATTTCCCTTATCTGAGTTCTATTAGTTTTATTTTTAGTCATATTACTTGTAGATCATACTTTCCTTTTTTGATGTTATGACTAGAAGATGCATACATTCAGACAGGCATTTTGGAGATGTTTCTGCTTAAATTTCTGGCACAAAACAAAGTCAGTGTCAAAACTTGAGCTGTGAATGTTTGACTCCACTTCTCCTCCTGTTCACTTCTAATTCTGCACTTATGTTCACATCAGTTTCTTTACTATGTAAATTAAAATAGGTTAGTGTCTGTAAAACAGGTTTCATAACATATGAGTTCAGAGTAAAAATCCCACTGTTCATATGCTCTTTCTCACATGTTGCATTTTCAGAATTGCAGTGAATCTATTACCTGATCTACTGTATATATATATATATTTATTTAATAAGTAGCATTATTATGCTACTATTTATTTCATAGTAGCATTTCAGGACAAGCATCTAAGAGAAACTTACATCAAAAAGAGTTTTCAGCCATGATGTGCTATTTAAATCACAAAATTCTTTCAGTCCTCTGAAAAACATGCAACATATCAAAGCCACAAAATTCCTGTGATTCTCTTTCAGATTCTGTGCCTGCAGGCTCTTATCTCAATGATGGGCTTATTGCAATTTTACCATAGTCTGGGGTTGGTTGTTGTTTGTTTTTTTTTTTATTTTAAACTTGTAGTGTAAGCAACGTTGTCATTATATTTAAAATTAAGAATTGATGCAGCCAGCTGTGGGTCTTTAATCTTCCTTGTCAGAAAGATGCATCTTCTAAGTACAAAGTGTTGTAGTGTGTTCAGTCTGATTTTGGTACTTAGAGTCTCAAGTAGCCAGAGGTCTGCTGTGTGTTGAAAGGTGTGAGGTTGCAACAAAGTTTAATTAATTAAATTAAGTTGTTAACATGTAACTGATAAGGGGTAATACGATGGTTGTTGATCTTCAGCTTGTGTGTCACTAATGATGTTCCTCCATCATATACATAAGGAAATTGTTTAACAGGAGTCTTGATCAATGTATTTAATGATCAAAGATTTCTGAATGAGGGCTGAATGGTATATCTGGTCAAATCTTAATGGGTTTTTTTAACATCGAGATTATCACTTGCATATTTTGTGTTTCCAAGGAGCTCTTAAATCCTGGACAGGAGGACAGTACCGTATGCTCGTGCTATTAGAGATGTTTTGAGAGTATCATGACTTTGTAGGGCTTCTTCTAAAGCTGCAGCAAGGCAGGATGACAATTTGTAAAGCCTTTCAAAAGAGGCACAAATAAAAACTGTCCAAGATTTATTAGAGCATATGCAATGCCCGTGATCCATTAATTTCAGTAATTTTAATGTGTTTAGTTTCTTGCAATGACAAATGCCAATATATTGGTTTCCTTTATTGACCTAAACTGTCAGATCAGCAGTGTCTTTCAAACATGTCTGTTGTATTTATTTTCTTGACAGCCTGCACCAGTTCTGAAGAGCAATTAGGGATAATTTGGTGTATTTCTCTCATGTTACACTTGTCTGATTACAGTATTTATCTTCCTGTGGGAAGTGAGACTTTGTCAAAAAAGAGCATTTTCTTAGGAAATAACTATTTCCCTATTCTGCTGAGGAATGTATCTAACTAATGTGGAAAAATTTAGCTATTAGGATGGGCATTGTTCAAGTGTAAAGAGTGGAGATCAACTTTTTAATCCAATTTGGTAGATAATTTGATCCAATTTCATGTGTTCTTTCTATTGCCCCTCTTGAATGTGGGAAGAGAGGAAATACCACATGTAGGAATGTGTATTTTCATCTGGACCGTTCTAGGTTATCCTTGTTGCCCTAATCCGGTTCACCGGCTGGGTGCTTATGTGATATCCCAGTGGAACCTGGCCACAGATGACTTCTAAAAGCTCCACAATGATGCAGAAGATAGGGTGTTCCACTTGCTTTCAGGTTTCAGTCTTGGAGGCTTCTCTCACATTGCAATCAAATAATTTCTCAGTCTTTTGTCAAACAAGATTGGACTGTTGGAATAATTGATTAATGATGGTTTCTTGAACCCCTAAATAATGGTTTAGTTCTTCTCAGTGGTTATGGATTGGTTTGGTTTGTTTGGGCTTTTTTAATTAATCCACTACCCCACTTTTTGACCACCATGATCATGAGAGTTCTGGCTGTGCTCTGGTGCTGAATACATCATCAGTATTTACATCAGTAAATAACGACTAGCAGGACTGGAAGTTTAATAATGAGTTTTCTTTGAACTTGAGCATAGACTTGTCTGTGAATGGGCTTGATGTCTGATTACGTCTCTGAAAGAAAAACAGCGTTGCTGTCAGGGCGGGCTGGCCAGGGAGTAGGGCTGAGTCCATTTTCAGAATACATAGGAGAAAGGCATGTGGCCTTGATGCACATCACTGCTTTGATTTCAGGCAGCCCAGAGAGGTGCAGTGCTATTAGTGGGGTGAAGGGGTGGCAGCTGCATAAGAACTGGGCTTGGCAAGTGCAGTTTGGGGGGAGCCATGCATTCATGATGCCTCTAGGTTTGGGGAAACCACTTCTGAGGGCACTGAGCTTCCTTAATGTGAGACTGCTCATGGGCCTTGCTGATCTTATCTTCTGTTGCTTCCCAGCAGGATATTGGTTGCTGCTTTTCCATTCTGACCTAGTCGCTTTTCCAGCCTCTGTGAGCTTCAAACTGCTTTAATGCAAGAGTTTTTGAAGGCAGTGATACAGATCAGCTTGCAGCTTTGAATAGGAAAGGATGTAGCTGTTGGCTGCTAACCCAGGATACAGGCAGGAGACCTGTTACACCTCTCCTCAGTGACATCAGTTCTTTGAGTTCATGGTCTTTGTTTTGAGCAGTTATCTCAACTGTGTCTCCACTGCCTTCCAGAGCAGCAGAATATGGTGGAGGGTTGAGTGTGTAGATGAGGTGGGATTCAGCTGTCTGAAATCCCCAAGTTATCTGTGTGATCTTTCCTGGATATGACTCTTGGTATAACAGCTACTAGTTAGTTGATTTTAATATTTAAATAAAATATTCAATAAAAACCTGTTGCTCTTCAGTTGAGACTTGAATAAATTAATACATAGAAAAACTTCTAGGAGCAACTGAAAAGAAATTTTAACTTCAACTTGCTGTTCTTGTTTTTTTAAATACCAACTTAATAGAAACATTAAAAAGTATGATGGTGTTACATCTTTTTATAAATCTTCTGATTTATTGTCTTTTTAGCTAGATTTAAGAACCTTAAAGGATGGTAGTATTTTGTGTTTAAATATTGACATCTGATAATTTGGAAATAGTGTAGTAAAATTGCATATAGAAAAGTATCATTTTTGTTTAAAACTTAAGGTGTTTAAGAGACATGATTTTAAAATGGCGTTAATTTTTGAGATTTGAGAGTGGTTTAGTTTCTAAAATGAAAATATTTTAGTTACCTGTTGAAATCTTCATTTTCTTGAAATGTTAGAGGGATAGTGGCAGTTACTCCCTGATAGGGTTTTAACTCTTGAACATCTTGGGGGGGATGTTCAGTCATAATGTTGTTACTAAGATGCGTTGAAGTTGTTTTTAGATTGCCACTTAACTGTTTTCAGTCAAATCAGGTTGGTTAAATGTTTTGGTCGAGAAGTTTCTCTGGTTATACATGTGCTCACTGTTTAGTACAATAGTGTTAAAGTCTTAATTATGTGTATAATTTGCAAATAAATCTCTGTTCAATATTAGCATAATAAACTAATATTAAGCTTCTATTTAGACTAGTATCAGCACTTGCAGATGCAGAACTATTGGTAGAGTATGAAGGAGGTTGAATTAAGCCCACCTCACCAGAAGATTACCATAACATTTTGGAAACATGCTGATATCTGGGTTATACTGCTACTGAGTTCAATGGGAAAAATCTTTTGGCTTACAGGAATCTGAGTTAGGAAGAAAATCTATTGTTCAAGAACCACTGTTAACTTCTATGTGGGCAAAAGAATTGTAGTGCTTCTAGAATGGGTTGTAATTCTTTATTCTGTAGCAAGTCTGGTTTATTGATACACTGTTAAATGTCTGAAATGTTCTCCTCAATTTTTCAGCATTTTTTCCTCTGATAGAGATTGAGCCAAATATGCATTGAAATTTGGACATAATCACAACAGGCTGTTTTTTAGGCCACTCTGAAGGATACTAGACCTTGGTGGGAGCAGTTCAGCTGTTCTGAAAATCAGTCTCAAGGGTGCAGGGCTAAAGAGCCCTTTGAAAATGTAGACCATGAAGAATTTAATTCTGTAATAGTAATATCAACTTTCTGGATAATTGCTGTCATTAGAGATAAAATATTTGGGATTCTTGGCAGACTTTCTAGTAAGGGGAGCAACAGAATTACTTTCAGCAATGTGCTAATGGCAAGTCAGACTGAAAAATGTTTGAAGGGAAAAATATGCAAATAGGGCATTCCACTAAAAACATGTACGGAAGTTGAAAAATTCAGAAGAAAACACGTATGTGGCACAAGCTGATTAGGAGAAGGAAAGGGAATAAATTATTCTTTTCTCCAGACAATTTGTATTAAAATTTAAGTAATGTTGTGTCGGTGTATACTCCTCATTTCCATCCTATGTTTCTATCTCACCTTACTTTATATCTGTGCTTTGCATTTTAAAAGTATTTAGTGTCTGTTTATGCAACAAAACCACTGCAAACACGATTGTGGCAGAGGCTTTCAGCAGGAATGGCTACACCCATGGTCTGAGCAGTACAAGCTCAGCCAGTGGAGCATCACGTGCATCCACGATTTCAACCTCACAGAACTAGCAGCAAGGGCCAGAATAGTTGTATCTTTGACAGCTTTTCTAAACACTTCAGTAGCATGTTACCACTTTGTGGTATAGATCTGACATTTGAAAAGTGTCACTTGCATACTTATTGCATTTCTACTTTACTTTATTCTTACCTTCAAAATGTGTAGTGTTTGTATGGCATCCCCATGACTCTTCTTGCCTATCTTGATAACAGACCACAGAGCTGAAGTACCTGAGTGGCAAAAGGATTGAAGTCACAACTTCAATCACAGCTGGAAATATGCAAGTCTCTTTTTCAATGTTCTAATATAATCTGTTTTTAATAGTAGAATAAGAAGATGTTGTAATCAAATTGCGTTTGATCTTGTTATTTACAAAAAAAAAAAAAAAGAAATAAGCTGTATCCTTAAAATGGTTTTTTTAGGAGGCGTGTTTAATTTATTCATTCTCAGAGGATATTTAAGTTGTAGAAAGTCTTAGCAACTTGATTTCTTTTCAAAATGTTGAAGACAAAATGTTGATAAGGCACAACCATTCTATTGCAATTTTGAGAAGCATTCGAAAGATCAGCCTTCATGTAAAACTACATCCATTCATCAGCTCCAGCTTCTTTCATTTGTAGATCTTCAGATATGGGCATAACATGTGAAACTAGTTCTGACTGCTGCTGCTTTTTTCTCCCCAGTCCTCCTACCTCCCCCAATCCTGGACCCGTTTAGTTGAGGACATTCCTGGGTTGTACAGCTTTTG
Organism: Ploceus nigricollis; assembly: GCA_013399945.1. Taxonomy (NCBI): domain Eukaryota; kingdom Metazoa; phylum Chordata; class Aves; order Passeriformes; family Ploceidae; genus Ploceus; species Ploceus nigricollis. Next base: position 1,132,164 of record VXBC01005445.1, on the reverse strand, counting down.
CCTTTTCTTGTTTGTTTGTTTTTGGGGTTTTTTTGTTTTTTTCTTTTTTTCTGGGAATAGGTTGGGGTTTGGGTTTAGTTTGGTTTTGGGATTGTTTTGGGGGGGAGAGTTGGAGAGTTGGGTTTTTTCTTTTTTTTTTGAGAGGAGGTGGTGGGTTCTTTGGTCTCTGTTTAAGAAGAGATGATAATCATTATCTCTTTCTCACCAAAATATGTAGTTTTCTTGGAAGAAATGGGATTTTTGTGTAGATGCAGGCAGCTGAATGATGCAGCTAAAGGGATTAAGTGGAGCTGTAGCTGCTCTTGTTTGCTATTTCTATTTGCATGTTGAAAACACTTACTACTTAGCTTTGTTTGGGGATTGTTTTTGTGTTTAAGTGCTACTTTCAAGTAAAATTTTAATAGTCAGTCAAATAATCCTGTATTTGTCTCTTATTTTCTCCCTCTTAAACGTCTCTTATATATCTGTTTGCAGCTGGGTCTCGGGCATCTTACAGCAGCCAGCACAGCCACCTTGGCTCCGAGTTAAGGGCACTGCAGTCTCCAGAACACCATATAGATCCTATTTACGAAGACAGAGTTTATCAGAAGCCCCCTATGAGGAGTCTCAGCCAGAGTCAGGGGGACCCTCTGCAACCAGCACACACAGGCACATATCGCACTAGTACAGGTAGGTGGATGAAACCTGCATGATTGTCTTTCTATGAGATATGTAACTTACTCTCTGCTACTAACTCTTCTTCTCTTCCTGATGTGCTTAACCAAATGTATTCTGTGCATGCCAGTCAAATAAAATACCTTTTGCAGATGGCAGCTATCAATAGATCCCCAGATACGTGTATAAAAGGAAGAAATACTTAATGTTGTGCTACATGTAAAGTAGGTTAAGCTAATTTGGGGAGGGAGCTTACTCATAAAGAGAGAGAAAATACTTCTATTAATCAAGTGTATTGTCTTGGAGAAAGATCTGTTGTCTCTGAAGAAATTGCTAGGTTTTTTTTGCTTACAAAGGTATTTTTTGTGTTGCAAATGAGCTGCAAAGTTCCTGCCACATAAAGCTTAAGTGATTGTTCACTTGCTTTCAAAGTAAATCATAAGTAAATTTTCTTCCTCTGTCCCACAGAGTTGTGCTTTGGTGTAGGTACACAGACATAAAATTGAACGATAACATAGGGAAAAGCTGTTAGCATCACTGGTTTATCCATAAATAATAATGATTGTCCCTGAAATGCATTGGTGTCCAAATCCTTGCAGAATGTCCTCTCAACCAAATGAAATACAGCTGTATGTTGGAACCCACAAATAGATCAAAAATCAACAGGGATATTTATGGTATTTAATGCACAAAATAATTAGAGTATATAAATGCTACAGCCAAAATAGCCTAAAGCAGATGTAGAAGGAACTTGCCTTAGGAATTATAAGTATTTCTGGTGTTTCGTCTTTGCTGTGTTGATCAAAGAGCGAAGATTATGTCCATTTTCAGATCACTCCTATTTTCATCAAGGAAAAGTTAAGTGCACTTTTCAGAGCAAGATACTTCACTTTCTTTTAAAACTAATTTTTTTAAACTTCTTTAAAAAACCCATTTCTCCAAGGGAAAAGCTGGCAGTTTTTTGCGTTTCGTACCGCCTTATGCAAGTTTGAGTGTTCAGAGTACAAGAGGAAATCTGAAAAATGAAATTTAGCCAGAGAATTATCTAGCAAAATACCTGTAACAGCTTTATGCTTTTTTGAAGAGCACCGTTGCACCATTTCCCTCTTGTTAAAGAAACTATCACAGTCTCATGTTTTGTATAGTGTCACACATGGATATGAGGAAAAATTACTATTCTTTGCATGAAAGGGAGAAAAACCTCTGCTTACATCAGTGGGCTGTGGAGGCAGTGGTAGTGAGAGAAACTATTGTTTCTTTTGAACTTTAAGCCTTCTGTTCCACCTGTGGCTGCTTCATATTGCCTATATGACGCTCTCTTTCCCAGACATGCCCTGAAGAGAGTTTCTTGTTTTGCTTGCAAAATATCCCTTTGGTTGTCTGTGCTGAAGTAGCAGGCTGTCTTGTGACTGTACTGTTCACAGCACCTCGGTAAGGAAGGAAACCTAGTCAACACAGATAACAATTACAGTGAATTAAACTGGGACACGGGATGTTAGCTGGTTACACATGGAAATGAGTTTTCAAAAGGAAAGAGAAAACAATTTAAAAAACCCCATATGAGGTAGTCAGATAAGTAGCAGAAACATGCCCTGTGAAAGTGAGTTTTGTTTTGCCACTTGGGATGTGGATTTGAACGTTGCTGCAGGCTGACTCTGAAGAAAGACCCCATCAGTCCAGCTTTGTGTTGGGTTGATCCTTCCATGTCTTCCACCCTGCACCCCTATCATCAGGGTCAGGGGAAATGAAAGCAGATGGATGTGTGCCAGTCCAATCACTCTGTTGCTCTGTTGGTAACTGTCAGCTGCAGATGCTGTCAGCCTTTCACACAGCCAGGCTGAAGAGCTGTCAGTGCTCAGAGGGAATTTTGAGCTGGATTGGATCTGCTCTCGGACTCCTGCCTCTAGCACAAATACCAATAGGAACATATCCTTTCTAATGGAGACCATACAATTTTTTTCAAATTAACAGAAAGGAGGGAAAGGAGTTCAAGTTTGCACATAATTATTTTTTTCCTTTATTGGGTTTTCTTAAATGTTGATTGTTTTGGTTTTTTTTGGTTTTTTTTTTTATTTTAGGACTAGATTTTTATTTGGTGCAAGGTATGAGGGATGTAGATTACTGTGTATTCCATGAAGATATGTGCCAAGGATTCATGGCCTGTATATTCTGTGTGCATGAGTCATGGCAGAGTGGGGAGCTTTAAGACTTCAGTGCACTCCTTTGTGCACCGTAGTTCACACCCTTTGTGTACGACCAAAATAGCTTTAATCATGAAGATGATGCATGCTTTTCCACATCTGACAAAAAGAAAAGGGAAGGCAAATTTAAAGATGTTGTCCAAAGCCTGGATTTTTTTGTCTGCAGCTAACACTTCTCATTGGAAATAAAACTTAAATTAGTTCTACTTGCAAACCATTTAAATTTTTTTTTTGGTTGGTTGGTTGCGTTTTTTTTTTTTTTTTTTTAGTTTTGTTGTACTTTGTGGGGTTTGAGGGGATTTTTATGGGGTTTTTGTTTGGTTTGTTTGTTTGATATTAAAGAACATTATTCCTGAATTTGAAAATTTCACTTACTTTGGAAAAGTAACCAAGAATGATTACTTACTATGGGCATCACCTCTTTCTCTTTTATGAGCCCTTAAATACATATTACATTCACGAATGGTTACACAACTGAGGATAAACCCTCTAAAGAGTTTTTCTTCTTCTAGGTAAATGAACCTTCAGTAAGCAAAATTCAATAAGCCAAAATTTCTCTATGGGGTGAACTAAATTAAGTTTGCTTTATATACTCACTGGTTTTTGGGTGATGTTTTTGTTCTTAACTTTAGTATTTTCTTTGTATTTCACTTGAGAATGAAATGCATGGTGATAGTTCTGCACTACATACTGCTGAAGGTACAAAATGTGTCTGAACATCTCCCCTGATAGCTTTAGATAGGATGAATTCTTCATAGAATCACAGAATGGTTTGTGTAGGAAGGGACCTTAAAGATCATCACATTCCATCTTCCCTGTCACTGGCAGCAAACCTTTCACTAGACCAGGTTGCTCAGAGCCCCATCCAACCTGGTCTTGAGCATTTCCAGGGATGGGGAGTCCACAGCTTCTCTGGGCAACCTGTTCTACTGCCTCACCACCTTCACAGTAAAGAATTCCTTCCTGATGTCTTATCTAAACCTATCCTCCTTTAGTTTAAGTCTATTCTCCCTTGTCCTATCACTTAGCACTCTTGTGAAAAGTCACTCTCCAGCTCTTGTAGGCCCTCTTCAGGTACTGTTAAGCTACTCTAAGGTCTCCCTGGAGCCTTCTCTTCTCCAGGCTGAGCAGCCGCAACTCTCTCAGCCTGTCCTCCCAGGAGAGGTGCTCCAGCCCTCTGATCATCTTGGTAGCTTCCTCTGGACTCGCTCCAACTCGTCCTTCCTGTGCAGAGGACCCCAGAGCTGGAAGCAGTACTGCAGGTGTGGGTCTCACCACAGCAAAGGGACAGAATCCCCTCCCTGGCCCTCCTGGCCAAGCAGCTTTGGATGCAGCCCAGGACATGGTTGGATTTCTGGACTGCAAGCACAAATTGCCAGGTCATGTTGAGCTTTTCATCCACAAACACTCCCAAGTCTGTCTCCCCAGGTCTAGTCTTGTTCCATTCTCCAGCCAGCCTGTACCTGTGGTGTAAATTATAACTGGGTGTGTTACTGTCATGCTGTCTAAGCTAAAAATAATGTTTCAGATTTGACAGCAGTAGCTGTAAAAGCTCTTTTGGTTGTTAAGGTTTTACGTAACAATCCCTTTTGCTCTTCAAAGGGTAATACCTTCTCTCATATAAAAAGTACCAGCCCAAACTTTTCCACTAAAAGCAATAAGTGTGAAATTTTCCTTTTGAAATGGGAAGCCTCAAAGGATGTGCTTGGAGGGAGTACTCAGACACAATACAAAAAGCAAATTAATTTATTTACTGAATAGCTACTTATAGCTTGTATTTGTCACCCAACTAAATAACACTAATAATTTTTGTTCAGGCAGGTTCGTTACTGATTTTCCTGATAAACCTAAAGGTTTTGAATTATTCATATAGTAGAGATAAGCTTATTTGATGGGATGTTTACATGAACACTGATGGAATTTGAAGAGGGCTGTTAATTAAGAGGGAGGAAGGGTTGCCTTTCAGCCAGAGTGGCACATGGAATCAATGATTGTTTGCTTATTTGCAGAATTAGAATTTGAACTAGAGGTTTAGTCTATAGTTATTGACATTTAATCCACGTCAAAAATGAGACCAGGCAAAACAGGCAAAATCACACTATTTTGCAAGCCCGGGATTTCTGTAGCTGCCTTGAGGACGCAGCCTCCTCACTGTTCTGGTTGTGGGCTGTCAGTGCTGAGCTGCAGCTCAGGAGCACAGCTTTGGAAGCTATGTGGTCTGTGTGAAAGTTGTCATCACCCTCCGGAGGCTGGCATCACTGTCTGGAAGCTCATGCTTCTGTTGTGGTCCCTCAGAGAAACAGATGAGCCCTCTTCTGTAACAAGGATGTAATTTCCAGATAAAGTTTGTAAAAGCCTTGAAAGAGTACTATCCCCAGTGGTCTGGGCGGGAGGGATGAGAAATGGGAGAGCTGTGCTTGTTCTGAACTCTCTACAAAGAGTGACTTTGTCAGATGAAGTAAGTGTTGCTCTGTAAGAGCACTGGGGCTGCTAGTGAACTGTGAGCATTTAGATCTTAAAGCCTGCAGAGCACTCATGCTTTAAGAGCACTCTCTAGTTTCAGGGCCTGCAGGCAAATACTTTTGACCCCAACCTTACAAAAGTGACAAGGATGCACTGGAGGAGTGAACCTGTCCTCCTCAGTTCTGTGAAGGGTATGTGCATCTCGCTGGCATCAGGGGAGCCCTGGCAGCCTGGATGAAAGCTTAGGGATGGTCTCGGGATGCACAACCTGAGAATGATCTCTGTCTCAGTCGCCAGAAGGTCACCATGGGGAAGGTGTTGTGACGCAGTTCAGTCGTAGTTGAATGGACTTCAAAGTCCAGCAGCTTTGTGCGGTTACACGGCCACTTGGTGCTCGTTGGAATGCTGGGTGCACGGAGCTGAGCTGCCTCCTTGATGAAGACAGGGCATGCAGGGTACTGCAAAGACCATTCTGTGAGCATTAGGAGAATGAGGAGTCTGTGATTGATCTGCTGAAATTAAAGAGAACCCTGAAAGGAAGGATTTATTGAAATGAGGTTGGATAGTAGAAGGCTAAGCAGTAAAAGTTTGTATTGTCTCCAAAGAGTCGCTTAGGGTGGGATCTGCAGGGCTTATCAGGCATGCTCTTGCAATGGGTTACCTACCAGGGAACGTGTTTGTGGCAGGTGCACTCCTGCAGCACTTCCTGTGCTACCCTCAGAGCTGCCCAATGTCCCTGTGTGTGCAGGCAGTTGCCAGGCTGCCCTCAGGCTTCTCTGACAGCCTCTATTCCTTCAGTCCAGGTCCATCTCCCTGAGATTCTTCTCACTGATGTTTGAGTGCTTCCACCAGTACAGCAGCACCTCTGAAGATATCTGTTCCCAAAAGCTGTGCTGCCATAGGCTGCACCACTTCCTGGGTGCCATGGCACAGAGTACCAATCCAAGAGAAGAGGCCTGTGGAATTTGTGATGGCAGGTGCAAAGCAGAAATGTGTCTATTTGCAAGCTGGGTTTCTGTGTGGAGGAAGAATGCTGACTGGAGAGCGGTTAACAGCCAAGGCAGCTGCTTTTCAAAGGAAAGAGTTATCTGTTGCTCCTGGCCATTTCCCAGTGGCAGGGAAAAGCACAATATTTCATTGTCCTGTGATGTAGCTCAGGAAAAACTGCCGAAAGTGAGAGTTGCCATTGTGTATCTGGACAGATGCTCTTGTCCTCTTCTCTGCCTTCCATCCCACTCCTGCCTCGTACTTAATTTGCTGGAGGAAGTGTCTGCACCAAGGGATGCTTTATCTCAAGTGCTGCTTGTAGTAATGATGCATTTCTCCCATAAAGTGTGTTTTGCTTTAGTAGGGTAGAAGCAGTGTTTGTTTCTGGAGTCCAGTCTTTGTTCATGGACTAGATACTGCTGGAGGGATGGGAAGAGGAGCCAGGTGGCAGTGGCAGCATTTGCTGCTTCATGCCTGCTGCACTTGACCTGGCTTTTGCTGTCCTGGAGTTTAAGCAGTGTCCAAGGAGAAGGTATACAAGAAAACCTAGTCATTATTTTGTCACTGGCCTGATGGCTTTCTCACAATGTGACTGAGCTGCCTTCTTCTTCTGTCTGATGAGGTGTCTGTGGTGATGATCATATCTCTATTCATGACCTAAAGGAGAGGTAGGAGGGAGAAGCCAAATGCCCATTTTTCTTCCGCCCCAGGCAGGAACAGCCCATACAAAACAAATTGTACTCTTCATTTGAGTTTGTTTTTTTGCAGGGAGGGGACATTTTTAGTTTTGGTTCTTGGAGGTGTTCAAATGGCTCCTCCTCTTCTCATTTGCTTTGCACAAGTGAAGTGGGGCAGTCCAGATTCTCAGAGCCTGGTTCACATGTCATTTGCCCCTGCTCCCTGGGACCTCCCTCCCTGTATGAAAGGCCTGACCTCTTCAAACTTCCATCTCACTGACCTGGTAGACAGAAGTCTGGCATTGTGGATTGGCTTCTGGAAAGCTGCACTGGCCGCCATCTCCTTGCCTCTGCCCAGCCCTGCCTCTGCAGCTGGCCTGGTGGGACAGAGACCTCACCTTGTCCTGGGACGGAGTGCTGCTCTGCTGCCCAATGGCCCTGCCTTGCCAGCAAGGGAGCCAGAGGTCTGTGGGAACAGTAATTGCTGAGTAGGTCCAAGGAATTTTTTTAACAGATTTTTACAGCAAGGATGGAGGAAGGTGTTGCCTGGGCTTCTTAATGCTGGTTTGAAATACCCAAGGGCTTGATTTGCTGCATGTTTTATATGCTGGTCCAGCTTAGCCTTTCTTTGGTTCTCAACATTTTGTCATGTCTCTTACCTCCTTTGTTGTCCTGTACAAAAGGAGAATGAGGCTACAAAGGATGCATGAAATGAGCCAAAGTACATCATCTTCACAAGACCATAAATATTTGTCTTGGTATGGGATAAAATAGTGAATATCTTTGAAATTTTTAGAAGTCATTATTTCAATGTGTATTTTTTACATATTGTGAAACAATTCTCCAATACTCAAAAATCTGACATATGAAAAATTTAGATGTCTGAATCCTTTAGAGTGATTTACTCTTCTTTCAAGAACAATTAGGCTACTTTATTGTAGTTGTGTTTTATCACAAACAGATTGTGTTTTTCCATATGCTTTTACAGATAAACTGTTCTTGAACCATTGTTAAGGTTTTAAACCTTAATCTTTTGACTTTTGAAATTTGTTGGGATTTTTTAATGGTTATGAAATAGTGTAAAACAGAATGATTTTCATAGAATAGATTGGGTTGCAAGGATCCTCTAAAGATCCTCTAGTCCAAACCTTCTTCAGTAGAAAGGGACATCTTCAACCAGACCAGGTTGCTCAGAGCCCTGTCCAACCCAACCTTGAATGCCTCCAGGAATGGGGCATCTACCACCTCTCTGGGCAGCCTGTTCCAGTTGCTCCTTACCACCTTCATTGTAAAAAAAGCCTTCCTTCTTTCCATCTTCTCTGTTTAAAACCATTGCCTCTTGTCCTATTGCAACAACCCTGCTAAAAGGTCCCTCTCCAGCTTTATTTCAGGCCCCCTTTAGGTACCCTTTCAAGTCTCCTTGAAGCTTTCTCTTTTCCAGGCTGAACGACCCCAACTCTTTCAGCCTTCCGTCATAGGAGAGGTGCTCCAGCCCTCTGACCATCTCTGTGTCTCTCCTCTGGACCAACTCTAACATGTCTGTGTCTTTCTTCTGCTGAGCTGGCTGCAGAACTCCAGGTGGGGTCTCACCAGAGCACCGTAGATGGGGAGAATCCTCTCCCTCACCCTGCTGGCCACGCTGCTTTGAATGCAGCCCAGGATACGTTTGGTTTCTGGGCTGTGAGTGCCCATGGCTGAGTCATGTCCAGCCTCTTATCCACCCCCAGGTCCTTGTCAGGGCTGCTCTTAATCCCTTCATCCCCCAACCTGTATTGATACCACAGGTTTTCTGCACCTTGCATTTGATACTCAACATTCAGATGATATCTGTAACAAATACAAGTGGGGTTTTTTTGAACTTTACTTGGAGATATATCTTTTTGATGATCCCTTGGTAACTTGTTTGTTATTACCTGTTTCAAATCACTGAAGCTGTCTTATGATTTAAACATGCTGAAGAAAATTTAGAAAATTAACACAGCATGAAATAAAATGAGACTATGTAAAATGACATTGAGGGACTGCAATTTTAATGTCACGATGAATCACATACAGAGGGCTTAGTTCACAGTTTTCTGCTCCTGTAAGGTGTGCAAACGTAACTTCAGCTCTGGGAATCAGGAGTCTGATCCTTGCATATCACCAGTGGCAGTTTCCAAAGGGCACTTTACACCCCGGTTAATGGACAGTTATCGTTTTTTAGGTTAAGTATTGCTTTTCTGCAGGGAACTGGAATTTAGTTAACCAGATGTATCACTTCTAATTCCACAGACTTCAGATTAATGGGTAAAAGGAATCTAAAGGGGCTTAGAGGAGAAAAAAAGTCATGTCTGCATGCAGTTAGATATTGTCAGGTTCTTACAAGGAGCACCAATGAGTACTTTGGTGTAGTAATTAATTTCAGAATGTCATCTAGCTGTTAATGAAAAGTTACCTGTTACAGCTGTTTCCTGTATTACAAATATTTGATTTAAAAGAAAAAGGGAACTTTGGTTTCAAATATATATTTTTCTTTATTTGTCTCTAAAATTATCAGTTCTGGGGAAAAGCAGGAACAACAGAAATATCAGCTTTCACTTGCCCCCTTTACGTTAAACCCTTTGTCCTTTATGCTGCATCTCAAATCTATATTTATTTTTTCATTCTTTCTGATCTAAAAGACTTAGATTATAAATACCAAATATTGCTTCTTTCTGCTTAGGTGGTGGCTTTTTTTCTGGCTGGGGGACAGGTTGTTTTGTTGTGTCACAAGCTGCTGTACATGGATGTGCTGTGATGGCACAGCTGCAGATTAATTGAGGATCATGCTGATAAATCACACAGCATGGAGTTCTAGCTATAGGACATAATGTTTTCAGAGAAATTAAAAAGAAAAATTATTCCTACGACTGCATCTCTTTCAGTTTGGTAATGTTGTGATAATAGACCTGTACTCCTAACTGACATCCACTCGATAACATTGTTTTGGGAGAGAGAATTATAGGAAGCAAGCAGGGAACAAATCTTCAGTACAGAGTAAATTGAGCAGAAAATACCTTAGTAATCTGCATAAAGAATAACAAATCACCTCAAAGCAATACAAAGTCATAATCCTATTTCATTTGTCAGATTCAGGTTCGCTCGTATAGTCTTACCTGTGTTATAGTCTTGCATATATGTTTTTAGGTGATTTTTTTTTAATTCTGTGAGAAAGAATTTTCTATTTTATTTCCTTCCTATTAAAAATTTGGCAGAGGAATAGCAAAATACACTGTTTTCAACTTGAGCAGTATCCTGTGGACAGGAATGGAGAGGGAGGTGGCCAGAGGTTAAAACCCTTCAGAATCCCCTTTGTAATCTGAAAGCAATATTCCCCATTATAGTGCAGAAGCATTTCTCAAAATAAAATAGTTGTCGTTTCAAAGTACTGAGCCCATGATTGGGTTCCATAGAGGAATTGCACCCATGTGAATACAGTCAAGATTTTACCACTCAGAATAAAAACCTTTTAGAATGGTTAGTATCCATGGCCTCTTTCCTGTGTCCCATGAGCAGGATACCTCCAGAGGCTTGTATTTTGTTCCATATATTTTCTGATTCTTCTATCCTCCTTTTTTAATAGAAGAATGACTTGTAACATGTCTGAGCATTTCTCAGGTGCCCCTTAACTTTTGCCACCTGTTGAGGGAGAGCTGTGATTATAAAATCTTGCTCAGGGGAGTACATACTCTGTTAATCTCATCTCCCACTACTGAGAAAATACAGTGTGCCAGAAACTGTAGTTGTATTTGTCATCTATTTACTGTACAGGTGTAGTTTCTGTTTAAAGATTCATCACATTAGATTTTAGTGATGTAGGACATCCATTTTCATTTATATACTTCAGTGTTGCATAGAAATGCAAGGTTGTCATTCATGAAATAAAAATTCAATTCAAACACCTTTCATAAATCTCATTCTTGTAAATCTTTGCTGAACAAAACCACTGCTGTGCCTCAGGTAACTACCCAGTCATGTCTTCAAGATGACTAAATCTTTTGTTAGAGGATCATTCCTTCTGCAGTATTATATTTAAAGGCACTCTTAAAAATCATCAGCCCATTTTTTTTTTACTCAAGCTGTACTCTTTCTCTTTTTTCTTAATGTAAGACTGGCTACTTTTAGAACCATCCCTTTGTCATAATTTCAGCAGTTCACATGTAGTTTTTATGAGTACAAGTATACAAATAGAATAGTTTTTACTTAAATGTGTTCAACAACTTTTAAACTATCATTTACAGAAGTTAGGTTAATGTTTAAGGTGAACATATCATGTGGTCTGGCACTGGAGCACCAGTGTGATTAGCTTAATAACAAAATGACTGTCTATTCCAGAGTGGAAACTACTAATGAAAATAGCTGAAGTTTATTAGGGTGTTCAAAGAAATACCATTTAGTAGCCACTGCACTACTTAGGATTATAGTGCCCTAAATAAGGAAAAGTCAAAATCTGAAGGAGAAGATGTCCATGTGCTTGACGACTGTAGCATGATGCAGTGCAGTCTGTTAATCTGTTATTGTCTCATACTATTTATGTATCTTTTTATATATTAACTGTGACTTTTGTCCATGTGTTCAGCTTTATGCTGGCCAGATGGACCGGAAATTTCAGAAATTTCAAGAGAAGGTTGTTTTAGGAGTGAAAGCTGAGATTTAGTTGCAGTAGGCTCATTTATGTGCAGCAGTGTGGTCTTTGTGGATTTGCTGTGATTGGGTCATTTTGTCCCACGCACAGAATGTGAAATCGTGTATTACTGCAAAGAGGAGGAAAGTGATGTATATCTCTCCTATAATGTGCCATTGCTCAGGGTTGAATTTTATCTCTAGTGAGGAAATTCCCATGATGAATTTTAGTATGTCAAATTCTGGAAGGACAGTTGTTGATTTCTCTGTTTAAATGCTCATGTAACAAATGAATTAAACTGCGTGTTCTTCCTAAGCTGAGGGATGCAGCTCAGAGAGAAGACACAATCTGAGAAAAGATTTTGGCAATAATGTCTTCAGCAGCCAAAGTTGGCATCTGATTATCACATTATGTGTACGCACCATTTTTTACACGCAGAGCAGCATCACTGAAACATGGTAGAAGCTGAGCCTGAGAATGAAAGTTGCATATATTAGTGAGATTAAAATCTGGCAGATTTAAAATGCAGTCAGTTCCTGAAGGTAGAAAGGAGTGCTATATTTCTTTATATTGACAGCTTGAAAAATGAAGCTTCTCTTCTGTTTGGTTGTAAACAAGGAAGGAAGTCATTCCAGCCTTGAGTTGGAAATCTGAAATGATGAAAATATATAGTTGAAATTCTAATATCTGCATAAAACCCTGGTGTCCACTTGGACTAGGTGGATTTTAAAATTATGCTTTAACTATATGTGCTTTTGAGATACAGCCTTTGAGATGGAGGCTGTGTTGGAAACCTTGTAACTCTGGAACCTCATGGTGGTAAATGACTGGAGGGAAGGATGTAGAATTGGAGAAGGTTATGGGTGTGGGGATGTGAGATGGGGCACAGCAGTGAAGCTTGTGACAAACCTGGCTTTGGAAGAGGCTGCATTCAGGTTTGGACTTCAGTCTTCACTGAAGACTCATTAAGCACTGTTGCAGAATTAGCTTAGGCAGGAACTAACTCAGCCACTATATCTGTTGAACTGAAATACAATTTTCTAAAATACAAATTCTGTCACCATTGCTGCTCACTGAATTACTTAATCTACCTGTTTCTGCATTACCATTTGCTTTGAAGTACAAAAATCTTTATAGATGACTTCGTTCATAAAGTCATTTGCTTCCATTGCCAACCCTGGTGGCACCAGGTGATTTCAAATTGACATCAGCTAATTGCCTAATGAACCCATAAGTAACATAATTAGTAGTAAAGAAATGCCAAGTCTAAATTGGTGATGAAGAAAATCATTCCATGATTTTCCATGCTGAGGGTAAGGCAGTGGCAGTTACACAGCTTCCCCTGACAGAAAAAAAAAAAGGAACTAAGACACAATGCCAGAGTGGGCCAACTGAAGTGGAACAAGGTAGACAAAAGCCTTCAAAGTGACCAGATAACAGCTATAATGTAAATAGAGGAATAGCTCAGAAACCAAGGAAGCAGTATTTTCTTTGACTGACTCTGCATTATAGAAAAAGCATCGGTTTCTAAGCAAAGGAATGTTCAGCCTTACTGTTACAATTAATATTAGATCTAAAGAATGCTCTTAGAAAATGGAACTGAAAGGACACTTCAATGCAGTAGCAAGTTCAGTTCTTCAGTCTTCAAAGATTGTCAGTTTTTGTATTGAAAGACTCATTGGACACAATATACAGAGCACAAGTGATGTTTCCTTGGTTTCTCTGAAACAAGGAATTCTTCTGCAAAAGAATGACATGTAGATATTGCAATGGTAGGGAGATGATTGGTTGGAGTGTACACTCACTTTAAATATGTTTGTGACCTTCATTAGGATTAGTACTTTACAGCTGCCAGCAATGGCAATGAGCCTATTAAATAATTCTGAGAGGCCCTGAGTATTTTCCATAGCAGTAGGAGCGTAGCAGCTAAACAGCCACCTGTGGTTTTGAAGATGGGATGGAAAAGTGAGAAAAATATAAATCTCAGTGATGATTTCTGGTAGACAGGGATGTTGCCTTGATAAAAAGGCTTCCTCCTCACCATGTCATGAAAGCATCTGATGATTAAAATATTACTGAATACCTACTTGCACCAGCTTGTAGACCTACTAATTATAAGTAGGTGTGACAGCTAGGTATAACCAGTACTTGAGGAAATTATGACTAAGATGTTTGTGGGTGGAAAAGAGGCCTTTTTTGCTATTCACCATCCTGTTCTGTATCAATTTCTTTAGTTTGCTTGCATTTCCCCTGTACATTGTGCTATGTTCCCTTAAAATATATACCTTGTGCAGCAGGGACACCTGTTTGCTATGACCAGCTGCTTAAAGAACAGAGCTGAGCATGGGAAAGCTGACTGGAGGGAAGGAGGTTGTATTTTCTCTGATTTACACAAAATAGGAGCATCTGGAGAAAGCTGGAGCCCCCAGAAAGAATTAGGCAGAGCAATTCTGGAAGCCCTGAAGGGTTGATGTGTTTGAAATCAAAGGCTGGCTGGCTGGTGAAGAGCCCATCTCATGAGGACGCAAAGCAAGATATGCTGAAAAGTCCTTTTCATTTCTCTCTGGCTGAGAATTGGGAGACTGGAATTTTGATTGCAAAAAAAACTAGATAGGACAAAATAAAGAGTGCAGAAAAGTAAGGGAGGAGCAAATGAAAACAAGAGAAATAGAAAGTTGTAGTAGTTTTCACGGTGTTTTTTCTGGTTTGAATATGAGAAGTCACGTAGCAAAGATGTCAACCTCCACAGAACTCCTGTGGTATTGGTATTTGCAGAAGGTCCTTAATATTTTAAATCTAAACTGAAGCCTTGTATCTTGAAATCCTGTAGTGTTTGCTTTATTTTATTTTTGTTTTGTTCTCACTTTGCATGTCTGAAGTACAAAATTCCTTGTTCATGCGTATTTTGAGCAGAGGATATGATAGTGCCCTTATCAAATCTTGACAGCATTAGAGGTAGTTGCTAATACCAATTAGGGGAGGGATTTTTCCCCTTTCAGTAAATATTTTCAGTTTCCCTCAACCAGCTATTTCTCTAAAATTTTATACTTCCCATGCGGAAAAATGCTTCTAAAAGTAACATCTAAGCAAATTATTATTAGTAGTACTTATTATTTTTATATGTAATACCATGCATCTTGAACAGTATTAAAATTGACTGTTTGTGCTTGTTCCTTTGGATTGCCAGTTCACTACTGGCTTGATTAGCATTTATTTTCTTAAACTTCTAAGGCAAAAAGGCTGGTACATGCCTTAAAACACTCATTTCAGCATTTTGAGTTAAAGTGTTTGATGTCCCAAGCTTGATGAGTTTTTTTCATAATTGACAGAGAATGCAGTGTGTTATTTTTATGGTATATTATGTGGGAAAAGGATCTGCTTTATAAATATTCCTATAAATTTGGTACCAACAGAATGCACTGTATTTATATAGTTTATGAACTCATGAAGGGATGGTGGACATACTTTGCACTGAAAAGATATCTCACTGGGATCCAATTTTCAACTTTCACGACAGGGTATAAATCAACTGCAAGTGCAAATCAGTGAAGAAAACAAATAAAGGGAGAAAACAAAGATAATAATTTTGAAATCTCCATGAAAGAAACTAGGAGAAGGTTAGCACAGGAACTGAATGTCTAATATCAAATAATAAGAGGAAAATTTTGGAAGTTAATACCTGCAAATCAAACAGCAGCATCAGTGAGGTAATTTTCAGCGAGCAGGTGTAGCAAGATAATTCTCATTAATGAGTTTATCATTTCTGAAGGTCTGATCTTTCTTATGTTAACTTGGCAAAATGTCCTCTGGCTTCTAGAAACTCTGAGCTTTTTAGCAGTTCATATGCAAACTTGATCTCCCTAAGATACTCGGGTATGGTGCAATAGTATCCCTGCCTGGATCAAGGCATTCTTGCTTTTTACATGAGTCATTTCTAACATCTGCCACAGATGTGACAAGAGCATTCAAAAGGTGAAAGTCAGCTTCTGAGTATCACATTATGAGCATGTTTAGTGATACACCTAAATTATCAGCATTAATATAAAAGTTGTGATATCTTTGTTAATACTATGTATTAACATAGAAAATGATAGAGACTGGCTTTTCTGTATGCTGTTTCTGCAATCAAGAGAACCATAATCAGGGCATATATCAGGTTTTCGGAGGGTTTTCATTATTAAAATATAACAGGGGCTTTTCTTTCTCTTTGACAAACATTCATAAGGACATGCTAAATGTCTGTGTGGTACCCCAGATACTTTATTTACTGGGTATGTGATTTTGAGATGCAGGCTGTTGGTTGGAGTAGTGAGCGGTTGCGATGATGAAGTATCTTTTAGGTATTAATGACATGACAAATTAAAGCAGGATCTTAAATGTTTAGGGGAAAAACTGAGATCACTGAGACTGTAGTGCTTGATTTGCACAGTGTGAAATGCTCACTTGGAAAATTCTCATTTCAGAAATTCTCAGTGAAGCCCTTCTCTCTACCCAAAATTAAAATTCTCCTTTTCAAGGACAGTTCTTACATTGAAGTTTAAAATATTGATAATATATAGAGATTTATTGGCCTACAACTGAGCATGTCATTTTTTGTACTGGGTCTTTGCTGGCTGCAGCAGAGTGGCTCTCCCTCCAGCATGAACTGGCCTCAGCTGCAGGTCATGGACCATGCAAGCTTCTCCTGTGTATCTGGAGTGGGACACTTAGGAGGGGAGGTCGGGTCCCAGTCACCCTCTCCTTGTGTCTCTGTAAGGCCACCCTGCTGAGCAGGAGCTGCGGGGAGGCCAGCCAGTGCAAAAGGAGCAAGCAGAGCTTCAGAAACTTACCTGACATTCAGAATCCGCTGAATTTCCATGTAAATTCCTAACAAGTGAGGGGAGCAGTCACTATTGAAAGCAGTGTTTTCATGGATGGTCACTTAGGGAAGGCACAATACAGGATAAATAAGGTTTTGAGTCCTTCTGCTTGTTTGAATTTAATCTTGATCTCCTTGTGAGTTTGGGGACTTTGAAGACCGGAGGATGCTCTGGTTTTGTGGACACCTTTATCTTCAAGCTTCACAAAACTAAACCTGTTTCTTCACAGTGTGGTTATGAGTTTTGGTTTTACCTTTATGTAGAGGCAGAATAGGGTCAGCAGTAGACCCAGGGAAACAACATGACTTGACTGTGATTCTGTTTCAATCAGGCCAGATCTCAGGCTGGTGGGAGAGGGAAAAACAGCCCATTTCTCCAGAAACAGCTCTGTTGCAATTACTTTTTGTTCCTCTCTTCCCTTGCTAGGGCAAACCCCCTATCCTCGTAATCTCACCTAAACTGATTCAGTTCTGGTCAAAGTGTAGCTGGCTTGGATTTGACAGGACAGTCAAAGGCAAAAGTTAGAGAAAGGGCTAAGTGTCTTCAATTGAAAAACAGGTTAAAAGGTTGCATGACCATCTGCAGATGTGCCTGGTATGTGAATGCTTTCTGGTTCAGTCCAGGTATGTGTCTTCTGGATGCCCTGTGCTCAGAGAAGATTTACTATGCTGGGTGAGGAAATTGACTTTTAAATCTGTTTCATTAGACATAATCACCCTGTCTTTGCTGTTTGAATAGCTAAATAGAGGGGAGATCTCAATAGTGTGCCATAGCCTAAAAGAGCCACAGTTCACTCAGTAGGTTTAGCTGCCAAAGGGATTTGTTTAAGCAAGGGAAGTGTGTTGGTAGAAGATTACTTTGCTTCGGTTTTACATATACTTGTTTTTCTAAAAATGTCTGCTAAAGCATAACCCTTTTACAGTCAATGACAGTGGATGTAGTCAAGTTAGATGTAGAAGTTTTTCTAATGCGTAGTTGTTTGGGTTTTTTGTTTCTCTTTTAATTGATCTGGGTAACACTGTCCAAATAAAACATTCAATTGTGAATGTTTAAGTCATAGATTTGTGTCATTGTCATATTCTGAATATGACATTTCTGTGTTCATTGTGATAAAATTCAAAAGGAAGTGACAGTCTGCTCAGAAGGTAATTTGAGAAATGAATCAGTGTGACTTGATAAGCTTGTAGGTGTTAGGATGACAGCCAGTTTCAGTTTATATAAATACCTATTTAGATAACAATACAAAGGAGAAAATACAAAGAAAACTTTTCAAATAATTTAAAAACAAACACAATTTTCATTGAACTGTCTTGAAAAGAAGATGAAGGAAATACAGTGGAATATTTTGCAAAGCAATAAACATTATGATGAAGTTCTTGTTTTCAGCAGTATTGGTGTTGTAGAGTTTTTTGCAATTCCCCATACAATTCATCAAA
Source organism: Ploceus nigricollis (assembly GCA_013399945.1). NCBI lineage: Eukaryota > Metazoa > Chordata > Aves > Passeriformes > Ploceidae > Ploceus > Ploceus nigricollis. The sequence goes on along the minus strand of VXBC01005445.1, from coordinate 1,114,245 downwards.
AGGTAGTAGCATATTCCATGGAATGACAGTGCTTAAGAGTATGCTATGTCAGTATACAATTACATTTTCTCCTTTTCACTTGAAAATATTTCTAGTATTTTCTCTAACTTGTTTTATTACTCTTTTTCTCACAAGGCACCTGATTTTGGTTTTGAACTCTGTATTTTCTGTTAAAATGTGACGTTTGTCTTTCTTTCTAACACTGAATTTAGCATGATTTGTGCATGGGATGTATAAATATTCTGATACTGTTAATGTATTTGAACTGATGCAGTTTTATGAAAAGGTCTGTGTGTCTTAATTACTCATTTCTTAAGGAGGTCTATCTATATATATCTATATATCTATATCTATATACACACACTAGTAATTAAACCAAAACAATGCATGTAAAATGTTACCATATGTGTGAGTAAATGTGACTGTAGAATCATAGAGTGGTTTGGGTTGGAAGGGACCTTTAGGGTCATCCAGTTTCAGCCTCCTGCAGTGAGCAGGGACCCTTTCAACTAGATCAGTTTGCTCAACCTCCATCCAACCTGATCTTGAGCACTTCCAGGGATGGGGTAATAGATAAGTGGGTGATCCCACTTTCTTATGTTTGGAATGAAGTTACGATACTTGCTATTGTAAAATTAAATACTTTAGAACCATAAGAAAAAAAAATTAAAAGTCCAAAAATTCAATATAAATTTAAATTTTTCAGGTGTTGTAATTTTGACAAGTACACGCTCATACAAAACCATGGTAATTGTATTTAAAGCTCATTGTATTTCATTTCCTGACACTTTGAGATAAAATGCTTAAAATCCCTTTCATGGACCTATAATGCATTAAATATTTATTTTTAAATGTGCACACCAATGAAAAATTATTGGGAAATCTGTTATAAAAACCTATCTCTTCAGTATGTGGTTTGTCTGCAGTTTAGCATATGAATTTGACCCAGCTTAAAACAGCCCTGGACTCAGGCCACTCCTTTTGGCAAAAGTATTCTTGTTGTCTTGGGACAGGCGGAAATGGCAACCACCATGAGTTCGTGTGCCACTTCAAACAGTCCAAATTTTCTTCTGAGCAGAGCCAGCATTTAATTTGTATCTGTCTCCAGGCCAAAGATTGTGTGGGTATTGGTCCTCTTGCCCTTACAGTGATAATCCATTTGCCATTAACTGGACTTTGGTTCAAAAATACTGCATGTTTAATCCAGTGGACTGGATCTCCACTACCCAGTGCTGTAACGGAAAGATAATGGGCTACAAGAGAGATTAATAAGATTTTTGAGTCGCAAAAGCATTAAGCCAGTTTAAAGCTATTGGTTAAGCTGCTCAGAACTGGTAATGCATTAATCTTGAGCTGTGGTGTATGAGCACAGCCGCTGCTGGTGTGCATTAAGACATCTACATGGTCACCTTGTGCTTAGCTCTTTTTCAGACTGAGTTAGCAGTAACACTCTCCTAAGTCTTAAGGTGAATTTCCAGGAGATGGGTTAACAAAGCATATGCAGTGATTCTCAGTAGCAGGTGTCTGGTTTTACCTGCTTTATGGATACCAGGGCTACAAATCTGGATGGCTGGGTATTTCTTCTGCTGGAGACCCATCTGTCTCAGTTTGGACTCTTGAGCCTGCTTTGATCCTCATCCTGTTGGTGGATCAGACTGACTTCCACCCCTGCAAGAACTGCAAAAGCCTCACTCAGTGGTGGTTGTGAACCTTAGCTTGAATATTCCCATGCTGCTTCTGCACTTCATTTCATGTTAGTGCAGTTAGAACCCCAGGTGAAAATACCTCTCCAATCTGTTTAACTGGAATTAAGATCTTCTAGTCCGAAACTGGCATGTCATTTAGAAATTGTTTGATGGTTATTTCCTTCTAAGGTTTGGAAAATGACAATGTTGCTTGTTTCTTTTTGTTTGTTTTTTTTCTCATTCTTTTTGAACCCTCGTTTTATATGTGTGTGTTTTTTTTTTTCCTCTGCCTAGACCTGGTTAACCATTTCTGTGAACAGGTCCTCAATTTTTTACTTTGTCCCTACTTTCCTGTCGTAGCCCCATCTTCCCCTGGTGTCGACTCCGTACCCTTACAGCGCACAGGCAGTCAACACGGCACACAGAACGCAACCGCGACCTTCCAGAGGGCCAGCTATGCGGCCGGCCCAGCCTCCAATTACGCAGACCCCTACCGACAGCTGCAGTATTGTCCTTCTGTTGAATCACCATACAGCAAATCTGGGCCAGCCATCCCACCCGAAGGGACCTTGGCTAGGTCACCTTCCATTGATAGCATTCAGAAAGACCCCAGGTGGGTGAAACCTTCTTCATTGTCTTTTATTTCCTGCTCGCGCTGAGGTTTGTAATTGCGGTTTGCTTTGTGTGTTTCTGCTGTTGGATATAAAAAAACCACCTGTGGTGGTACACGAAAGACTTTGTTTGCATGACAGCATTGTCCTAATGCTTCACCTTGGAAAGCTCTCATGAGCTGTTCTGTGCAATGAAATGATAGGTGTGGTCTTGAATGTGTGTGTGTTTAGCCTGCTTTCAGTAGTGCCACCCCTCAAAAGCTTAAGAATAGTAATTTTCTCTGGAAATGGGAGGAGTGGAGTGACTGTTGACTCTGTAGCCATTGTGGATTGAATTTTCAAGTTGCTTCTTGGGCAAAAGTTGTTGCAGTTCTTGGTTTGTCTACATGTAAAGTTTATAAATGCTGCAGAAAAGGGTATTTCGGTGTTGTGCAGTGAGACTGAGCAATGTGGAAGCAACATGTAACCAGGGTTGTGTTTCATCCCATGTGTTGTATAGGCTTGCAGTGCCAGTATGTGGTAACAGAATGTATGATTACAGCTTGCAGAAATGGTTATTGCTGTGCATGCTTTTCAAATATTTAGCACAATTTTTAAGGTTGCTAGTGACCATCCTAATCTACTTAGGGAAGGTGCAAGGAGGAAACTTTACAGCCCAAGCAGGCACATAGATTAGAGAGAGAATTTTCTGGGAAATTATTTGACTTCCATGATAACAGCAACAGAAATGCTAGCTGGAATCCTCAACTGATTCTGTTCAGTTTTCTGAGGGAAAAGAAAGCAATTCTCTTTGGTAACTTGAGTTTAAACTTGTTGAAAGTGTTAGTTTATACCAACGTTTTACTTTGGCAGATGGTGTGATTTATTTATTTGTTTGTTTGCTGTAATCTGTAATGTAATGATAGGAGAGTCCAAAAATTTGCCTGCAACAAAAATGCTGGAGGTTTTTAAGTAACAATTTGAAGAAACGTCTTTCCCAAAATTAAAAAAAAAAAAGTTAATTCATAAACGGATTCTTTATTTGTTTATTATTATAGCAGTTCTTTCTCTCTCTCCACCCAGGAATGGAACAGCAGATAACATTTTACAGCACATCAGAAACATCACTGCTTTCAGGGTTTCACCTGTTGAGAACACTTCTGTCTTCAACTTTTTTTTTCCCCTTAGCTCTAACTGCAGAAATTTGAAAAAAGTTTGTATTTAATTGCTCCCCTTCTTCCCCCTGCGCCAAAGCAAACATTAGTAACAAGAGGGGAAAAGTATTTTTCTGAAATGGTGATATTACATTTCTATTCCAGAATATAAGAGCCCATGTAGAAAAAAGAGCTTTGCTTTGTAATTGTGTTACATCGAAAATTAAAGAAAGTTACATTAGGAGTGCACTAGACCAGATGAGAAATTACTGTAATCTGTATGAAATGTTCTTAGGAGAAGCATAATGGTATTGAAAATGCTATTCCCTATAAACAGGAAAGATATATTTACAGTATCTCTACAGGTCTTAGACATAATATCTTTTTATGAAAAGGTTATTCCTGTTCAATTCCGTTGCTATCACTTTGCTACTGTTAATGTATAGGATATGTGTTAGTATTTTTCATTTGCTTCTTTTTTGGTTCTTTCTTTGTAGTGCCATTTGTACATTCATGAGTATTGATTTCTGTAGGTAAAATAGGATGAGGAGCGGAATGGGTATAAAATAAACTGTAAACCCTTTAGAGGGGATCATTAAATATTATTACTGATTACTGTTAGATGGATTGGAAATTTGTACAAAACTTTTGTAAATAGGTTTGCATTACTCTTGATTTCATTTATTTGATCCATAGGCTGTGTGTGGTATATATTGGTATTTCTGCCCTTGCATGTTGGTTTGAATAATTCTGATAAAGAAATGTCAGAAACACATTTGATTCTGTTATGCCTTAATCCCCAGAAACCATACTCCTCCGAGGCAGACTGACTTGTGAAACTGTCTGTGGCCTACAGCAGTTGCTGATCATTCAGCTATTGGAAAGATATTGAGCATTTGAAAGGAGTTTGGAGAAAAGTAAAAAAAAGCAATCAGAATGCTTTTAACATGTTGATTTATATGAATAGATTACAAAAATGCCAATATATTACAAGTGTGGAAGTGATAAAATGAAAGACTTTGCAGATACTTCAAAAATAATATGGAAGGATAGAAATTACTTTGGGTAGAGTGTGGGAGATACAACCAGGAAAAGGAAAACAGCCCAAAGGCAATCCAGGCTTTCAGTGGCTGTGTTGAGTTGTGCTGTATGCCCCAGAGGGTTACTAGTTATATCTTACACAACAAGAAAAAAGTGCACAGGTTGGTCAACAGCTGCACTTTGTCAACTGGGAAGTCACAAGTGTCCTTACAGACATATTGCTGCTTTTGTTGGCTGATTGGTTGGAGTGTTTTATGACTGTCACAAATTGTAGAGGGCAATAGACTACCTGCCCAACCAGAGGTCCAAAAAATATTCAGTGGCAGAGGAAAATCTGCAAGACAAAAGCACACTATTTGCACGCTTTTGATTAGTATTTCCTATGTGTCATTCAGCTCAAGATGAGAAAGTAGATATCCAGAAGAGATTGTACTCACCCTAATCAAGCAATTAGCATTCCTAAAATTGAACATAATATTCTGGAATCTTTGATTCAGACAATTTCTGTCTGGAGGCCCAGAAAAATGGTTGGCAGGCACTGATGTAATTGACATTTTTTTCCATTGTTTTCAACATGGTAGTTTGTCTTACTGGTACTCCTAATTTTAAATACGTGTTCTGAGCTGACATTTGGCAAATGAAATTTTAGCTCAACATCTGTTTTGCATCATCCAGCTGTCATAAAATGCAGTTCAGTGTTCATTAACTTAAAGTTTAGGACAAAAACTTAAAAAAAAGATGGGATTAAGATGTTTGCAATCAAGTTTGTGACAGGGGATAATTTTTAATTTATGCAGGTAGACTGTTAGCTCGTAGGAGCTTATAGACCTGTAGTAAAAACTTTACACATCTATACTGTTGGAGAGTGAGGTTTTGTTGTTTAAAAAGGAAATAAGTCCCACATCACTGTCAGAGTACTGAAGTTCTGCATATGGGAAATGGAAAAGTTCATATCATTACAGACTGATTTTCCAGAATATTCTTTTATGTTTACTCCATTAAAAAAAAGGAAAAAAAAATGCACTAGGGCTGTGATATCAACTGTTTCATGCCATAATCTCCTATATGAAGGTGTGGTATAAGGAGGGAAAGAACATAATATTTATTTTATAATTATTTGGTTTCTTCTGAACTGTGAATGAGAGAAGTCTTGAGTATTTTAAAGTATCATAAATACATGTTAATGTGATATTTTCCAGCCTACTTCCATGAAGTAAGATTAATCTGTCTGTTGGCACCAACAGATTATCTGTGGCTTGTGTATACTTATTATTATTGTTATTATTTTATTATTATTTTATTCTTCAGTTTTATTTTGTCTGTTTCTAAATTTTAGGAGAACTGGGGAATCGTAGAAGTAGAAATGTTGGGATCCACTTGCCAGTATGTGTTCCTTCCAGATTTTATTCTAAATTCTGAACTTGCCAAATGTGTATAGATTACTTAAATTTTGAAGTTTTAACCTAGTAAGAAACCATGTACATGTACCGCTGCAGCTAAGTTACACTTGCTACACAACAGATGAAAAATAGAACATTTTCATATCATCCATTTAAATGCATACCGATGAGGTTTTGTGATTGCGGTGTTTTTGCTGGTTTATGAACTCAAACTGTGTGGTTTGATGTGTCCAGTCACTGGGTGTTCTTCATTGTTGTGTGACTTCCCACCTGTTTTTATTTACACACATATACACAGGTAATCTCCTGCAAAGAAGCTGGCAAAAAGCTGAGGTAACAGCAAGAATTATGTGGCTACCAAAGTGATTTTCGGAGCTCACTGTCCATTTTCATATTGCCTTGAATTGTATTGATCTGCACTTAAAACTTTCTGTTATGGCTTGACTTTCCATGTGTTTCAGAACTTTTAGATCTATTTATTCAGAAAAAGTGGGATAATTTGGTGAATGAAACTGTAAAAGGTCTATTATTCATTATAGAACAGACTGCAATAATGATTGGGCTCTTGTTTAAAAAGAAAAAAAACATCATCATTAGAGAATCATGTTGCAACTTCACAAGAAAAAAAGAAATAAAACCCAGTTATCTTGTAGCAGTTCTCACCTTTAGAACTGTCTGGGTGTAAGTCAGCACGGAGACGAAAGTTTTCCAGGAAATGCATGATTTAACTGTAATACCCTGAAATGTTTCTGGTCAGTTTTGCATTTTTAGAGTCAACTTCTCATTTCTCTGTTGACCTTAATTTCCTCCTAAGCAGAAAACAACAGTGCTGTCTATCTTCTAAAGTTTTAAACTGGATTTCTTTTCACTTACGAAAGGATAGAAATTAGATCAGAACATTTTGGGTGAACTATAAGTTTCAAAGTAATCTTTTTTCTCTTTTTTTTTTACTTCCAGAAATATATTTCATTTGCAAAATACAAGGTAGAAAGCATTCTTTTTCTGTAGGAAAAATGATAGAAGTAAAATAAACTCTAGTATAATTTCTGTGCTTCCGTAAAACTGCTTATAAGATTAACACACAGAGTTTGGAGCATGGCCTGTTAAATGTTTCTGCAGGAGTCTTCTCCAAATACTTAATCTCACTTTGTTACAAGGATTGTCTCAGTATTAATAGTCTTAGTCTGCTGTAAATCTGAATAGCAGCCAGGCACTCTGAGAGTCTGAAGAATTAAGAACATAACAGTATAATCCTGCATGGGTGGGACTTTGGCAATCATGGTGGGAACATTTATGATAGATTCTTTGGGAAGGGTTGTCACCTTCAGAAAGAAACTTCTGGTGAGATGGAAGGCACTGGTGGCAGCACTGTGCAATACTGCTGTTTTCAAGCCTGAGACATGGGCTGGGATTTTCAGAATCCCAAGGGGATTGGTGGTGTCATCCATGGGTTTCTAGCCTAACTCTCTAATGCAAGGTGTAGAAGACTGAAGTTCACATTCCCAGTCTGGATGACACAGAACAGGGCTTGCATATACTCTTCCTGCTTTTATGTGACACAAGGCATGATAGGCAGCTCTACTTTTCTCTTAATTGGTCCCTCTTACCCTTACCTGAAATTAAGGGTAGAGGGGAAAGTTTCTCCAGAGGTGGTGGTAGTAGGATAGCCATGAGAAACACACTTTTAGTGAATCAGAGAATGTAAAGTTTGGCAGTGTAGGCTTATCTCCAGAAGCAAATGGTTCAACTTTCTAGGTCCTAAATTTTTGGGGCTTTTTTTTGCATCAGATTTACTCAAGCCAGGCCCCTTGTATTGGTAGAAGCAATGGTCTGTGTTTAAGTATTTCTTTCATACAGAAAGGAAATACCAGGTTTACTTTCCCTACACAGAAATCATACAGTCTCTCAGGATTTAATCTATACTCCTTCTCAGTGTGAAAAACTGACCCCAGAAGAATAAATTTGAAGAGCCTAAACAGCACAAAAATACACCCAATTCAAGAATAGCAAGTCTGAAGCACATTGCAATTCTTCATACAGATCTCTTCTACATGGAAGGTGGGAATTTTTACTTAGTGCACAAGTTAGTTTTTAAAAAGCATAGCAGCTATGATAAAATAAACAGCAATCTGTTTTCCTTTCCTGATGAAGATAATTAAGGATGACTCTTGCTTCCTTAAAATAGGTGAGGATGGAATCCATAGACAGTCTGTTAATTTGGGATTTTGGGACTTACTTGGAAGCCTTGTCTGGAAAAGATTTTCCAGCGAGTATTAAGTTCCAGCTTGAGCATGGCAAAATAAACAAGTATCTAACTGGTCCTTGCAAGTGTCAGCTTATGGTGAGGTAAAGAATTGATATCCAGAACTTGTAAAACTTATTTTTGTGTGTATTTGAGCACATTGCGGTACGTGCCAACAATTCCTGTCTTTCCACTGTTTACATTGAGGTGATTGATAAATGGCTGGGGAGGTGTTGGGCACAGGTGGAGCCATCTCACTACAGAGCAAATGCAATTCTGTATGTACAGAATTATCCACCTGTATTTGCTATTTTTCTCACTGGAATTTGCCCTATATTGTTTAGCAACCTTCTTTCTCTAGGATAAGTGCTTGGTAATAAAAAAAAAACCCAACCAAATTGAACCAAAGAAACAGAAAATTTATAAAAAATCTATTTTTAACTGTAGTCTACAGGAATGAAGTGACTCTGCTTTTAGCTCATGAAATCCTTAGTACCCTCTTTCTGTCCTTTTTGACTGGTACCATTTTAGTGACAGTGCAGAAGGTCACTCAGTAATGTTGCCATCCTGTCTTTCAAGAAATCTGATCCTATCATTAGAAAATCTCCTCTGTTGTGCTCACAGAACATCACGCTTTCAGGATATTACAGTAACATGGATGGTGCTGGTCCATGTAGTTTGATTGATGAGTATGTCCAGGAGAGCTTACAGTTCCTAACCTATGGGCAGAGTAGAAGAGGTTGTGTGTAGTAATTTTATTTGTCAGGTTGTCTAGCAGTATGCAGGGTATAATTTTGAGAGAGATTATGTCTTGTCTCTTGTTTTGATCTGCAAGTTTAGCTCTTCCAGTCCTCTCCCTCTACCAGAAAGTAATTCCTTTCCATTATGCTGAAGGGAGGGAAGTGAAAGGCTCCTTAGGTACTTGTGACTGAGGCAGGGTGTTCAGGAGGATGCTGGCAGGAAAGCCACATAGTGTAGTAAATGCACGTCTAATAGCTCAAGGGAGATGAGACCAATGTTTTCTTTTTGAAGTTTTGTTATTTCTAACCTCCCTTCCTCCCCAATGCTGGTTTGCCACTTGAAGAACAGCAACAAAGCACTTCCCTCTCTTTCTCTCTTCATCTGTTGTGTATTTTAATGGCCACATTCATCCAAGAAGAAACAAGTGGAGAGTGTACTTCATACTGTTCATAGCTCATTTCTGGTTTTTGCATGGCATTACTGAGCTTCTAATGGCAAATATATGTTTCAGTGCAGTTTTTGCCTTTGTTTGCCACACATTTTGCTCAGCATCCTGTGGCTCATTTGCAAACTTTGACAGATGCAAAATCTATGTGGTGCCTTTCTGTGATGACAGACTGTAAGAGCCAGGAAATGTTGTAAGTGTATTTTCCAAGCAGACATTAAAAACAAGGAGAAGAATCATACTTTCAGGCTTTACTGGGCTCATGTAAGCTGTTATGATCTTCTGGCAAGATAAACCACATAAGAAGCTTCTCAGTAGTAGCTCCTGGACATCTCATCAGCCAAATGGATAATAATGATCTTACTTTTTACAGGGACATTGAGAATAAGTTAAATTTTTAAGGTGCATTGAAGTTCAAAGGATAATCTTGCTTTTACTTTCAAGGGAAATACAATGGGAGTGAGAAGAGGGAAATAGATGGAGAAGATGAATGCAGGAAAATTTAAAGTGCTATAAGATCAGGACGCATAGTCTCAATTTTTTTTCATAAAAAGAAGCAACTGAAAGTCATCCTCGATCGTGAGATAAATTGCCATGCAGATATTGATTTCAGAAGCTGGACCTCAGTGTATTATACCATAGCTATTTTATAAGCAGGAAACAAGAGCTAACATTGAAAGCGCAATAGTAAGATAGTAAAATCAAGCATTTGCTAAAAAAATATCTCTAGTGTAGAGCAAAGCTAAAATGTTTGAAAGGAAAGAATGGTCAACAACTTTTTTTAGTTTCTAGCAGAACTTTTTAGCTTTTATAAATTAAAAATTTGACTTTAAGAACTTCAGCTCTATGTAGATTTAAAATGTTAGATGGTAATAGACCTATCTCTGCCAGCTCACTCAAGATCACAAAAACTCAGAATATTCTGAGTCAGAAGGGGCCCATAAGGATCATCGAAGTAGAATGGTCCCTGCACAGGACACACCAAAAGTCACACTCTGTGCCTGAGAGCATTGTCCAAATGCTTCTTGAACTCTCTCAGGTTTGGTGCTATGTCCTGTGGAGGTCCCTGTGGAGCCTATTCCAGTGCCCAACCTCTGGGTGAAGAACTTTTTCCTGATATCCAAACTAAACCTTCTCTGACACAACTCAGGTCATTCCCTCGGGTCCCTGTCCCTGGTCACCACAGAGCAGAGATCAGTGTCTGCCCCTCTTCTTCCTGTCATGAAGAAGTTGTACCTGCAATGAGGTCTCAGCTCAGTCTCTTCTTCTTCAGGCTGAACAGACCAAGTGACCTCAGCCACTCCTCATATGGCTTCCCCTCAAGGCCCTTCACCATTTTCATAGCCCTCTTTCGGGATCAGAGGCTGATGTGAAGTCCAGACTCCAGCTTTTATTTTTTCTGGCGCATCACTGTTTCCCTGGCAATTTCCACCAACTTCACTTAGATTGTTCTTTCTCAGCCTACTCCACTGCCCCACTCCAGGAGCCCAATGAACAAGTGAGGTTCACAGATTCACCTCAGTCCTTAGCATTAAGCAAGAGGTTTCCTAGGAAGCAAAAGATAACACTGATCCCATAGAATACTGCAGCCATTGTTGCCAGGGAGACTCCTAGTCTCTAAACGTACTGTGAAGTATTTGGGGTTTTTACTTGTTTGGTTTTGGTTGGTTAGTTTCTTTAAGCCACTACAGCGTCAGTGGGACCACTGCTTAGCTTGCCATTTACCATTAATAATTTGGGGGTCATGTTTGTCTTCACTGTTTAATGAAGTGGAAGGATCTGTATAGCTGAAGACCTGGAACGAAATGGACAGGTTTTCTTAGCCCAAAGGAGGGCTAAGAGTGACATATCTAGGTTTCCTGAACATACCAAAGGTAAAAAGGTAGAGAAGGAAGGCGCATGTGGAGAAAGGAAGAGCTATGTAAACTCTGTCCCAAGATAAAACAAATAAATTATGTCAGGAAATGACCAAAAGCTACACAGGTTTAAGGAAAGTATTTTAATATAGCTTTTTACGCTTTAGAGATCATTTGAAGTTAGCTTGATAATCTTTTCATTCCATGTGAGGACACGATGTATTTATTTCATAGATTTCTTTTTGAAGAGGAGGGCTGATTTTTGGTTTTATTCTGTTTGATGCTACATTTTTCTTTCCTGAATTTGAGTGTCATGAGTGTAAAAACTTGGTTTGAAAGTTTGGGCCTAATAGCTGCAGCTTAAGAAGAGTGGTCACGTGTGTGTGTGTGTGTGTGTGTGTGTGTTGGTGAGAGGAATGAGTATGGACAACACAGGTGTAACAGGTTTCTTAGTAAAAGCAACTCCTGTCAGCCAGGGCTGCATAACATTTCATTGTGATTCTCTCTCAGAATCTGTGCTGATCCATCAGCCTCACTTACTCCAGCTGTTGTTGCTAGTGTGAAAAGTGGTCCCTTTTCTTGACCAGAAGATGGCTGCTAGGACTCTAGGCAAAGGGTGAGCCTGGAGCAACCTACAGGTGTTTGTTTTTCAGAGGTATTGGTACTTTCCTGTTAGCTGTGTGATATTGCTGCTGTGCCAGTTCTGGTTCAGAACTTGGAGCTGCGGATCTGAAGTGAGAGTTCCCTGCTTGCAGAGAGCCAGGATGTCTGGGCCCGCTCACAACAGGGGGTTTGCTGCCAGTGAAGTTCACTGCAGCTGAAGACACAAAATATTTGAGCTGTTTTAGTCAGCTGTAATTCATGTCCAATGGTTCACAGAGAGGAGCAGCCTCTGTTTTTTGGTGAAATGATCCAGTAATTACATACATAGTATGTATTACATTACACCATAGCTAGGTTTATGGCCTTAAAATAAAAGGAATTTGTTCTCATCCTACAAGAAATTGGCCTTTAAGGGCTTACCCTTTTTATGCCTTTTTAGGTTTCTGAATAGTTCTGATTCCATCCAATACCTTTTTATAGAGAAAGCTTGACATTTTTCTGCATGAGAATAGCTGTCAAATATCTTGGAAAGCTCTGGCTGCACACAAATGGGCACACAGGGGGATCTTTTAGGTGTTTTGCTGTTAGCTTTTTCAGGGAAAAATGGGAGAAAGGCATTTGATTTCTCCTGTGCCTTTACCTGAGTTTGCCATGGTTGGCCAAATTGCAGAACCTCTGTTTCAGCAAGGCATTTCCTCTCTCACATATTTAGAAATTCTTTTAAATGCATGAAATCATCTCTGCAGGATGAAATCTTCTTTGCATAGTCTTCTCTGGTGGATGTTTTTTCATTTGTCAGCAACTACATTTTTTTAAATGAAATTTTATCCTAAACTGTCAAGGTTTTATCTGCAGCTGTGAAGGGATAACAGATCCTGTCAGCCGCTGCTTTTTCTGTGGCGTGGCTCCAGCAACCATCTGTTACCTTTCTGCTTCTGCGTGATTTACACACCAGAATCTCCCCTCCTAAAAAAAAAAAAAAAAACAATCAAAACCACAAAACCAAAACCGTAGAAAAGTGTTGCACAAGTGCTTCGTTTGAAGTATATAAGATTATATAAATTATTTCAATAAATGTGGGGGACCAGTTCTTGGGTCTCATAAGAGAGACTTTAGAGCAATTTGGTTATACTTCATAGGAGGAAGGGGCTGCTTTTTTCACAGGGGGAAATGGCCTGCATGAAATTTTCTCATTCAAAAGTGTGTGTGCATGACTTTCACATGGGAATTCAGGAGAAATGCACACTGAATGAACACTTCTCCACCTTTTCCTTTCTGGTTATGAGTTCAAGCTGATCAATTTTCAAGTCAGCTAAGTGGAAATACTTTCACTGAGAAGCCTGTTTATCACCTCCTATATGCCTGTAATCATTTCAGTTGTACACATGGGTGCAGTGAAACTGAGCCTAATAGTTCCTAATCCACAGTAGGTTTATTACTAAGCCAGATTTGCCTCATAATAATAATGCAGACAGCTTCTCAGAATAACTTAATAACTGCAGTGTGAATGCAGAAGCCTTATTCCTGTTTCATTTCATATTCATCAACATAAAGCTGTCTGATACTGAACTTACATCTTCGTTGCCTTTGTTGTTCTAAAATAAAAGCAGATTTTGGTTTAGATTTTATTATTTATTAATTTATAATTTATAATTTATTAATATTAAACATTACTAAGTTTCATTCTCTTTCGGTGTTTTTATTGTGGACTTTTTTTGGGTTTTTTTTGTAGTTAGAAAAGAATGGGGTACGAGTCATTAGCTTCTCAACTGGTTTCCAAGAACATGTGATGAGAAACAGTGTACACTTAATTACTGAAAGGAAAAAAAAAGGTGTTTTGGAAGGGTGAAGGGAAGACCTGATGGAGCTGTTTTCCTTCAAAAGAGAGTTTGTTGGGAAAAAATGTATCAATCTCACTAAAATTTATTTCGGAGCACTCTTTATTTATTTTGCCTCTCTACAATTAAGAAGAGAATGAATGGCAGAGAGATTATAGAGCTGGTAGGTGACAGCTGAGATATGCAGAATAGTGAAGGTAGCCTGTTACACTTTTATTGAGAACTTCGGCATAGCCTGAAGGATAATTAAATGCACAAAGTAGTTTTCAGAAACATTTTAAAGAAAAACTATTTATGAGCTCATGTCTCTAACATTTTAAACTTCTTTGGAAAATGCAATTCTCTGCATGTGGTGTTGATTTAGTTCCTTGCTGTTGCAGGCTTCATGGGAAAGCTAAACTTCCAGTGCTCCCAGTTGTGCTGAATATAAGCAATATAAGCTAAATCCTGCAGTCTTTTCAAAGAGGAAATTTCATTTACTTTGTAACATGACTTTGAATGGAGTAAATGCAACAATTCAAAGAAACTTCTATTCTACTGGAATATTGACCATGAGTTTTGATCATCAGTGGTTAAGAGGCATTTTTTTAGTTTTGGATTAAAAAAAAAAGAGGATAAGAGGATAAAACTGTCATGTGACATTTTGTTAGATTACAGTGTAAACTAGTGAGGTTCGAGAATTTGGTGATGATTGTTTGAAGTTTAGCATTTGTTCACAGTACAAGCAGAGTCTGGAGTTTTATCAGTATATCTTTCTCCACTTCGTGAATCTTGTATGTGGGGGAGAAAATGTTTAAAAGGCACTGTTGTCAAGTTCACAAAATATGTGCAATAAGAAATATGTGGAGAAAACATTTTCATCCTGTTTCCTTTAAAATGGTCTTGTAGTTTCCCTGTACCTCTCTTATATGCAACAGCTGAGTTTCTCAGCAAGTTCACAACAGCTAGCTGTTCAGGGATGGGGTTTTTTTCATACTTTCAGACTAATAAAGCTGCTTGATTTAAGCAAAAAAATAACATTTCTTGGATAATAACTGTCTAATAACTTATCACTCAAATTTTAAGATGTCAGTGTAACAAGAGAAATATTTTTTACTGTCAACATCTCTCTAAAGTAAGAATTTTGTTTCAGTTGGGATGTCTTGCATTCTGCTTAAAAATTTTTAAACTTCTGGAGAGACATATTTTAGATTTTTTTGTAAGACCTAAAGATTGAACTCTCAGTGGTAAAAAAGTAAAGCAAATAAACTTTTAATAGAGCAAGTAAGATTTTCATATGCTGGCATTTGGTTTTGTTTAGAAAATTCAGAAAAAAATAGTGCTCTTTTGAAATAAAAGCCAGGAAAAAAGAATAAAAGCTAAAATTAATAAATGTAGCTTTTATGTTTTCTGGGAATTTAAAGACTGATTGAGTGTTTAGAAAGTTCAGAGGGAAGAGATGGCTGCTTTTACATGAGTGTTGTAATACTGTAAAAAATATGATCTCTGCCTTTGTTTCATTTACCTTAGGGAAAGAACATTTTGGCAAAGAACATTTTCTTCCTCATTCTCGCCACACCCATGTAAAATCTAGGCTTTGTAATGTTAGAGTTCTCTTAGGATCCCACTGAAAACGAGACTGGTGTGAAGATTTATGTATCTCTCTCAAATATGTGCCTGTGATAGTGATAGTGATGCAACTCTCTTAAAAAGATGCAAGTTGGAATGGAGGCTGTGAAAAGTGCCTAGAGAATTGCTGGCCAGCAGCCCGTTTTAATATGCAAACCAAAAGTAAAAATATGGATTGATGCCACTGTTTCTGCACATCTTGCTAGCATTTAAATGGTCCAGTGGCTTCATTTTGCTGTACATGTTCAGTTCCAAAAAGCTCATGTTCAATTTGAAATGAGATGTGAAAAACTGGACTGATGAAGAACAACAGAAAGAAAGGCAGGATTAAAAACAAGAGCAGTTAAATTGTTTAGTTATGCCAAGGATTAAGAATCGGTAGCTTCTTTCTGGACAGGTCTGCTGTGAAAGCCTGTAGGAAGGATGCCATGTGAAAACTGCAAAAATATTTTTGGAAAATGTGGGCAAATACATGCTCAAGGTTGTTGTTAAAGGAGCTCTTCAAAGACTGGAGCGAAGGGCAGAACTCTGAAGGACCTTGGACATCTATGAAAACTATGTGGAAAATGTACCCAACTATATTCAACAGTCTTATAATACCATTGTAAAAATCAAAATTGCTTTGAAAGCTTGATTGCTGGAATGAAAAACCCACATCTTTGAAATAGAGTAGCAATTTAACTGCACAACTGTTAAGTCTGGTTAACTAACTTGGAAGAAAACCCATCTGTTTTCTTTACTACTCCACATGTGGCATTTGCTAATCTTAGCTTATTATATATACATATATTTTTGTGTATATATCTATGTATGTAGTATTAAGTAGGGCTTTAGCTTGAGCATGTGCTGGCCATGGAATGTCTTGAAAAGAGGAAGCGCAGAGTATAAGATTTTTAGCAACGACAGGACAGTGGAAGACTTCCCATGGAAACCTCAGTCTTTCTGTATACAGAATAAATACAATTTATATATGTAGTATGTATGCATATGTAGAAGCCATAATCCATGTTTGTCTGGCTTGAATCTGTATGCTGCCAGCATGTGTGTGTAGGTGGGGAGATGGAGCACAGGAGCAGGGTGTGATTTTTATTCAAAGACATGTTAGATTACTTTGGTTTATAAGAAACAGTAGGATCAGAACAGCGTGAGTGGAATCTCCTTGGCTGCTGCTGAAATTCCTTGTGTAAATCAAACTGAAAGAGAATACGTTTAGCTTAGTTATTAGGAAGGAATTTTTCATTGTGGGTGTGGTGAGGCACTGGAACAGGTTGCCAGGAGAAGCTGGGGATGCCCCAGCCCTGAAAGTGTTCAAGGCTTGATGGGATGGGGCTTTGAGCAACATGGTCTAGTGAAAGGTCGCAGCCCGTGGTCATGGGGGAGTGGAACTGGAAGATCTGTTCCAACCCAAACCATTCAGTGATGCTATGATTCTTTGAAATGCTGATAAGCACTTGGCCTGATGTAGACCCCAGCCTCTCCAGCACTCTTCACATAGAAACCTCATGTTCAAAGGACATGGTATGTCCTGTGTCACCTTCAGAAAAGATACATGTTCGTTGTGTCCTCTACTTTAGGTAGAGTGATTACCCATATCCTTTATGGTCTTCATGCTGGTCTGTCCAAAGTATTTTCTCTGTTGTCTGAAATTACAAGCTCAGGAGGTGCAAATTTTAGGTATGCAAATTCAATTGCAGCAGCTAGTTTTATTTATGCCCTTGGGATTTCCTTGATTATAAAGTGGAAACTACAGTATCATTTTTATTTATTTTATTTTATTTAAGGGTATTAGTTTTTATAGAGTAATAATAATAATATTCATATTTAATAAGTATATGTATTTATTGTATATTTTACATATATGTGAACAAATTCTTTGTTGTAAAAAGATAAGTTTGCCATTTAGGACAACAAAGTTGTTTGTTTTCAAATGATATTTAATCATTGGCTAATGTGGTACTGTTTATTTGTTTGTTTGTTTGCTTTCTATCAAAAAATTTTATAAGAACATTTATCACTGAATAGTGTTTTAATTTTAATTTTTAGACTCAAAATTGCATTTGCTGAGGACCTATAAATAATTTAAAAGGATTGTATGTTGCATTAAATAAGATGATGCTTCCTTCTTCTGGGTAGGAAGCAGATTCTCTATGTGCTTAATAGAGATTTATGTTTTATGGCTTATTACATAAGACTGGTCTCCATGGAACCTCAAGAAATTAGGGAAAGTAATAAATTGTCTGGTTTTTTTGAGTTTTTTGTTCAGTTTTTTTGTATTGCTGGGGAATCTCAGAAACATTGCAACAATACAAATCTAGTAAGAGTCAAGTGAAAAATCCCCCTCATGTGTTATCTCACTTCCAAACCACAGACTTGAGTCTCTGAAGTCCTTAGAATAGGTACTTTCCTCCTTTCCTGTTCTCTTATTTGACACTTCAGCTAGACAGAGCTGAGTGATTTTTCAACAAGCAGCTAAAAATATGTAGGAGAGTGGCAGATATAAAACTAGTATGAATTAAAATGGTCAGAAGATTGACATGGATGTGTTTCTTCTAAATTTGTCAAAGGGTGAAGCAGAAAAACTTTTTAAGACCTACAGTCAAGTAGACGTGCTTGTGAACTCCAAGAGCGATATCCTAGTTGCGAATTTGTTTCCTGCTTATTTTCATCCTAGGAGGCATTTCTGGCTCCTGGGCTTCTGAACCTTCAAATTTGAAGTATGACGTATAAGACATCATTCAGGATTTCCTCTCTTAATGTTTTTGGGAACTGTAGCATGCTTGTGTCCTGTCAAATAACACTCCCTTGGAATGGCAATTGGTCTCTTCCTTTATTTCTCCTTTTTTTAAAATAATTTTTAGAGCCTCTAGTGATGTGCTGTGTGCCAGGGTGTTCAGCCATCTCATTAAGTGTGGGTTTTGACTCTAAAGTGGTCCCTGATGCAAGTGGGAATTCTGTTTCATGCACACACCTTTTTTTTTCTCCTCACAGAGCAGGATGCTGGCCAATTTTTTATTGGGATAACTACTAACTTCTCTGCTGAAAAAGGAAGAATTCAGAGCAGAATTTTATTATAGTTACAGAAAGTGTTGTGAGTAGCTGAGAGAGTGAAGCTGAGCTCTTATTTGTTTACATGCTGGGAAGGGTAGAAGAGACAGTGTGGTGATACTTTAGCTGTGAAATGTAAGGCTTTAATGCCTCATCATTCAGAATAGCTTATAGGGCAAATTACAACTTAAATTTGGTGGTGGAAGAGACACATACTCACTGAGGAGCTTATTCCTTGCTGTACAGTACACAGTGTGCCTAGGCTATATCAATTCGACTTATTATTGTTTAGTATTTGGATTGTCATTATTGGCAGTTCTCTAGCTGGCGGTGTCTGATGTTTTCAAGAACAGGTCTAATAAGCACAACCATGTTGGTTGGAGTTGGTAGAAGAAGCTCTGAGGGTTGATAGAAAGCTGCTGCTGAGAAATTATATATTAATTAGTTAATGGTAGGAGCCTTTTGTGTATATCAGACTTCCAGAAACAACAATGGAAAGCAGGTCTGGAATTCATTTTTCAAAGGTACTGGACATGTATTGTATCATTGAAAAACTTATCCTGTTGGTTTTCAAGCTAGTTGGAGGCACATAGAGGAGGGTGCCTTTTTTGCCTTCCTCCATGCCCCTGTCTCCTCCACAAGCTGTAGTTAGACTGCAGCAGTGCAATTTATGATGTGCCATATGGAATGCCATATGAGGAGGGAAGCAAGGATCAAGAATTTTCTTTCATGGATGGATAGCTAATGAGTATTTTCAGAATTAAGGCTGACCTGAAAGGTGTGACTTGTTGCAGTTACTTGCAGGTTATATCAATGGCCTCAGTAAGTCTGCAGCAAGAAGACAAGGACAAGGGATGAAGTCTGCCTTTCCCCACAGAAAAGTCTGAGGGGTCTGAGGGTTCTCATTCCAACAGATTAGTAAAGTTGAAGATTATATGAACCTCTGAATTACTAAAATATGGCATTACTAAATGTTTGCTGGTTTAAAGTTATTTTAATGTGTTTTTATGTGAATTGTCTTTGTGCCTTCATTCTGAATTTACAAAACAGTTTAAATATTCTAAATTATTTCAGAAAAATTTCAAATTTTTCTGTATTTTGCCTTTTTATTTTTATGTGGTTGAAGAAGCATATAGATGCTTTCAGAAAGGAAAGTACCTTTTTTGAGCTTTTTATTAATAAAGGAGGCATAAAATTATGTTTCAGTCTTCACGTTCTAAGATACAAAGTTATGCTTTCAAATACGTGGATTAAGTTTTTGTTTAATAGAATTTGAGTATAGGGAGTATCAGAGGAGTATCTGGAGTATAAAATACTGAGAGGAGGAAATTTTTCAATGCACTCACATGAAACGGCTTTCATCATTTTATTTACAAAATTTACCTTTTTTGTTTGGACACTTGGTCTTAACTAATCTCTAACAGAAGGTATAGTATCTGATTCACAATAAATGTTCTAAAATGTGCTGTTTGCAACCGCTCTTTAAGTTCTTTGTGTTGAAGGTGACGCCTTGTCTCTAAAGGTGTATGTACAGCACTGTTAGTTTTACACAGGCAGCATAAATAATATATTGCGAACCTGAGCCAGGCACCTGGGTCTTGATAACAAGGTGCAGAACCAAGATCGTTCTGTGAAGCAATCCAAGAAATGAGGCTATCAGTTGCTATCTCAGTGGGTGAGTGAGGCAGCTATAACTGAAAGCTAGTTTGAATTGTCAGCATAAACTCTGCCTAGCTTGTACATACACTGAAATTACTGAATTCTCCAACAAAAATTGTCACAGGTTGTCAAGAAAATCTGTTTGTTGATGTGAACGAAAGATACCCGTCTCTGGGACTTCCAGAGGACAGTATTTGAATGCATGATAGTATTTACAGAGTACATTATTTCTAGCTTGGGTTGGTTCTGATTCTGCAAATTTTACCCATCTTACTGTCCACTGTCATCTTCAGCAGAAGGCAGATTGTCCTAAGGGACGTGATACTTGTGTAGCTGCTTGTGTATCCCAGAAGCAGGCTTAATCTCTTAAAGTTCAGTAGCAGGTGTGATGGATAGTAGTTACAGAGAAGGAAAAGTGGGAATAAAAAAGGCATGTGACATCCCTTATCTTATATTTACATGGTCTAGTACAGAACTCAGCCTGTGTCATGTCACAGGATGGCTGTCACAGTGGCTGTGCAGCTCCAGCATATATTGGTCCAGTTTGGCTTGTGGAAACAGTCATGATTTAGTACGTAATAGTTTTTGTTCAGGTATTTTCCTGTTTCAGCCTTACCCATGAAGCAAAATGCTGCTTTATTCAGTTATAAACACTAATTTTGGACACAGGCGGTAGTTCTGTTTTCCGCTACTTTGAGAGAAGTCGGGTTTTTTCACATGATCCCTTTCATGTGTTCTTGGTATTTGTTCTACAGTGATGCATGCAAAGCTCTGATCCACATTTATTGTTTTTGCTACCAGTTGCTTCAGGCCCAGAGGTATTTACCTACTCTCCTTAATCCCCTTATCTGCTAATTGGAATAATCCTTGGAAAGTTCTTGAGGTACTATTAGCCTAATTCATTCTAACAGATAGTAAGTAATATTATCTCATACTTCTGGTTCATGTACAGAACTTTAACTGGAGAGTAAAGGGCGAACTCACCTGTAGTTGTTTAGAGAAGTGGGATAAGGGGTTGACCTGGAGTATTTTGTTCGGGGTTTATTTTCAGTGGCTGAACATGACTTCTTAAAGGTTTTTTCTTAGGGGATTTTTGTGTTTGTTTGGGTTTTTGGAGTTTTCTAGATTACTTGACAGAGTTTGATTATCAGCTGTGTCTGCTTTACTTCATGGTGACTAAATACCTGCTTTATGTCTCCATAAAGATTTGGGAGTAAGAATACCATCTTTTTTACAAATGAGTTGTGAGTAGCCTTCCAAATTGTGGTTGCGTTGTTCAGCCATGTGTGATTATAGGATCATCTGGTGAAAAAGCAACTGCAATGCATATGAAATCTTGTTGCCCAGCTGCCACAAAAACCCTCTTGGGTTCATTATATACCTCTCATTTTGGCCAGAGGTTAAATGTAGACATGCAGGTACTGTATTACTATTAGAAGAAAATTCTAAACATAAGAAGGCTGAACACTGTGATTGGAATTTAAAAAGAAGTAAAAACAAACCACAACCTAAACTAGCAGTTTTAGCTGTTTTCCTGTTACATGCTTGAGAACATTTTCTGTACAGCAGGGGAATATCATCTCATTTGAAAAGCAGACATCACGACACTTACAGATTTGTCATATAGCACATTGGAAATTATCCATGAGAGCTGTACTGTGCTAATTTTTACTGCTGCCCATATCTCTCCATACATTAAAAAAGATGAACTAGACTTGAGAGGAAAAAAAGTGTTGCCAAACTTTTTCAGATGCATAATTGACTTCATATCATTAAACTGGAAATCCCCTGCTAGATAAGCTAGAGCTTATCTTGAATAACAGTTCCTTGGTGGCCATCTAGGCTTTTAGATGATAAAACAATGTACTAATTTTTCTTAACACTGTGATATTCTAGAGTACAGTGCAAGATCTGTATTAAAATCAACTTCCCTAGGGGGGGCTTCCCCATCATGTTTTTTTACACCCTCCTACTACAATATTTTTTGTGCTCTGCTTACAGACTTCACTTACATAAATCCAAAAGGGAGACAGCTTGTGTCGATTCTGAGCATTTCTTACCTTATATAGGTTAAAGTAGTTTGTAAACTTCAAAAACATCAGTTATTTTTATCACACTGTACAACCTGGAAAGTGGTTTTTAGATTGATATTGCTTATGAAGCTTGTTAGCTGTGTGGCCTCCTCTCTTATTACAAGATGTTGCTAGAAAATCCTTTTTAAAGTTACTTCAGTCTTTCTAATATGTCATTTATTTCTAGACTGCCTATCTTGATTTCATCATTCAATAGCAATGAAACCCATACTCTGTAGGCCAAATGTTCTTCAGGGTGTTTTTATCTCTAAAATTAAAACTATCCTTTAGTTAGATTTAGCCAGGTAAAATATAAGAGTAGAATAATGGCATAACATACTTTGTTCAAAGTTCAAAACACTACTTGCCCTAGGGAGTTCAGCTGCAGCCAGAAATGCCACTACCACTAAAGAAAAAAGTCTGGTCAGGAAATGCTGGATGGTGCAACTTGTTGAAGCCTAGGTTTGTTAAATGCTATTAAAAATGAAGAAAAATGAAAAGAAATCAGTGCTTCAAAGCATTTGCTTTGTGCCTATTGTTTCTTTCAGTTCAGAGAAACAGAGATAGTTGAACTAGGTACACAGTTTTTATACAAAGACAGATGCTTCTGTACTTTTGTAGCTGAGTGAAGGAAGGATATTACTGATTGAAAAGAATATTATGTAGCAATACAGGAGATGAGTCTGTTCTTGCAGGCTGATTGTCTGAAACACGACAGACATCAGCTACCTTAAGGTAGCTAAATGCCCCCCTTAACTTAAGGGGTAGGTGCTCTTCAAAGGAGCCTCCTCAATGGAGGTGTGTTAGCTGATTTTCTGCTCTGAAGTCACCATGCTTTTTTATTTATTAATACCACTATTAAGCATGCAAGGGACATATCTATTTTTTCCCTCCTCTCAAATTCCTGTTGACTTCAGTCTGAGATTTTAAATGAGGTCTGTACACTCATAGCATTCTGGAAAAGCAAGCAATGAAACTTCAGAACTGTGATTCTAAGTTAGCTCAAAGGGCTTTTGAGTCCTGTATCCCCTCTGACGGAGGCCAGCACCCAGGGAAGATGACAGAACAAGTCTGCTGTTATTATGCAAAATGTTTTTGCATCCATATTGTGTTCAAGGCGTTTTTCAACTCCTATGCACCTTCTTTGAAGATCTCTTGGGAAACTTGCACTTGATATTTTAATTAGATGTCTATCAGTTCTTGTACTGAACACAGCTTTAAAAAAGAGATCCATGTTCCTCTTCTCCATGGCAGTCATAATTGTGTAGATCTCTACCACACATCCTGTAACTCATTTCTTTTATAAGTTGAAGCATTCTGTGTATATTTAGAAGTATATAGTATGGAAGCTGCTCATTTATTATTAGTGTTGCCTTACAGTCTTCTCTATTTTCATTAAGGTTTACTTAATTATTTTTGCAAGAGGGAGGTTAGAACCAGGTATTCAAGGTGTGTACCACAGATATGCAAGTCGTGCCTTTGTCTTACATTGTTTTCCTAATCACATATTGATTTCACAGATGTTTCACAGTATGAAGCTGATACTTTCCTAGAACTGTTATAGTCCAAGTTTTTTTCATTTTTTGAAAAACAATGCACTCCTTAGCTTCTCCACAAGCTTCCAGTGGCTCATATAGTTGCATGTGCTCATTAATTCAGTTTTTAAAAATAGTTTCTAAAAATTTGGCCAGGTTTTTACCAGGTCTGTGGTTCCCCAAATATTCCCTGCAACTTTCTTTTTTTTTTAATTAGCATTCCTCTATCTGCCATCCCCCCCCATTACTTAATACACATAAAATTTTAATCAGGAGGTTGCACAGTTTAGCTCGAGGTTCTCTTATTTCATTCTTGCATTTCTTTCATTGTGTATGCCATCATAGAATAGTTTGAGTTGGAAGGGACCTTTAAAGGCCATCTAGTCTACCTCCCCTGCAATGGGCAGGGATCTTCAAATAGACCAGGTTGCTCAGAGTCCCATCCAACCTGACCTTGAATGTTTCCAGGGATGGGGCATCTACCTGGACAGCCAGTTCCAGTGTTTCACCATCCTCATCTGGAAGACATCTAAAAAATGTCTTCCTTTGATCTTGTCTCAGACTACCCTCCTTCAGTTTAAAACAATTCCCCTTGTTCTGTTGCCACAGATGCTGCTAAAAACTTTGTCCCCAGGTTTCTAAGACACTCTCTTTAAGTACTGAAAGACCACAATAAGAGGTCCTCAACTCCAGCTCTCTCAGCATTTCCGCATAGAGGTGATCCAGTCCTCTAATCGTTTCTGTGCCCCTTGTCTGGACTCACTCCAACAGTTCCATGTCCTTTCTGACCTCTGAGACCCCAGAGCTGGATGTAGCGCTGCAGGTGGGGTCTCACCAGGGCAGAGCAGAGGAGCAGAATCCCCTCCCTCACCCTGCTGCCCACGCTGCTTTGGATGCAGCCCAGGATACACTTAGCTTTCTGGGCTGGGAGTGCACGTTGTTGGCTCATGTCCAGCCTTTTATCCAGCAGGATCCCCAAGTCCATCTTGGCATGGCTGCTCTCAATCCGTTCATCCTCTAGCCTGTGTCAATACTGGGGGCTGCCCCAACTCAGGGTCAGCACCTCTTGCACTTGGCATTGTTAAACCTCATTAGGTTCCCATGAGAACACTGTTCAAGGGTGTCTAGGTCCCTCTGGATGGCATTCCATCCTTCAAGAGTGCCAGCTGTACCACTGAGCTTGGTGTCATCTGCAAATTTGCTGAAGATGCAGTTGATTCCACTGTCTGTGTCATTCATGAAGATATTAATCAGGACTGGTCTCAAGATGGACCCCTGAAGGATACCACTCATCATCAATCTCCATTTGGACAGCAGGCTCTTGACTGCTGCCATACAGAGGCAGCCATCCAGCCAATCCTTCATCCACTAAACAGTCCATTGATCAAATCCATATCTCTCTAACTTAGAGAAAAGGATGTGGTGGTGGACCATGTCAAAGGCTTTAAAGCAGTCCAGATAAATGACAACTGGAACCCTTCCCTTGTCTGTTAATGTAGTCGCTCCATCATAAAAGGCCATTAGATTGGTCAGGTGGGTCTTGCCCTTGGCGAAGCCATGCTGGTTTTATCAAATCCCCTCTCTGTCTTCAATTTGCTTATAGCGTAGCTTCTAGGAAGTTCTGTTCCATGATTTTTCCAGACATATAAGTGCAACTGAACTTCAGTAGTTCCCAAGGGCCTCCTTTCTACCCTTTTTTTTTGACTGGGTGTCATGTTTCCCTTTTTCCAGTCAGCTGGGACTCCATCTGACTGCCATGACTCTTCAAACATCACAGAGACTGACTGGGCAACATCAGCCAATTCCTTCACATACTTCTCAGGGGTGTTTTCAAATCTTGATATGTGCTTCTAAAAAACATTTAGCATTGGCTTTTATATGTGTGAAGGTACTTCTTCACCTACTGATTTGGCCATTCCTTTGACCTACCTAATTTTCAACATTTCATCTGTTATTTTATGTGTCATGTGCAAAGGGGAGATCTTCTCAAGCCCTTTGTGTTTCATCAGTGTGTCAGCGCCCCAGGAAATCCAAGACCTTTGTGCCTGACCCATCTGTCAGTATGGCGTTACGGGGACCCTTCACTGAACGGTCCCACTGGCTCGGAGGGTGGGTCAAATGGAACACACACATCAACAGCATAAAAGAAACCCTCTCCCAGGTGTCCACAGTTGAGTATCTTACCTGTTACTGGCCACTGCTGGTGCCCTTGAAGGACTCACTCCAACAGTTTACAGAACACCATTCTATATAATAGAAAATTGTGACAGCTTCAAGTTTGAAGATTGACAGTGGTAATACCAGGCTGCAAAACCTTACACAAAGCAATATACAGATAAGCTCTAATTCTTAACAAAAACTATCTCGAGATAATCAATCAGTGCACATAAACTACTGGCTCTTATCCAGTAGATGTTCCTATGAAAGAGAGGACAGGTTCAGCCCAGAAGTTAAGATGGAGTCTTCCCTAACTTCTCCCCATTCTCAAATTACTTTTCTACTATTACTTTACGTTTTAGGTGGAGCTTGAATGACTCTAGTCATATGTAATTTTGTCACTGATTGGTGTAAATTCTAAGGCATAGTCAAAGAAATACAGAACACATGCTCTGTGAGGGGTAGTGGTACTTTGCAGGCAGATAACTTGGGGTGGGTTATTACGTTTGGGATCAGGCCATGGTTGCTGTTTCAACAGCAATACATCTTTTTGCTCCCATGCTTGGCATCTGCTATGTGAATTATCAGCTACAAGGTACCACCAAGTTCCCTCCATTGCAAGGATTTCCACAGAGCCTGGCCATGGTGTCTCCTCTCCACTCCACCCTTCATTTTGTTCCCTGTGGCATGTACTGTGTGCAGGAAGTCGGGCGTGCTGACTGCATCCCATCGAGGGAGTTGAAACTTCATTTCACCCTATAATGTCTGTATTGTTATAACCTCTGTTAGAATGTGAATATAACTTCCCAGCTTTTTTCTAATTTACCCTGAGTCATTTTCCCATATCATGAAACTTTTGTTTCCTCATTTAAGCACAATCCCAAGTTTTCTGAAAACTTTTTTCTTAATCTCCAATTCTGCCCTTTTTGCTGCTCTTTAGCCATGGTAACTTCTTTTTAGGGTTTATTCATTTTTCTCAGATTTAAGTATATTGTACTAAATATTGCTAAATCTTGACCAATGGTAGAGAGACAATTTAGCTGCTCTTCTAACTTCCTTTTAGTAAACTGCTTCATTCCAATGTGATTTCTCTCCTTGAAATCAAAGACAACATAGGGCTTTGTTTTTTACTCCAACAAAGATGTTTTACCTGCATATTCTTCATGATTTCTTGGGCTGGTTTATTTACTGCAATGTTGGGAACTAGACCTTTGCACAAGTGTGGACCAACACAGGCATTAAATTCCTTGCATGGATTAGCAAAGATTAGAGCCCTTCCATGCAATAACTGTGCCAATGTCTAAAAACTAATTAGTAACAGTAGATTGATTTAGGGTGAATGTTCACCACACAGAATATCCAATGACATCAGAAATATTAATTTATTTTTATTTTTTAAGATTAGACATTTTTAAAGTTAATGTACCCATGGAGTTAATTAAATGGAACCGTAAAGTGAATGTCCAGTGTAGTGAGTTTTTCTGGTATAAGTTAATGGGCATGTGAAAGAAAAGATGATTGGAAACAGTCACTGTAGATTTACTTAGGGTGGATTATGCCTGACCAGCCCAGTTGGCTTCTCTGATAAACTGACTAGATTTCAGGATGGAAGAATAGCAGCTCATGTAATTGACTTTAGCAAGGCTTTACTCCCACAGTAGTCTTTTGTCCACATTAGAATATTATGGTGTTGATGGGACAAAAACTCAGTGTGTGGAAAGGTGGGTTTATGATCATACTGTGAGGCTGATTGAAGGACATCCTATACCTGAAGGCCAGTAGCAGGTGAAGTATCCTGGGACCTGTCCTGCTTAATTTCTTTATCAATAACCTGCTAGAAATAATAGAGAACACTGTATTCAAATTTGTAGATGACACCAGATTAGGGTGACCAGTTGATACCCTTGAGGGCAAGGCCACCATCCAGAGAGACTTGGAGAAGCTATGGAAATGGGTTAGCAGAGGAACCTTAGAAAATTTCATGTGGACAGATGCCAAGTCCTGCATCTGACAAGGAATAAGGCCATGCAGGGACTCTGGCTGGTGCCTGACTGGTTGGGAACAGCTCTGCAGCAAGGGACATGGGACCTTGGCAGGCACAAGCTGGGCAGGAGCCAGCAAAGTGTCCTGACTTCAGGGACAGCCAGCTGCACCCTGGGCTGTGTCAACAGGGGCACAGCCAGGACAGCAAGGGAAGTAATGATCTGTCTCTGGCCAGTCCTTGTTGAGTCACATGTAAGTTACTGTGCACATCCCCCCACCTGATACAGAGACATCAACAAAGCAAAGTGGCTTCAGTGAAGGGACCCCAAAGATGCGCTGGGAGCTAAATGTAAGTCCCATGAGGAGAGCCTGAGAGAATGGAGCTTATGGAGAAGGCTTTGGTGATGTCTTTTCTGGTGCCTAGGAGGATGTTATTGAGAAGTGTTTTCACAGTGTTGTGTGGTAGAAGGACAGGAGGAAGGCAAAGGCTGAAACAGGGGAGGTATAGGCCTCATATAGAAAACCTTTATTACTACATGGAGGCTCAAGCTGGGAAGAGGTTGCCCTTAGAGGTGCTGTGGTTTTTGTCCTTGAGATTTTCAAGACATGAAACCTGACAAGTTTAAACCCTGAGCAATCTAGTCTGAAGCTTACCCTGCTCTCAGCAGGAGGTGGGAGGAGGTGATCTTCAGTTGTCGCTTCCAACCTAAACTTTCTGAGTCTGTTTACAAACTCATCCAAGGATAACCATTCATTCTTGCCAGCTGTTTGACTGGACCTTTAGAAAAAAATTACAAGTTTGTGTCTGTGTGTGTGTCTGTGTGTGTGTGTGTGTGTGTGCACATACACATAATGAAGAATTTGAGATGAATTAATGTTTTTTTTAGAGTTTAGGAGAGAAAGTAGTGTGCGAGATATGAAATAGACCAGTTTGTTCTGGGTATTGCAATCTGTTGCTAAAGAGTGGTTACTAACTTAGTGCTCCATGACCAAAGGTGTCTTTCCTGTATTCTGTATTCTTACGTGGAGTACTCAAAGGGAGAGTAGATTTTCTTAAAAAGAAGAACAAGACGGAAAGCTTGAGAGTAACAAGCAGTGGGCAAACGTACCAAGAGCTCACTTTGAACATCAGTAGCTGTCGTTTGGTCCCTGCACAGTTCCTGGTTCTGTCACTAATCTTTGTGAAAGCACTCTTTTCCCCACTGGATCGTCATTTTTCAACACTCTTAAAATACTATCTGAATTCCCTATTTATATCCATTGTTTTGGTTTTTTTCTAATTAGCTAGAGGTTATAGTAGTTTAAATTTCAGGTGACTTTGAATGCACCTTGCTGCAATCTGAACCAAACTTCTTGTTAGGAAGGCTGGCACAGGAAGACAAATAGTCCCTGAGGCAGAGTCAGGTCTGATACCTTACAATGCTTCCCCTGGAAGAAAATGTTGCCCAAAGCTACTGAGGTTTTGATGGAATTTGTTATGGTTTACTAGGTTTAAAACTCAATTCAGGTATATAGAATTCCAAATACACTTGCTAAGAAATCAAGTAAGCCTAACACAAGTGCTGGTGTATATGAATGGCACTTTTTTGTTCTGCTTGCCTTAAGGTTGTTGAGCACTTTTTCCTTAATGTATCTGTTTCATTTAGGCTGTGCTGCTTGTGCTTCTCCCAAGGAATCAGTGTTGAATACGTCTATCAGTGTAACATCTCAGTTTAAAAATATTGCTAGAACACAGCACTGAAAATTAAATTACAGATATTACAACTATAACTTGGACTTCAAGGAAACAAACTCTTACTTCATGAAACATTTCAGAATTAAAAGTATTGTTTAAATTGTGTACACTTTCACAATGACAGATAAAATAAAACTTTCCATTGTTAAACTAGGCTGAAGATTATTAACCAAACTGAGCTGCAGTCGTCTTATAGGTATGATAGTGAATGAGCTCTGCATAATCTTGTTCCAGGACACCATTTGGACCTAGGGTGTATGTGCTCTTTCTCTTTTTTACATGTAACTGGTGCTCTCTGTCCATGCTGCTAGGAAGAGGTGTAAGTAGTAGCTGACTTTGAGGACAGAAAAGAGCATATTTACAGCCTCCATCCACATGTGTGTGTTTCCTGTTAACATGCACATTCCTTTTATCTTGGGGAAAAGGACATGAATCCTGGGATTACAACGACAATATATGAGGCAGTTGTTAGACATTCAGTTTTCTAAAAGCTAAGAACAGACTCGAGCTCTCAAAATAGAATGGTGCTTTTCTGCACTTTTCTCATGGTGACCACCTAGAAATGTTCCTTGTAGGTACAAAAGATCCATTTTTTTTTTCCTCTACAAGATAGTAGTTAGCTTTAGATATTCTTTTGTAAAGAGAAGCAGTGAAAATACTGAGAGCTTAAATAGTTTATCATACCTAACCAGAAACTGTCCACTAAAATGGGGCATCAGGAGCAGTGATATCCAAATGAGGAGACAGGGAGACCAGTGCCCTTCTGCCACCCTTATCCTTGGCAACAGACATGTCTCAGTGACCTGAGGATCCAGTTTCTTGACCCTTTGAGAAGCTGGTCAAGACCCTACCAAATACTATTGCACAAGGAGGCAATATTAAGGCAAGACCACATAGAAACACTGCCTTACCCCTAGTGTGAATTTTGCTTGAGCTATTTTGTCCAGTCTTTTCCTAGTTCAGGCAGTAGCTAAGGAAAACCCTTTTCCATACCTTTCCATAACTTCCATACCTTTTCCGTTCCTTCTGGAGGAATAATAAAAGGAGCAAGGATAAACTCCACTTGACAAAGAAAGTGTTGAACTAGAAGCAGGGAGTCTGTAGTTACTTTTATGGAGAGGTTAAGGGGGGCTACACGCTATGAATTGTGAAGGTGCGACCAGAGATCTCAAAACTGATCTATTTAGGAGCAGTTTAGTTGTCTGTAAAATTTGTTTACAGTTGCCATCTGAACCATCTGTTGCCTTTCCTTGCGTTGTAGTCAGTTGGGGTAGATGACATTCTGTAATAGATGAAAGGTTTTTTAAAAGTATGGTTTATGTCTCTACATATACATTTATAGAGTACATCTTCTAACGAGGCTTAGATCCCATCGGTGCTATTTGGGGATGCCACTGTAGTAACAGTGATATATTACATGCTGTTAATGCTGTGTTTGCAAAGCATTTCCAATTAAAGTCGTTATGCAAATGAAAGTTGCCTCCTTTCTCCATCTGGATGTTTGCATACAGGCTATGGCATGCTTTTCAGTGTAATAGTTTTTGGTGTTATATTTCTAAAAGTTCATCTTTAATGTTGGCAGGGGTAGGGGAGGACTTCCCTCCTACAGAGTCAGTGTCCCGTGACAGGAATTACCACCAGTGCTTGAACTTGTAGGATGTACAGCTCTGTGCTCGAGCATTTGAGGTGATGGGGAATTGGCCACAGCACTGTTGTGTTCTACCCTCTCTTGCTGGTGAGGGCATGGAGGCTGCAGCACAATGTCAGGAATCACAGCTGCTTTCCAAGGGGTCAAGTAGCATTAGGAGCCTAGAATAGATGTTCAGTTCCAGACACAATGTTGCAGTGTTCTCCAGGGTAATGGACAGGAAAACATACAAGAGGTGACTGGATCTGTTTCTGAACAGCCCACTGAGCCATAGATTTAGTTCCTCCAGGTCATGCTTAGAAGACCAGAGACAGTTTTTTCCCTGCATCTTAGTGCACTGAATGTCACCATTCAGGCTTGCCACTCAGACATTTGTCACAGGAACTACAGGATGACCAAAAGAGGTGGGAATCAGCTGTCATTTTTGAGAATGAAAGGTAAATTCCACTCTGTATAGAAGTTGCAGGGGCACCCCGGGAGAGATGAGATGATGGATGTCCGAGGATATCAGAAGGCTTTTTCGAGGTGCTGAATATACTTTATTAAATCTATGCTAAAATACATTAATAATAATTGAAGAGAGGCTATGCTACATACTTAATTCTAACTTACCTATCTTAGACTAACTCGTGACCTTCTCCAGTCCAGACACAGCTGGACCAGAATTGGTCACTGAAGATAAACAATCTCCATTTCACATTCCACAGGGAGAACAGAGATAAGGATTACCCTTCTCACTGCAGCTCTTTATGAAAAGTTTGTGGCCTGTTCTCCTCTTAGAGAGGAGCGAGGCAACAACTCTGTGCTAACATTAACATCAGTTGAAAAAGCAAAATCTCCATTAGGATTTCACAGAATTGAGATTTAATGCACCATTTACAGATGTCTTTATTCCACTGCAGTTTTTGTCAGGATTTGTCAGTCTCATATGTCGTCATGATCAATCTATTTGAGAGCCCATCCCAAGTATAAATCTAAGAGTTTGTATGGTAGTTATTTCACAACACAGTATTCACTTCAGAGAAATTGTACCTTCTAGTTTAACAAAGTATTAGGAGTTTAACATCTGTGAAGGAATGTGTGGATATATGGATCAATATATGGATCACAGTTTTCCTTTCATAGAAAGAACATGACTATGAATCAAATAATGCTGAATCAGAGGTTAGGTGGATCCCTCTGAAAAAAAACAGCAAACAAAATATTTCTGCCAGCATTAATAACTACTTGCTGTAGCATTTAGTCTTGTAGAAGATAACCCAATTTTTGTTGTCCAACCTAAATGACTCTTCTGTTTTTGATGCAAGACAAGTCTCAGCATCTGTGATCAGCACTTCAAACAAAGATACAATAAACCTTTCTGCTGTTTCAGCTAGATGTGTATTACCTTCCTCACAACATATGGTTTTCTTTAGAAATGGGGCTTTTAATTCAATGCAAGCTTAATCTGATTGTAGGGCCAAATCACAGCAATTTTCAAAATCTGGTGTATGCTCTGGACTCAGTATCGAAATGCATTTCTTTCCTTATAGAGGGCTTCGGTTTTTTCCCCCTCTACTTGTGGACTGTGGCAGATAATTATCACCTGTTAAAAATCTTGTATTTATAAAAACTACACAAAATTAATTTAGTGCATGAATCCTAATGGCATGTGAAAGGAAAGGGATCAAGTCGAGCAATCCAGTTTTTGCATATTAAAAGAGTAAACAGATGCGTAAATACAACAGGGTGTGATGACTCTGCTCCTTTTAGAACAAAGTACTGCAAGAAGTTGTGTATATTTATGTATGTGTATACATATATGAATATATTAGCATATAGTTGAATATGTATATTTTAATATACATACAGTAATGCATTTATATACACATACATAATTATATGTAGGATATATATTTTTCCTAGAGAAACATGCTGTGAAGTTAGTATTCACATTTGGCAAAGAATTCAAGGAATGGGTACTGCTATCCTTTCATTCATGTTTGCTTTACCATTTCTAGTTGTTGATTCTGAAATACTAATTGTTTTTAGGGATTAAAGGAATGAAGAGAGGCAAGTTTCTTTAAAGTAAACTTTTAGCAACTAAATGCAGTGCTGCTGAAAGGGCCTTGAGGGTCCTGGTTGATGGCAAGTTGAAGCTGAGTCAGCAGTGCCCTGGCAGCCAGGAGGGCCAACCCCGTCCTGGGGTGCATCAGGCACAGCATCGCCAGCCAGGCAAGGGAGGGGATTGTCCTGCTCTGCTCTGCACTGGGGCAGCCTCACATCAAGTGCTGTGTGCAGGTTAGGGTCCCACAGTATAAAAATGACATTAAACTACCAGACAGTCCAAAGGAGGGTCACAAAGATGATGAGGCCCCAAAGATGCCTTGAGGGGAAGCCGTATGAGGAGCAGCTGAGGTCACCTGGTCTGTTCAGCCTGGAGGAGACTGAAGGGAGACCTCATTGCAGTGTGGAGCTTCCTCATTATGGGAAGTGGAAGGGCAGACACTGATCTTTTCGCTCTCATGACCAGTGACAGGACTTGAGGAAATTACATGAAGCTGAGTCAGGGCAGGTTTAGGATGGATATCAGGAGAAAATTCTTCACCCAGAGGATCCTTGGGCACTGGAACAGGCTCCCCAGGGAAGTGATCACAGCACCAAGCCTGACAGAGTTCAAAAGACATTTGGACCATGCTCTCAGGCACATAGTGTGAGTCTTGGGGTGTCCTGCATAGTGCCAGAAGTTGGCCTCAATAATCCTTGAAGGTCTTTTCCAGCTTAGCATATTCTGTGATTCTGTAAATCTACAGAACTGCAAATCCTTGTTAATCTTTTTGTCTCTAGGGAGCAAACTAGGGAGAACATGTAAGGCACATAGGAAAAAGTAATTGTTTCTGTAGCTAGCTGACAGCCCCAGACCTCTTTGTCAGATGGTGGCATTTCATAATTCACATCCTATTCCTTCATCATCCATAAATGATGAAATTGGTCAGAGTTTTGATGTAAAAATTTGTACGCTGTTTAGAAAACTGTATTGGGTTCTTTCTTATTGCAACAATGTGGGACAGATGCTAGAGAGAAGTCAAAATTAAGTTGAAGATTACTATTGATATATTTCATCATAGTTTACATGTTCAAAGCACTTCGGTAACTTCTAGCATTGTATAAACATCTAACATAAAGCTGCTCAGTATTTCATAAGGGATTTAGTAGTTAAATGGCAAATATCATAAAAAGAATTAATGGTTTACCATTTAAAAAGTAATTTTAAGGACGAACACTACTAAATATAAATTTTAAATTGGAGTATTGTGTATATGTCTATCTCTACAACCCATGTTTTAGCCTCAGGAGCTGGAAACCTGTAGCTATGTTGTGTGAAACCTCTGAATAACCTTCTGGTTGCATGAAAAAAAAAAAGATAAATAGTAATCAGTTTGCATTGTTTATTTGAATTAATATTTAATGTGCATTATGAGTTTCTAAAATAAACTGCTTACAATAATTCATTATGGAAAGATAATTGGTATATAATTTTATTGTGTCCTGTATGTTCATGCTGGCACTAATCAAAGAAAAATCATAATAGAAATTTTGCCCTAATTTGAAACAAAATTTACATGTTGGTATTTTTTTTCCTTCAAACATCATAAACTAAGGTTGTTTTATTAATACTTCAGAACTTAAATATTCCTAATGAAAGACTTAATCATCTTATATATATCTTGTTTTCTTTCCTATTTATATGAGAATAGACGAGTATTAATCACTGCTGAAATTTTTTTTAGGAGGTCAGAGAATCCTTAAGAAAGGAGTACTTGTTATGGCACAAAGATTTTAAAACTACTTTATGTTTTCATTTGCCCCTCTAATCCCTTTGAACAGGTCACTTAAGAGGTATGAATAGTTGTAATTACAGTTTCTCAGTAGCTTTATGGTTTAAGTTGGTCAGATTGTTAAAATAATTTTTAGTATGAAGAAGCAGTTTGTGTTGCTTAGCCTGTAGCTTAACTATAAAAGAGAAATTCAAATTAAGTCTTTTCCTTTTCAGTCATCATGTAAAGACATAATAAACATACTTATTAAGATATAATATTTGACATGGGGAAGTATTTGGTGTTCCTTTCTCATGTGACTAGTCCTTTCTTACACAACTAGTCATTATCAGTTCAAGAGATTTGCTTCTGCTAAGGCTCATTAATAATGATTTTGGAATTGGTGCACATACTTCTCTGAAATTAAGGGTAAACGAAACACATTTAATGAGTTTTATTTCTGTACCAGTGCTGGCCAAGAAAGTAGAAGCATACATATGGTCACATTGTGATATGGTTGCACAGAGCATCTTCAGTAAGAAAATCTTGCGTTATCTCACACAAAAAACCAAAACATTGTTTTGTATCTGTCTTATTGAGCAGAAAAAATGGCATTATTGCCACTGTGTTTACATCTAAAATATGAAGAGCTGAATTTGCTACTTGCATCTTGCTGGAGAAATTATGCACCATCATAGAAACAAGTAAATGTTTTCTGTCTCATGAAGTAAACATTATTAAATTCTTGAATCATTAAAGTGAAAACAACTTAGTACTGTTTTGAAAAATCTGCAGTGTATGAATACTAAGACTGTTTGTAAATCCAGTGTTAATTCTAGCTAGCTAGGAAAACATTATATAAGCCAAATAGAAGGTGGCTATGCTACTAGTGGTGATTTTTTTATTGTTGTGGTTTGGTTTGCTTTGGTTTGGATTGGTTTGATTTGCTTTGGATTGGATTGATTTGTTTTAGTTTGGTTTAGTTTGGTTTGTGGGATGTGGTGTGTTTTTTCTTTGTTTTTAGTTGCCAGGCTAGTGCTTTCCTGAAAAGAGCTAGTTAGATTGTAGATACTCTCACCCTGTTAGCTCTTGGGAAGTTCTGATCCAGTGATCTTCTCAGTACAAAGTCAACACCGAATTTAGACCAGATTGCTGAAGGCTTTGTCTAGGTGTGCCTTGAGAATCTCCAAGAACAGAGATTATGCTGCCTCCCTAGGCAATGTTTTATAGTGCTTAATTCTCCTGATTTTGAACATTCCTTTCTTTATGCTAAGTCAGAGCTTCCCTCATTTTAATTTTCAACCATGGTCTTTTATGCTTCAGCCACGGATCTCAGTAAAGAGCTTAGGTCAACCTTTGGTGTAACCTCCTCTTACATAAAGGAAGGTTGCTGTTAGGTCCTGCTCCCCAGGCAGTTATTTTTCACCTTGTACCATTGCAGGTGTTTATTCCTAGAAGCAGAACTTCGCATTTGAGGTTCCTGCTGGTCTGTTCCTCCAGTCTGACCTCAAGTTTGTCCGCATAGCTCTCAAAGTTGCCCCCAGACAGGATAAGAGGCAGCAGACACAAGTTGGGACAGAGGAATTTTGGATTAAATGCAAAGATTTATGTTTCTGATCTATGTGCCTAGAAGTGGCTTTCAAGACAACTTCCTCCATGATTTTTCCCGGTGCCAAGGAAATACTTGCTATCCTACCACCTTGGCATTTTTTAAATAGCAGTGTAGTTGGGTTTTTTCCTCTGTTATTGAGGACCTTAGCCAGTCTCCATTCCATGCCAAATGGCAGACTTTCAGGGTCACCAGCAGGCTCTCAGCACCATCACATGCATCAGATTTGTCAAGTCTTTCGCTATTTGCAAACTATTCTCTGTCGGTGTTCTCCTCTTTGAACTCATCAGACATAAAACCCTGGGAGACTTTGTTGGGGAAGACTAACACAGAAGGTATCAAGTACCTTGATCTTGTCCATGCCTGTGATTACTGATTTAGCAACGAATTTGTGGTTTCATTGTTCATCTTCTGGTGTTAATGTTGCAGTAAGAGCTGTTTTCATTGCCTTTGACATTGCTTGCACATCTCAATTCAAGCTCATTTTTAGCTTTCTTAACAGCACCCATGCATGTTCTGGCAGTATTTCTGCTTTCCTCCTTCTACCTCCTATCCTCACTTGCATCCCATGTACCCGTCCTTGCTACATTGAGCTCAGTGAGTTCCTCAAACTTTTTATTTGGGTACACTAACATAAATAATCTTGGCTTGTGGTCTGTTCAGTATTAAAACTTGAGGTATTTTTCTGATTGATGCAACCTTTGACCTGTGACAAAAGCTGAGGGTAAAATGCTAAAAATGAATCAGTTAATTAACCTTAATTTTCTTCATTTGAATTAGTTTTACAAATATATCAGTATTTAGAACATAGGTCTGGAATTTTCTGAGAAGCTTCAGGTAGGTTTCCAGTGATAGCTGAAACTCATCCATGCTTTGTGTAAAGTTCATGCAAGTAACATTAATTTACTGTAAAACTGAAGACTATCAATGTAGTCTTTAATCCTGAGAAAAATTAGAAAAATATGTCCTATCTGGAAGAAATTGGACAGAGGAGATGTAGCCTTTGTGTGCCTGTGAAACAGCTGGTACTGCCTGTCATGAATTCAAAGCAGCTGAAGTAAAAGCTGAATCTCATAAGGAAAAATAAGCTAAACACTGTTTAGAAGGTAAGACAGCGATGTATGGATAGACAGCAAAGCATATGGTGCCAGGAGCTTGATGCTGAGAACAGTCCCACTCTGTATCTTCATTATTAATTTGGAAAGAATGCAAACATATGTTAAGTTTTATTTTATATTTTTCTTTGCATAAATAGAAGCTTATGAATTGAAGAATTTGTACATTACCAGTCAGGACAGAGCACAATGTGATTTGGCACGATTATTTTTTTATTGGAAAAAAAAGGCAGAATAGTATTTGACTCGGAAATTACAAACTAATGTAATTAAGGGGAAATGAGGTCAATTTATTTATTTAAAGACAGAGACACTCATGTAGGAAATAATGGTACTGCAAGAGACCCTTGGCATTCCTTCTCCCTGGCAGCAGGATGGGAATGCAGAAAGCTGTATTTCAAAGGCTTCCACTCATGGATGAGGGGAGAATGAGCTGCCCTTTCCTGCAAAGATGTGTTGCTGTTTGGCAGAGAGGGGAAAAACAGGTTAAATTGGGATTTAAGGAAAACTACTAGAATCTGTTGAGCAAGTGTGGACCTTTTGCTTTTAGTCATTTGTAATCAGTAAATTGAGTAATCAGTTCTGCACTTAAAGAAATCACAGGCTGAGGGCTGAGTTAAAACTTCACAAGGAAAAAAAGAAAACTGGCATATGGCTGTATCTGTCACTAGGATGTTCTAGAAAGCTTGGGAGCATGGTTAAAGTCTAATGGATTCTTAAGCAGAACAGAGGCTACAGGCAGCCATTGAATTTGGCCATTTTGCAGTGTGAAAATGCCATCTGAATACATTCAAAAACATAAACAGTTATCAGGAAAACAGAAAAATCTGTCATGCAGAAGTCGTCAGCACAAGCACAGGAGCAGCAAAACGAGTTGTTTTACAGCAGCTCAGAATGCCAAGTGTGTTTCTTGCACTGATACTCCTTCAGGCAGCAAGTACTTGCCTGCCAACACTGTGGTGAATGAATCTGGGGGATAGAAAAGAAACCAGTATTTCTCTAACATCTGCTGTCTGGGAAGGGAAATTTATTTCAGCAACAGGTATCTTCCTGCCTGACTTTCTTCCTTATTGCTTTCATTCTGTGTGGAGCAGTGGTTTGGGTTTTATGCTTTAATAGCAATTTTAAAAATAGTAGAATAATTTCAGAGCTGAAATGCTGAGATTTACTTTCTTCACCTGTGTTTTCATGTATTTCTTTTAAAATTTCTGTTCAACCAGTCTCAAAAAAGTAGAGAATATTTAAGTAATGTCCTCTGCTGCATATGGGATTATGCTTGACATTTGCTTGATATTTGCTAGTGTATCTTGCTGGTTTTAGTCTCTACAGTATCTTGAAACTTTGCTTCTATAATACATATTGAAAAAGTACTTCTTAGCATTTAGCAAGTAATGCTAGCTTTATATTTTATAAATATGAATTCACTAAATGTTCAATTAATGGTAATAAATAGAAAATTCAGAAAATTAAGATATAATGCCATTGTTTACACCAAATTGTTTTTATTATTTCTAGTGAATCCTGCAGGAAAATTCCAGTCATTACAGTGTTCCTGTTACAGTTTCTTCTGAAGATTTTTTTTCAAAAAACAGTGACTGCATAGTAAGCTGGACAGATGTTTACATGGTATATGTAACATAGCATTTATGTGAGTCACTTCATAGAGGGATTGCTCTAGAATAATAACCATTCACTTAAAAAATTAATTCACAATACATGCAGTTACATGTTCAGGAGTGTATATCTAGGAAAACACATTTAAATTACAGATTTAATAATAAATTTCTGATGTGATTTCATTTTCACTACACACAATCCTGCATTGCTCGAAATCATGAAGCTGCTCTTTGAGGTGCTGTTGCTTGGCATCTTAAAACACCTTGCTGTGTTTGTATCTAAGTGGGGATAATATATGAACAAGTTGGAAAATGTATCTAAAAAAACTAACACTATAGTAAATAAGTGAAAGAAATTGATCAGCTGCAATAACAATAGACAAATAATTATTGGAAAGACAA
Organism: Ploceus nigricollis; assembly: GCA_013399945.1. Lineage (NCBI taxonomy): Eukaryota > Metazoa > Chordata > Aves > Passeriformes > Ploceidae > Ploceus > Ploceus nigricollis. Next base: position 1,074,669 of record VXBC01005445.1, on the reverse strand, counting down.
GCTTCATATGCATTGATTAATGAAGATAATCATATTTATTTTAAAACATTATCCAGATAATCTTGAGACTTCTCTTCATTAGTTTTACAGTTTTTGAGGTCAGCTTTAAAAAATTCTTTTTCTCTAGTTAGATTAAGAAACTTGCTTGATAAAATGCTTGTTTTCAGTCTCTTAGTTTGACTTTTTCTATAATCTCTTCAGTTGTCTCTCAAAATGCCTCAAGCCAGTACTGCTCAGTCACTATGAAAATGTTAAAGTATCAGTAAGATCTTTACCCTTCAGGATGAGATTATCCAGACAGTTCAAATAATAGCAGGGACGCAGTGCTCTCTCTAGTATTGTTACGGATGAATTTTTGTATCGTGATATTTTCTCTGGAGTCGTCAAGCATCTCCTCTCCACATTTTCCGTGGTTGGACATCAGATCACACCATCTTGATTCAACAGGAAAGGAATAATAACAGTCCAAACAATGACCCAGGTTAGAATTACTTCTCTGGTTTCTATGTGTTGTGATTTACTTGGGGTAAAGTACTAAGCTGTGGTTTCACCCAGGCTGGCAGCCAAGCATCACACAGCCAGGGTGCTTCTGTGCAATAGAAAGTCTTGAAAATTTAGCTTGGATTTACTTGCTTATGTATGTGCAGTTAATTTCCGCAAACTTCACTAAAGTAGACTAAAATACAGAAGATAAGTGCTGTATCAAAAAGGTCCAAGTCTTTTGAATCAATAAGGCTTTTCTACTCTGGAAATGTGTGCCAGCTCTGTACTGAGGGTTCCAGGTATTGCCTGAGTTAACTCAGCTGCAGTAGAAGAGATGGCACTCATGTTTCAAGATCACACATCATGATCCTGATGTCATTTGTCTCACTTTGAATTGATGTTGGTGAACATCAACTTGATAGATGTGTCATCAGTGCTGGAAATCCACAAAAATGGCTCAGTAATTTGCCTGGAAGCGTATGTTTGAGTTTCACAAAGTATATGGGTATGATTTCAATAAAAGAGGGTTGAAAAAGTAGCTAAAATACTATTGCTACTAGTCATTGATGATGGTCAGTAGACACTTGTTTCAGCCTTTTTCTAAGTTATATTCACTTAATTACATATGCCACTGATCTCATTTTACTAAACACAGTCACTAGTTATAATAAACTCAATTAAAGTTTTTAAGTGTTTCAAGCTATTTTTTTTAGCAGATTTGGATGAACTTAGGTACTCGTTCTTGGCCATGAGACTCTTGAGGAACAAGAGACATTTTGACTAATGAACTGTCTAGTTCAGTAGTCTAATGATCATACAAGTAATACAAAATCTCTAAAGGGAAAGGATCCAGAGGCTAAATTCCCTAAATGACTTATTACTTTAGAGTTTCTTGTTATTCTTTGAACTTCCAATATTTGTCCCTTTCCCCTTGTTTTTTTTTTTCACAGCAGTGAAAAAATTTTTCAAAGGTTTCATAATCTTCAGCTTTTGTAAATCATTTGTTTGTAAAGACTTGACAATTGCTGCTTTGGTAGCAAATAGCAAGTATTCATTAATCACTGTCCAGAGAGTTGTTCTCTATATATCCTTATGCAACAAAGATCAAAAGGTAATGATTAGTTCAGCAAAGAGTTCTAAATGTGTCTCTCACCTTAACTTGTAGTATTGCTTCCTCCTCCTCCTCCTAGCTTGTGCTTCCATCTCTTCAGATTTTGCAGGCATTTGCCAGAAGCACATTCAAATACAACCTTCGAATGATGCTAGGAAGGCAGCAGGTCAGGGTAGCTTTGCCTTTTGGGTCAGCTTCGAGCCCAGAGTGATGGTAGGAGAATGCCAGCAAAGAGAGAGAATATCCGAAGGCCTTATCTCATTGGCAGAGTCTAGTTTTATTTGCTCCTTCAGTGAGATAATTACCTACCTCCTGTTCTAGCCTTACACTGAAATAATGATATGCTCTTTCTGAGCATTTGGAAACTGTGTTAGGTACCTGTTAAGTCTCAGTTCAGATGTGACTTCATTCTTAAAACAGACATTTTATCCATCTCAGTAAATTGATTTTTATTTTCAGCTCTTGGGATGAAATGAGAACAGCACATTTTGTTCACAAAATTGTTCAGGTTCTCCATTCATAGGTTCTTTTTGACTTTGCCCATAGTAAAACAGTTTAAATACTACATTGCTGTTGTCCTTGACCTCTATGCAAATGCTTCTTCCATTACTGACACATCTCGTGGGTGTGATGTAATCAATGTACATAGAACAACATCATTTCACAATGCTTGTAGTGAGCTGAAGAGCTAAGCCTGCCCTTGATTCATCTTCATTCTTCAACTTCACTGGCTTGTGTTTTCAAAGATCTCAGAAGTACATCTTACAAATGAACGTTCCTCATCTTTTTTGCTCGTTTTTCCCTTCTGTTACGCTCCTTTTGATAGATGATTCATGCTACTATTGTCTTTTCCTTAGGGTACTGTAAGGGAGCATTGATACTGCATTAAGTATCTTCACTACCCCTTTTATGAAGACAGTCTTTTCTTTCTTCTGTAGCTCCCTTCTCTGAAGTTCAGTGAGACTGGAGGATATTGTGGCCTTCGTGTTTCACGTTGGGATTATGAACCAAAGAACATTTTAGTCACTTGTGGAATGTGTCTTCAGTTGCGAGAGCTCAAACAAGAGCTTACACGTCATCAGAGGCAAGAGTTGCACTTTCTGTTGTGGACTCCTTAAGCAGGAGTTTTACTGTTTGTCTTCATCAGCAGAAGACCCACCCTAGACCATGTGCTATTCCATACCCTCCATCCGGCCCCCACTAGTCAGTAAGAAGCTCATTCATGACCTTCTGGATTTGAAATGCTAACAGGTTGATTCCCTTAAGATTCAAATGAGCTTCTTGTGTCTAGCTTCAAATGTCTCATACAAAGGAGAATCTACTCCGTAATGAATAGGTAACTCCACTTTTTAGCCAAGCATCCTTGCACATTTGTCCATTTGCAGTCCTGTATGGTATACAAGTACATAATTACATGGAAGACCTTGATTCCAGCTTCCCTTGTAGGGTCCTAGATTTTCTCTCAAAAATCTTTCTCTTGCCTTCTTCCTGTGCTACTGGCAGCCATGGAAAGCAGACATGCAGACAAAGCAGACCCAGTGCTTCTTCCCTGGTGATCCACAACCTTTGTGCCCCTCATATGACCTTTGCCTCCAGCAAGCAAATGACAGTGTGGTACTATCTGGTCTTGAAAACCCCTAGTTCCTTAGTGCCAGTCCCACTTTTCCCTTCATTATAGGTCCCTGGTTCCAGGACAGAAGGATACTTTGTGATTGGATAGGAAGACATCAGCACAGCCATCAGTGGTCTATTGCCATGTCCTCCTGCCATGTGATGGCATGGGCTTTAGCCTGCAGTTGGGTCTTGTTTCCTGAACTTCCTTAAAATCTTCTGTCCAGGCCAATCATCCTCTTTCTCAGAGGACTTGGTTTCTGTGTTTGGAGAACAGATTGCTTACCAGTGTCTCTGTAAATACTGCCTCTAACACATGGATTGTGTTTTTCTTGAGTTCTTTTGGTCCAGCCCCCTTAGAAAAGGTCCCAGAGATACTGTCTTCACCACGGTGCATCAAGGCTGCTTTCCTACAGTTCAGGTGTTTGTACATGACATGTTCAATAGACATCTACTTGCTGGAGCCCTATCTTTATTTTTCTTTCTGGATGGGTAACAGCAGTTCTTTAAGATGGTTTCTGTATTGCAGTGATTCTCTTGACTGGCAGATTTCCAGATGTTGCTGAATTGCCCCTGGATCCAAACATCCATTTATCTTCTCAGCTCACCTCCTCTGTTTTTTCCAGGAGATCTGCTCACTCTATACTAGGACTCATGTTACCTTCAGCAAGGACCCCATTTCTAATTTCAGATTTTTGGCTGCATCTTCCTTCTCTTCCTTCTTCCTGCCACACACAGTGCATTACTGAGTAAATATCTCTTCTTAATGTTACTCACAAAAATTTGACTGATTTCTTATTAATGCAAGAGGGACAAAGCAAAAACATGTAAATATTTTTTGCACAAAGCAATATATTCATATAACATATTTTAAATTACCAGAGAAAAACCTAGATTCTGTCTCTGAAAAATAGGAAGAGCATTAAACAATATGCCATGGTCAAAACAGAATTTCTGACAGTTTTTATTTCAATTTAAACAAGCAGTTTACTGGGGGGAATTGTATTAGGGACTTGTCTTTGAGCATCAGTTATAAAATACACACAATAGTAAAATATGGAAAATTTTCCATAAATCATCTATTTTCTATAGGAAAATAGACCATGACTTTCCCAGTTTAGGGAAATTAGACCAAAACTAGCTACATCCTCTGATTAGGAATCAATCACACTCAAACGAGAGTCAGGTCACAGCTTGAGGTTACCTTGCCACCCTTATCCATAACGTGCATATTGCTACATGGTCACCCCATTTTCTGAGGTCTTGGAGTTGGCAAGGCTTGGGTGTGTTCACCTTCTTTGGGGTATCTCCAGATTTGGTCCCTAGCCATTTCCCGTGATTTTATCTGAACTGACTCCAGGATTCTTAAATAAATTGTTAGCAAGAGCATCATGTTGTTGACTGGACCAATGCCAGCTAAAATCCAAACAAAATGTCCCTATATTAGCTCTGTGTGTGGACAGTGGATTGATCCCAGAAATTGTGAGCTGAGTCTCACTGGGCTGAATAGCTTTAAGCACTTAGGACCGCTGGAGCAGAAGTTCATCATCCTCAACAGAAATAAGCAAAGTGAATGCACACTCCATTATTTCAAGAAATTCCTGGTTTAACTAAGGGCAGTTCTGTGAGTTCATTCTGTAACTGACTTGAAGCATCCTAATCTGTGAGTAGCTATTGCGGTCCTTCAGGTATTTCACAGAAACTGTTCCTAATCTTGCATCATCATATTTTGTTTCCCATTACTATGGCTGCATATCTGTGTTTGGTTGCAATATAAAAATACATTATTCTGTTTTCGTTTGTGCAGGATAGATGACTTGTGTTTTCAGAGATACTTTGTGTCAGAATGAGTTTTGCGTAAGGGAAGATACGTAGCTGCTGAGCGCTGAATGATTCAGCAATGTTCCAAGGGAACAGACTTTGACATATAGATGTGTAAATGACATGAGCTTTTCCAGTACACAAGACTTACAGCATTGATTCATTTACTTATCCCTATTTTCTCTTGCTGTATTTATTCTTTTCTAGCCTGGATGTTTTCCTAAAGGACTGTTTCAGACTTCAATTATAAATTTCCAGCAGTCATAACTTTTCTATGACCATTGTTTCATTATGATTGTCCTGTTGTGGCTTTTTTTGTACTACAGAAAGCTGAATAGACATCTGTAATTTTGGTGTTTCTTATTGCAATTTTAATTAGTGTTTTGGGGAGTTTATATGAAATCTATTAGGATTTAGGTTTGCATTTTATACTGTGTCACATGAAATACATCTCAAATTAATTCACATATTTTCAGTTTGAATGTTGTCATCTATTCCAAGAGCTTGTTAAAGGCTTTAGGTTAGTCATGATTATTAAATCTTTTGGCTTAGGTTGTGGAAAAATGTATATTTTTTGAAACAATATCTGTGCCCGATCATTCTAAGTGAGATGTCTATTTTAAAAAAGCCAAAGAGGGAGTGAGGAGGCATAACAATAAAAGCCATAAGCAGTTCTTCTTTGGAAACCTGCCTTACAGTACCTCAGAAAAACAGGGAAACATGAAAGACCTAGAAAAGTCAGTAAGTAAAATCCTTGTATTTACATTCAAACTGATAATGTGTTTGAAAAAGATTATGAAGAAAAAATTATGAAGAATGACAGTGGACGGCAAATCAGATATTTTAGACGTATGATGTTTGAGATGCAGTAGTTTACAAGACTCTTCTATGGTTAAGAGCAAAGAATTTTATGACTTGAAAGCTAACCAGGATTATATGCAGGAAGGTGTTCTTCAGAATTAGTCAGAAGATGGACAGGCACCTGTGTTAAATTTAACACAGGAAAGAAAGCTAATTAAAATTTTCTATATGGGTTGCTGTTTGCAAGAATTTTGCTATTCCTTTGGGTATGCAGAGTGTAATTGTTTTCTAGTTCATCTGAGAAGCATTTGCTGAAAAAATGTAAATAATTGTGTTTATCTAAATCAAATTTTACTCTTCATTGGAGAAGCAAATTGCAAAATCTGAAAATAATGAAGAAGCAGATCACATAATTTTTATTGCTGTGAAAAAGAAATTTATGAAGTTTCTCATTAACCTAAAATTAATATTAAAATATGTAATTGGAATTCCTTTTGTAATTTACCTTGTCACAATCCAGTTTATGACATCTTTTCAATGAAACAACAAAAGCAGGAAAGACAAAGCCTAAGTTCAATGTATTAAAGTCAGCTACTACAGAATAGAGATGATCAATACATTTAAAGGGGATTACCTTCCAGAAGTGCCACATGCTTGCACAGCTCAATACTGGGACTGTAGCTCCTCTGAAAATCAGATATTTTTTATTTTTCTTTTTAAATGTTGTTCCAGAAACTACCAAAATGTTTAGTCTTGTATGTCTGTTCTCTTAGCTAGTTTATTTTGGGTTTTTTTCCATCTTATGGTTAATTCGAATTTTACCTGCTGTCAGGAAAGAATCTGCTTCATATTAATACAGCAAAGTTTGCCAAGAATTACACGCTGAATTTGATCAGTGTCTACATAATTCCTTGAGGAGACAGAAGAACATGGAAAGCTGCGAGTGCCTCAACCCAACATGCACGTTTTTTCCTCCTCCCTGTAACTATTAGAAATTTTATGTGAAGAAGCACAAGAAGTTAGAAGGTTGGTATGGAGTTCTGGCTTTAGTAAGAAGTTCTGATTCATAGTGTTTAGAATTTAAAGTTTCACTATCTAACAATTAGCCTTAAATTTTGTCCTAAATTTTCATTTAAAATGTTACTAAATTTAATTTTTGAGACACTGCATTAAATTTGATCTTTTTTTCTCTGATATACACTGTGCCATGAATGAAATTGCTGTTCTTAAATCAGGGATTATCCAAAACATAATGTGCTAAACCTTCTAGATTCAGTGAGTCTGATATGGGGTTTTACGTCCTACCATTCCTAATGCAGTATAGAGGTTTCCAAGCCTACTCACAGCATCTGCCAATCTCGTTTTACTCCTTTTCTTGTGATGAAGACTGACAGGGTAATCTTGGTCTGTAAGACTTCCAGGTTTCCCCTTCTCTCATATGCTTGCCAAGAAAATTTCCAGATTTCCTCTACTGCATAAGAGATGATGAGACATTTGGTCATGTAGCTTTGAGACAAACCTTTACGTGCTACTTGTTGACCTACTCGTCCCCTTAGCCTACACTGCCTCGGATTCGATTCTCGCAGTTCTTAAGGGTGTAGATGTATATGCCCATTCCCAATAGATGGCCAGCTTTTAACCTGGGAAACTACCCCTTGTAATCATGTAAAATGATGTTCTGTTCTGCAGTTGGACATTCTGAAGTCAAGGTAGGCAGAGCATAGAAATGACAAGAGCTTGCATGGGAGCAAGAAGAATGTAATGAAGAGCTTCAGTGAAAATGCCCTCGGTGTCAGATTGCTTGTGCAGAACTTTGCCAATAGTTAGTTCAGCCTGTGAATCACAGTGTTTGTTACACTAGAGGAACATTTATTTCTTCCTGAATTTCCCTGCCAGCACTTGCTCACTGAAGAGCAAGTGAAAAGCTTAGGCTTTCTCTCCTTCTGAGAAGCATTTCTGAGAGAAGAGAAAAAGAACTTACCATAGGAAGTATCTCAAAATGTATCAGTGGCAAAATTGGGGAACAAACACTAAATTAGGAATAACAGATTGCCAGGACTAGATAATGTTCATCCAAGAGTAACAAGAACACTCAGAAACAAAAGAGCTAAACTGAAGGCTATAGTGTTTCTCTTTTAGCCCCCACAAAATGTCTCATAGGATGCCTGTGTTCCAGATGGGCTTCCAAGTAGGTCTAGGCAGCTCAGATCTGTATCACATTTGCATCAGAGTAATAGAAAAGGCAATCGAGAGCAGAACTGATTAGCTCACATACTAGTACAATGTGGTGTGAGAGAGAAAACATGCAGTTTTTAAGAAAGAAATTGCGATGCCACACTGAAATCAGTTAAAATTGATTTTGGGTAAGTGTGAAGTGATGTATATGGAAAAGTCATGACTTCACATAGACATGTGTTGCGTTGTAAGCCAATGTGAGGCATGAAGAGGGTCTTGTGGTGATAACAGGATCATTCCATTAAAATGGTTGTTTAGTAGTCAGTAACAAGATGCTGAGAAGTGCCTGAGATGACCTGGTAGCTCAACCCAGAATTGTTTTTCCTGCTTCGTAACATATAACTCAGGGTGGCATTTTTGACAACTTTGGTTTAGCTTTGCAAGTTCATTGCCATTTGAGATAGTCAGTCCTGAATTGCTTCCCAAATCTGCCTGTTTCAGATCTGTTTATCTTCATCAGAACTTCCTGCTGAAAACTTTCAAAGAATAAGCAGTCAGAGATCTTGGTTTTGATGAACTAACAAAGTTCTTCAGGCGAAAAACCCAGATGATGACCACTGAACCATTCAAAACATAATGGAGGTTGATATTACCATTTTCAAGTAGCATAAGCAGAGAATTAATTTATACATTCTATACTATTTTTTAGATACAAATGAAAAATCATGGTTTCACATCATGCATCAAGAAGCAGAGAGAGCCCATAAACCTTAATTTCTGGTGGAGTAAAAGGTTTTAGTCCACATGCAATTCTTCACAGTCTTCTTAAAATCTACCCCACCAGTGAAATACTTTTTTTTTACTAAAGTATCTTTCCTCCAACTCATAAAATTAGACCTTTTTTGTTAAATGTAATTATTCAGATTTATCACATGGTGTCCTTCCTTCTATGGAAGTGCTAGCCCTACATCAGTCATCTTTTGCTTTGTGAGTCATAAATGATGTTGAGAAGTGTGTCCCAAATAGACTTTTGCATCACTTCTGTGGGTCTCCATGATCAACTGCCATTTTCCATTCTATCCCAACAGTGCCAGTCTAATTTAAAACATACCATTTATTAACAAATACAGTGACTCAGCTACATGATCCAAAGCACTGCTCAAAAATTAAAACTGTGGAGAAAACTGAAGATTTTGGAAAAACATAATTTCTTAGAAAAAAATGTACATTTGTACGCTACCCCATGTCCCCCAAACAGCAAAACAAATAAAAAACAGCAACAAAAGACCAACAAACCTACTAGAAAATTTAAATACTCATTCATGCTGTTTGTGGTAGAGATATATTTTAATGTCTTCACACTCCAGAGCAGCAAAAAATTCCATTAGCACACAGATTCTCACAGTCATTGACTGTGTGGGAAGATACAGATGGATTTTTTTTCTTCATTGCAACAATATCACTAACAGCAGGAGCTGAAACATACTATGTCATGTCAACCTGAAACAAATTAGGATTTAAGAATCTAATAACGTTGGGATTGCTCAGTGGTGCAGTTTGCTGACAGAATGTCATTGTGCACAAATGGCACGTGCTCAGAGTTGAGTCGCTCTGGCAGTTAAAATACCCATGTTTCCCTGTTAAGCCAGAATGCCAGCAGCTACCCCACTGGGGGCTTCAGTGTAATATAATACACTCATCCCAAATTTTCTGTGGCACTGGGTGATCAGAGGGCTGTATGGCCAAACAACTGAACTGAAGAAAATGAAGAAAAATACCTGTTAACCTGTCAGAAGCTTAAAATCTGCCAAGTTCAGTAGCTGCCTCACTGTGGCTAATTGATGCTATCTCACAAATTCAAATAAATATGTTGATATATATGCTTAATGACAATGTTTTTAAAAACCTTAAAAGTTCCAGGGTTTTTTTTGCTAAAGAGCTAAAGTATTAATTGTGTCAATTTTCTATATTCTTTCTGGTACAGTGAAAAGGAAAGCAGAAATTTCATGGGCAGACTTTTCATTTTATTACAAAGAACTGCAAGTGTTTGCAGGTTTTTGCTTCCTATATAGCCAGAGCTAAGAAACATTTTAGAGCTAAATAGCTCCTTGTGCAAGTTTCTTAGACATTATTTAAATTCATGGTCACAGGAATGTATGTACAATCTAAAAGAAAAGTTTGCATACAGAGATGTTAATTGCACACACTATCCATCTTGTTTTACCCATGATAAAAGAAAACTCACATAAGCACGTGTTGTGTCAACAACAGGCAGTTGATATATTCCAAATTCAAAATACTCTCTAATAGAGGGTGCAAATACAAGGCTGTGCTATCCTTCTAAAAATTGGCTGTTCTTAGCTGACTTGTTTTGTGAAGCAGGACACAGCTCACTTGTTCCCAAATGTCAACAGCCCATGTTAGAAGGCTTTGTATGGACACAGCTCTTCAGTGCAGTGGCAGTGTCAGCTTGACCTCCTTCCTGTTGTAAAGATATTTTTTAAATGGCCGTGTTTGAAAACGTAAAGACTGTTGTATGTATTAACTGCCAGTTTTTCAAACACTTCAGGGAATTCTCTGTTCTTGAGTTAGCTTAAAAATATGCAAAGTATTTGAGCATCAGTATCATTTATAAACTAAATGAAATGTTTTAATTTTTTTTCCTCTAAAATAGAAAAGGCATGTTAAATATATGCTAGAAAAACTTACTATCAGGGTCCAGTTGAATGGTGCAGAAGACATATTCTGGTTTTGTACTTCTTTTGCCTAACCCCCAGTGTACATATTTGTACTTTTTTGAAGCTAATGAATGCTAGAGCTGGCAATCCTGTATTTTTTCCCCTATTTCTATGTCTGGACATCTGGACCTCATTATCTTCTAGTGCTTTCCACAAGATCTAGCACTATTAAGTGTCAATTTTAATGTGCATGGAGAAATTTTAGAAAAGGAAGTGTCTATAACTTTTAAGGATTTCTGTATCTGTACCTAGGATCTGTCACTATTTAAAAGAGGAGAAAACTCATCCCTGCTACTTTCACATCTTTTACTGAAATAGTAGCAGATCTTCTATATGGAAAGTGAATGTTCTGTTTAAAGACTAAAAGCTAGAGTAGAAGGTCATAGGGAAATGCAGAAATCCTAGTGATTAAGTGAACAAATCTTTGAGCAGCACACATTTTCAAGCCTGACTGCACATTTCAGTGCTCCTTGTGGGTGTTTTATGGCGCCACTTTCTTGTGTCTTAGGAGCCTTGGCATCCTGTGTGTGCGTGTGTGCATCCTCAGTTCAGAAAGCTGTCCCCTGACTGCAGTGTTCCACATCTAATTGCTGCTTCTCTCACTGGATCTTGCTGAGTTTAAATCTGGTAACTCCCTGCTCTGCACTGATGGATTCTTATCTTTTCCATGTCCTTTTATCTACCAGTGGTAGGACAACATTCTTTGAGCAGATAGTTTTATAAGGGTTTTGCTTTCTCTTAGGGAGGAGAGAATAGCTGGAAGTTCTTTTGTCTGCTTACCATGTCTATGCACACCTTTGAAATGAAAATTAAGATATTAGCAGATACTTGAAGGCCAGTTTCCTATGAATATACCTTAAACCAAGCGTTTGCAGAAAGCAAGTAATTATTTAGTTTTTCTGTACATTCCTTTGGCTAGTCCTTAACTTCCAGCACTGTCAAATGAATCTCACAGAGAACCATAAGGGTTTTTTAACTGTATCACTGTCCTTGTCACTGAGCTGTGTGCTGGATGATCTTACTCACTTCTGAGGCCCCATCTGAATTTCAGCAATAGTGAGCCTTAGAACATCATTATGCATTCTTGTTCAAAATGGTTTACATGAAGATATTGATAATTATTGCTTTTTACCTCCATTACTACCCTAGGAAGTGCTTGAATTATCACAGACTTTTAACTTCTGGATTTCATTGCAAACATTAAAAATGCTTTGCTTTTTAAAAATCCATGAGCTGTTACCTCTACAAAGTGGGATTTGCTGAAACAGTACTGGTCATTTCAGTAGCTGCTTCAGTCAGTGCATCTCCAAGGGCTGGACGCCCTGATCCAGTCACAGTCCAGGTGGACAGATACAGGTTTCCTTCCAAAGGAGTGCTGAGCGGCTTGGTCAGGCTCCTGGCTGAGCCGTCCTCTTCTCTGGGGTTCACGTGGCATGTGGTTGTCACGGAGGGTTGTTTATCATACTGTTGCCTGCTCATGAGTTTAAACAGGGCTTTGGAGTTTTTAGATTATGCCAAATCATCACAATGAAGTGTGATATAGGTCTTTGATTTAACATTTGGATATGTAAGAAACTGCCTGTCAGTCAGTCCAGTCGCACCTGGAGATCAGGGGCAGTTGTCTCCCTACCAAAGAAAGAGGCAGAGGGTATGTTTTACGCGGGCAAGGCTCATGACTTCACCTCACAACGGGTGTTTTAGAGCAGTTTTTCCTCTAAAGTCCTTATTTTGAAATGTGTAGAAGTCAGGAAGAAAGTAGGTCTGCAGTATGTCAATAAACTCTTAAAGAAACATTTGGCTCATGAGTTTTACCCTGTACCGAAGATGGTCTTGGAAAGACATCGAAGGTTTAATGTGGTAATAAATGTGTTCTTAACGATTACTCAACACGACCGAGAATAAAAGGTTGGAAATGGCTTATTTAGTTCAGTTACTTATTTCCTGGGTGAGTGTTACCTCTCGATTGATACCCCATGGCACTTGTACAAAACTTTTGTCCTCCTTCCAGGATCAGTTAATTACTCATTAAATAGTCGCACAGCTTATTTGATCTCCAGCTCTCAAAAGTCTTCTCCAGGATAATGGAAAATTGCTTGTCATGTTTCTAGTTCTCTCTCAGTCACATTGACTTTCCTCATGAAGCAGCCCCCTGAGAGTCTGGTGCTGTGCTTTGTATGGTTGTAGATACCATTTGTGAGAAAAAGAACATTGGATAAAATGCAATGTCAAACTATTAACACATAAATTGCAATTAATAAAATACACAGCAGTGAATTTCAGTTAACAAAGAAACTTTGATACTTTAATTTTGCTATCACTCAGAATGAAATAAAAGATGCCATCTAAGTATGTGGCTACAACATAAAAATCAAAATGTCTGAAAAGAAAATCTAGTGCTGAGAAATCATGTTGATAAGTAAAATTTTGACTCTTCAAAATGTTACCCCTTATTGATGCGGAAGGAAATCAGTTCCAAGGCCAGCAGCATTCTCTAGAAATGTAAGCTTCTTATCTGGTTGTAGTGGATGATGAAAGTATTTTTAAGGAAGATGGTGGGAGTAGTATTTATATGTTTCCCAGTTGGTAAACGATTGAGACTGCTGAACAGATGGCAGTAAAGGCTGATAGGTATTGGTGAGTCTGGTGATTGGTATCACATAAATACTATGTGTACATCCCAGGTCTGTTCAAGATTTGTCACTGAATTGCTCTTGAGTGTATGTAAAGCAAAATCCAAGTTTTCAGCTTCTGTATTGCTGCGTAATTCCATTATCACAGGAAAAATCAAGAGCAAGTCTAACTTGATAAAACAGTCATGAAACCACCCAGTTTCAATTGTTCAGCTGTGAGAGTTACTCATGCATTTTGTCAACAATGTGGTAACAGATCAGGTAAAATGCTGACCTAAGGTGTCATTTTATTAAGGGCTGTCCTCAGTGAGTATTTGTAATTTACCATTTTGCAGCTGCATACACTGGGACTATTTTTAATAAGGTGAGGAATTTTTTCTTATGCCTCTGTTTAGATATATATTGCACCTATATTCTCCAGTCAGCATCAGTTCTCAGAACTAGGATGTGAAGATTTTATTCCTAGGAAATTTGAGTTTTAGGGCAGAACACCTGACAACGTAAATGGGAAACAAAACTTCTTTAGGCATGTGAAACAAATTGCATTTTACTAAGCTTCTCTCATCTTCTTTTTGCACAGTGCTTGCTTTAACAAATGGTAGTCAGTAATCTGCCTCCTGATGGGGTTTTTTTGTCTTAGATCTTCACTCTCTTTAAAACCATTTTGGTCTGGTGACGACTCTGCACTTCTGTGGCAGCATGGATAATAACATTTTGCCCTGGAGTCAGTGATTTTTATGGCAAGGTCTCAAAAATCTTTCAGAAGGCCCTTTCAGAAGGGCTATTTTTAATAGGTAGCAAACCAGATGTATAGAGATATGAAATGACATGGAAAAAATAACAATATATTTATGCCTTCCATTTCCTTGTCTCTTGCTGTGCTTACTCTGCATGATCTCTGCCTGACCTACAGGGTTTTTTTTCTTAGTTTAATTCATGGAGTTTGTGGCTGTGAGTATATTGCTTTGCTTTTATCTCATGTCTTCAAGCCATAACTCTTTATCTCCTAACTCAAAGCCGTGGGACTGAGGCGATGCTGATTTTCTTTCTTCTTTTCTCAGTGCTCTGATGTTCTGCAAGGAAAATTTGGCAGAGGTAAATAACTGTCAAAGAGAAAGAACAAGACAAACCTAGCAGATCAAGGTTTCCAAAATTGGCTAGTAATTTTAGGTGTATTCATTTTGGATGTGCAGTTGACAAACAAAGACTCACAGCCAGGCCCTTGTAGTTTGGCAGCCAAAACCGTTAGCATCTTTTAATAAACTTGGCTACAATGCTATCTTTATAGATAACCTGATTTTAAACAGCTGGCTAAAGTAAAATTTTATTACCAAAGGTAATTCAGTCTGTTGAAAAACATGACTATTTTTATTGTTCATGTGTTCTAATCTTAATTATAACAAGCAAAGTTTACCTTCAAAAAAAGGGTAGTACTTGTCTTCTGACAAGCCAGCTTTCAGTTTCTGCTGTGTGGAACTCCAGTTCAAAGGGAACAGAACAGAAGGCTCAGCTGTTGTTGGCTTTGCAATGCAGACTGATAGGAGCTGCACAGCTGCAGCTGTAAGCAAACCTGGCTGGTGCTGGGTTAGACCCAAGGTGCCTGTCCCAGGAGCATCCTCCTAAGCAGCCCTGGGCCTGAAAGTCAAGCAGATTTTGCAGGTGCAGAACTAGTTAGCCATGGTCTCACTCCCTCCCTCCCTGCTTCTGCCAAAGCAGGGGCTCCCTCAATATTGGATTGCATCACTTCTGAGATGGGGCAGCGGAGCAGCTTCGTGGAGCATCTTCAGTTTTCCTTGCGCTTTTGAAACCTGTTGAACAGGCTATGTTTATATAGTGTCGAGACAGTAGTTGATGCATCATTTATATGTCTGAATAAAAATTCTTTTAGGACCTAATTTAGGATGTATTTCCTTATCTTAAATTCTAATCAGACAGAACTTGCCTAGTTGTACATATTCTGAAGAAAGCAGTTAGTTGAAATAGGTATTGCAGATTTGTTTTTCTCCAAGACCTGTTTTATCGGTTGCTCTGAATTTTTGTTGAATTTCTAGGACATCTCCTCCTATATTATGTTGCAGCAGCAGCAGTCCATGACTGATTAGTATGCAGAGATCATTTTGGTCCTGGTCTTGCCTAATAGTACTAACCTCAAAATAAAAAGTTAATTAGAGCAAGTGAAGTTATTAAAAGTGCCTGTGTGATTTAAAAGCTGAAGTCTACGTTTTTTCAGGAGAGTCTTAGGCATTTTGGAAACCTGATTAAATTAAAATCCTTTATGAGGCTACACGAAAACAGAACTTCAGCTTTAAATCACCTTGCTGATTTTGATAATCTTAGAGTCTTTCAGCATCATGCACAATAAATGGTAATCCTTCGCAGGTGAAATTCACCACTCGTAGCTGTGGAGGAGTACAAGGACATCCTCACCAACAACATATATTTGGTCAAAATTTTTCACAGAACCCAAGAGCCCTTCTGATAACAATTCATTTTAAATGACCATTATTTAGAAACAGTTAGGTGAAGACACAAGAAAGTTTCTTTGTTTTTTTTTTTTTTTAAATTTTAGTTCTTTACTGTCAGGAGAGACTTTGTGACTGTGTTATGGTTGAGATTACATTTGTAGCCCAGATATATAACTCTGACACCCAGCACATTGTGGGCTTTGGCAGGAGAACAAGTTGTATCAGAGGGTTGCTGAGGGAGGCAGAGCCTCTCCTCCAAACTCAGTGTTAATATCAAGCACAGCAGTACTCAGGTGCCATTGTCCACGTATGCATTGTCTGCATTTGCCATAGAAAACTGGTTGTGTGTGGTAGTACCAGGGAAGTAGGTGTCCCCGTAAGAGTCCCGGTTGCTAAATCCTCACTAGCAAACCAAAGACTAAATGAGCCTGGAGGCTGATTTGTGTTTTCACCTACAGTGACTCTCTTCAGTGGAAATTGACTGCCTGTGCTTAAATTAGTGTAAGAAATGCCAGACAGTATGCATTTTCTTTCTGAAGGAAACTAATACATGGAGTGGGAGAATGAATAATCTGCAAGCTGCTCTTGGTGAGGGGAATGAGATGCAGTGAGGGGGGAGGAAGGAGCTGTGAAGGATGTGGAACCACTTCTAGTGAAGTGGACAAGAGACATATCAAATCCTTCAAGTGTTTTGCTTATCTTTAGTGAAAGCATCTTGAGATGCTTGTGATGGTACAGATAATATTGAATTCATACTCTTGTTTTATGTCCTATCTTGGTAACATAATAGGTGTTTAATGCAGCTCTGCCTGTCTTCCTTTTTCTATTTGTCTAGAATATCCTTGGTGTTTAAGAACAACCCTTATGTCAGCTTCTTTATTAAAGAATGTGCTGCGGAAATTATGCTAATTAAGCTGGAGTGTAATTATGGGCTAGAAAGATTATTTCACAGTCAGAATCGAATTGTTGTAGATAAATGTGCATTAACTTAATAGGGTGCAGCTAATTAGTTTTGCTATTTACTTGTAAAAATTAAAAAAAAAAGATATAATCAGTTATACAAAAGCTTGAGAAATTAATATATTGCAAAGCCAATGGGGAGCGTACTCTGAATCTCTCTTTAATTATTGTTTTGCTGGAATATTTCTTAGTTATCCTATTCTGAACTTGCAATGGACACAAGTAGCTAATAATAACAAACTTTATTTCTACTTAAAATATATATTATGCAACCAAAACAAGTGGTTGCCAGTTTGACAGTTAGATATCTGTAATTCATACTAAAGCAGTTACAGCATCAGTGTCTTGTACTCTCCACAAAAGTTAAGTTGTTTTGGATCTCATTGTGTAGTAAATTAAGATAAAGACTTCATTTTCTGTGTATATCTAACTTTAATTTTTGTATTTGTCAGCCAGCTGGCGTTAGTCTTTAGCATGGCTTAAGGAAGGAAAGAATGAAGTCCTTCCATGCTCAGATACATCCACTAAATACCTCTTAGAGTACTGCAGTGTGTAGTCATGGTACAGTCCTGAGAAACAAAGAAGGCAGAATTACTTGACCCCCATCAAAAAGACTGAAAGCCTTGAGGTGTTTGCAAACAAACATGTAATTTTATATGTTCCAAAAATACCCTTTATAGCTGTATGTCTCAGGTGTTCACAAGTGTGAAAGGAAGGCTGCAGAACATTCTCCTTAATGTATATTAGTATCAGCTTCTGGGAAAATCTAATACAGTAATTTGATTTGTGCATATAAATTCATCTATAGAAATTTTTCTAAGCCACCTCTGAGTTTAATATGCCTTCCATTGACTTCAGAGTGAAAGAGACTCCAGTATAAATTAAAGTAGTGATTAAAAAGTGCAATCTCAAACTGAAGTCCAGTGTGCTCTGAACTTCATGTGCTGTGTTGCCTACAGGGCTTTACTGTGTGATCATCTTTCTTTATGCTGAAATGAAAAAACATAGAACAGGGACATATTTTTATGAAACAGAGAAAAATAATTTCAATAGCCTATATAGTGATTTCTCCCCTAATAAATAAATAATACCAGATATAATATCCTCTGTTGCAGAACAGTTCCATGGCTTTTCCACAGTGAGTTTTAATGAAATTGGATATCAGTTTCATTTTTATCAAGTTATATCAAGAACACTAGCTCCTATGTGAATTTGTATTTGCCATTAGAACAAAACTTATGAACAGCAAGTATTGACACAAACCTAAATAATCTCAGACTTTTCCCAATTCCAGCCTCCCTTGTGCAAACAACACAGCTGAAAATCTGTGAACTTTGTCATGTTTGAAATTGGCTTTGGAATTTGCAACAAGAATTTGCAATATGAATTTCCAAATCACACATATTTTTCCTAACATGACCAAAAATGTAAAATGAAGGATGTGTAAAAAACATACTTTTTTCTGCTTTGAAGGATTTTGTCGCTGCAATTGATGCTATCAGTTGAGCAGAGGGAGAAGAGTTGCAAAGTTTGAAGGAGTGGTGTTGTCCTTTCAGTTCCAATAAAGAAATATGGAGGCAAAGATTAGCAAAGTCTGAAAGAAATCAGCTCTGAAGTGAAAAGGGAAAAGTACGATTCACAGTCTGTACTTCTTGCTGCTGGCAAAATATATTGCAAGGTGTCACTCACCAACTAAGTTGTTAGATCAGTGAAAGTATTGGGCACTGGAATTTAGTGTATCAGATGAAAAATCCACCCGGAACATGTTGCATGGAAATAAGTACCATACAAGTAGCAACTGAGTAAAATATGAGTAACTCATTCTTTTTCTATCAATAGCTGTACTTCCACTGGCTGAGGAAAGATTTTTGATAGATTGAGGCACATATTTTCCTTTAATATATTCAAGTTTCAAAGGCCTCTTTTAGATATTGATTCTGATTTCCAAATGACAGATCCTTGGCAGTATATCTGTCATTCATTAAGAAGGGCAATTGCCTTGAGTCAGTACCATGATTATTGTCTCCAGTGGGTTTATTGGATACATGCAGTGTTTCACAGTTCAGCTGGAAGCGTTTCTGTAGAAATGCTGTACAGTAAATTCTGCAGCCTCATTCTTTTACTCAAGAATAAAAGAGTTACGTCCCCATTGTATCCTGACAGGATGGCAATTAAGGGAGGAGCTAGTTTTCCTCATTCAAAGGGTGTTTTTCTGTGAGCTGGATTTTACTCGGGTAAAACTATCAAATATACGTGTGAGATGTTTATTTTAGGTTCTTTTAAAAGATACAGCCTACTTCTGCACTAAACTCTGAATATCGTCCCTGGAAATTATTTTTTTCTGATTCAGCTTTTGCATTAATTTTAGTAAGACATTTCCTGGTTTCAGGTGGGATTCACTGTTCTTGGTCTGCTTTCGTTGCTGATACATCAGTTCAGGGTTGTGGATTTCTTTGGTGTTGATGAGCACTTGGTAGTACTTTAACCACTGACAAACTCATCATTCTTCTGCTGGCTTTTGAGTCACTGTGAAGACTCTGTGGGTTATACTGTAGCCCAAACAGAGATCAGAAACATTACCATGCTAGATAGCCAGCTAGAAATCATCCTTTCTCCATTGACTTCCCCCTTTAAGTGCTGAAGTACAGCCTTGTTTTCTTAGCATTCAGAAAAGTGAGACATGTATTATGTATATTGATACTTTGTGTAGAATAGGACAAAGTTGAAATACCCAGTTAGCAACAGCAATACCAATAACAAAAAAGCACTTTTTCTGAAAGAATATGTGACAGATCTTCTTTCATTGTTGTTATTATTTATAAACTGAAACTGTTGTTAGTTTATATCAACAGAATCCGATATTGATTTAAATTCAAGCCCATTGATGGCTACAAGAAGCCATCTTTAGCTTAAGCAATGGATGTGGCAGCATCGATGCCAAAGAACAGGAGGATCACAGTCAGAGGTTGGCTTTGGTAGCCCAGAAGGTCCCTTCTTGTCCTGCGCTTTCCTGAAGTGCTGTCCAGATTCTCTGCATTTTTTATATACTTGAAAACCTTTTGCAGTCACCTAACGGTGTATCAGTCTCTCAGGGTTCCGGGAGTTGAAAACCAGGACTGAGGATTTAATAGCAGCCCTTTTTTTTTTTTTTTTTCTCTCTATCAGAGAGTCATGTAAGCACTGTCTCACTTTACCCATGCTTGGCATGAAGATGATGATACCTAGGTAGTGCATTAGAAGAGTTCCCTAGAATTTCTACAAAGCTTTGAAGAAGATGAAAAGCATGTGATGGGAAGTAGGAATAGTATTTGAATATCACTGCTCATTGCTGTTGGATATTTTTTCTTCAATCCAACAGCTTTTATTTGAGCAATTTTTTAACAATTTAACTCCTCTGTTACTGACTCCATGAACTTTCTGTCTCGTGAGCGTCAAGTACGTCTTGCATTATTGCATTGTTTTGGTGGTTGTACATTGAGGTACATCAAGCTAGCGTGCAGGAGATCAGTTTTTCCATGCTTAATGAAAACTGAAATAAAGGCAGCACAGGAAAACCAGTAGTCTGTATTTCCCTTTGACAAGAAAAGCAATTTCAAGTGCATTTATAGTATTGTACAGCTTGCAACTTTAGTGAACAGAATTAATTCCTCAGTTTTTCCAAAGGACTGAATAGGAGTCTAGTTGTAAGAAAAGAAAATGAATACTGTTTGTTGCTTCTCTTTTTTAAAATTCAGTATTAGAAATTTATGTAAGCTTTTTTCTTGGCTTTCCAGAATTGGTGTTTCAGGACAAATTCTGGCCAATTTACCAATTCATAGTGTTTTTATCACTATCTTGAGTCACTGTTAAGTTTTACTGTTTAATATTCATTATTAAACATCAAATGAATGCCTATTATGAAGAGTTTGCTGTGCTCAGGAAAACAGGGAGTGCTGGAGAATGTTGCATAGATGAGAATGATGCCTGGTATGTATGTGTGGGGATGAGAACGGTTTGGATTTCTGCTGTGTAACAAGAAGACAAGGCAATAGTGCACTCAGTGGAGCAATCATTTAAGGACTGAGGTAACAAGAGATATTTAGGATTAAGACTTTCTGTTAGTTTAGATTAACACCTTTTCCTGGTGCCCCGCCCCAACTGTAAAAAGTATTTCTGCAGCTTGTGCTAAACTGTGTGCTCTGTTGGAATTTCCTATTTTCTGCTGTTTGCACACAGAAAACACCCAGTTCCTAGTGTTGGTGGTCTCGCTGCTTTCCTGTGGCAGTCTCCAGGTTACCCAGGCAGTGGTAGGTCCAAGCTTTACATTTGAGAACATGAGAGAAGCATCCAGTTTCATTGTTTCTTGATTTGCCTAAACCTTAAAAAGCTTGACTTTGTCATCCCTGCTGGAAAAGGCTAGAAGCAGTTTTCCTGTCACTGCCATCGAACTTGAGATCTGGAGCCAGAAGCTTGATCAGGCAAAGAGAGCAGCAGGGAGAGACAAACCATGTGTTGTCACATCCCTTATTGTGAAACTCATTCTGCTTAATAGCACAACAATGAAAATCTTTGACTGGAGAGAGGTGGAATGCCTCAAAACCTTTCGGGAACTTTTCATGGTTCTGGTTATTTCAAAAAACATTGTGGATGCTTTGAGCCTGTCAGGGAATATTGTGTGTGCCAGCTTCCCCTCCGTAGATGAGTGTGGTTTAAATCATTAAGATTGGTGCTGTTAGGCTAAAATTTAAATGCTCCTGTTGGTTTTTGTCACTTTCTCTTTTTATAGCTGCAATATTTAGGTGTTATCATACATGTAGGGAAGTAAAATAAATATCTTCCTATCTAAAATGCTTCTCCCATTTTCTTAGGGAAATCAGGGATTTGTGGAGTAACATTTGTTCTTTAGAAAAAATACATTTCTTTATGGCCGTCTCTCTATATGAGACTCTGTAGGAGCAGAGTCTCAAAAGCCTTTTTTTCTCCTGTTGTTGAAACACAGAACAATATAGGAGCCTCTGAGTGGGAACAGTAGTTCTGGAAAAGGAGACAGCTTTTATTTATGGGTCTGTGGAGGTGGAAAATCTCTCAAACCTCAGAAAAAGGCATTAAAGTAAATAATTCTGTCTGACAGTGTAAGTCAATGACAGAGTCAAGGCTGGAATCCCCTAGGTCTGTGTACTGTTCTAATCTCTTACCTACATTTCTACCTTCCTGATCTATGAGGAAAGCATATCTGCATCTGTAACAGCACTGCTGCCAGTGAATAACATTTCACAATCTCCTGGAATCTGCCCTGTGATGTGTGAACTCGTGTAGATGGAGGGAGGCCAAGTGTAAGCTGGTCTCCCAGGGAAGGGTTAACTTGGCATATTTTCACAGCTGCAATGTATTAAGCTACTGTAAGGCCCTTTGGTAGTTGGAGGTCAGAAAAATGTTATTCATCACAGGGAAAAAGAAGATAAATTAGGCAGCTTAAAGACATCTTGATAGCTTAGCTAATTTGGCTCTTACTTGCTTTTGCAGAGGCAGTCCCTGTATATGCAAATACCTGCAGAGGAACAGATAAAACAAATTTTTCAAGACTTTCAGCTCAACAGCCCCAAAAGACAAATACCACTTTCTAAATAAAACAAACAAACGAAACAAACCAAGTAATACAAATGGGAAAGTAAGAGATAGTCTAAAGCACTGAAGTCCCTGCTCCAAACACAGTCTAGAGGAGAGATAACATTGTACCAGGTACTGAGGGTATGGTTACCTCACAGTACAGGCAACTTTTTTCATAAGAATAAGAAATGCAAGCTCCATCACAAGGTGTGAGAGAATGAATGTATAGATCAGTACCAATATAGAGTGAAAAAATATTTCATAAATGTTCATAAATACATTTTCATTTAGAAGACACTTATACCTCTCTATATAATCATGTTGTATTGAAGGCATTAACCTGGAGCTGTAAATAGTAACACATGGTCCAGTGTCATTAGATAATCTTTACTCAAATGAATCATCTTTAAAATCTTTTCCTCTTAAATGAAATGTTCACAAAATCTAAAGACAGTTCAGCTCCAGGCCATTTTTGTTACATTGAAGTAGTTCTCATCTTGCCTCTTCACATGCTCACCTCTTAGGGCTTTTTTAATTCTAAAATCTAAGTAGCGAAAGAGTGATGCCTTATCAGAGGAAATGTAAAGGATACAAAGGCAGAACTGCAGGAGGGTATATTTGCTGTTGTACAAGTCACTTTTAGCCCTTTTCTGTATTCAAGATGTAATTTTTTGAAGTACTGGATTAACCCTGAGACCCTAGGTTTATGGTTGTGTTAAGGACCTGGGATATGCTGAGCATCTCCATTGCTGCTTGGCAGAGCTGGACAAGAATCCTGTGCATCTGGTAAATCCCATCCTTCTTTGCACCTCATTAGCAGACACAAATATATTGTAAAAACCACATTGTGCTGAATCTGTATAAACACTACTGCATGGCAGTTTTAGTTTAGGCCACATGAAAGCATAAACCAAGGAAAATGTCATAACCCAAGAACAACATCCAAGTTTTTGGCAGGAGTGTCAGATAACTTTTACAGCTGTTTTACCTACAGTCATGTTAAATTTTAAAAGCTCTAACAAGAGCAGCTTTTCAGAAAATGTAAAGAGGTCTTTTAGAGGAAGAAAAAAATGGTGAAGATCTGCAGGATTCCGGAATCACAGGTTTGGTGAGATGTTCACATTCAGTCTGTGTGATGGGGGATTACCTGTGATCAGCCTTAGGGAGCAGCCCACACAGGCTACAGTTCTCAGGTTGGAATAAACAATAACATATTTCTTTGTTTCATAAGAAATTAACATTTTTATTCATAGAAGATACATCTTCAGTGCCTTTTCTCTGTCGTCCTTCTGGTGCTTCCAAATTTAGACTAAACTATGTCAGATTATTTTGTTCCTTACTTTTCCAGTAAGGTTTGGCTTATCTAATTTGAAAGGACAAAAACAGAAGCCCAGGGAGGTGTCTGCTGATAAGGGTTCATTTCTGTCCTAAGGAGTTTGCATTAGGCCCAAACAGGCAAATTCTACATCTTGTGGTTGGTTATGTGTTGTTTGTGTCACCATGGGTCTGAGGATGATGATAATTGCTTGTTATGATACACTCCTTTGACCAAGTTTCACTGGGGACATGAGTATGCTGAAGGGTTTGAGGGTTTTCCAAGGTGAGAGGAACAGAGATTGATGTATCTATTTTGTTTTCTAAAACTGAGTGCTGAAGTTACCCAATATTCATATGTTCCATTTTCAAAGCAAGTATGGTGGTTCTGCCTCCTCTTAAACTGTAGGAGATCATTCAGAGCGGGCTGGCAATCTCCGTCTATGTGTGTGCATATATATGGAAAAGTGTGTTTGAAAAAGAGAAAGTACTTCAAGGAAGCACTTCAAATTTAACTCACAATAAATTAAGTGTAATAAGTCTGTGTTCTCTTGTGTTTGACTGACTGTCAGAGAACCACAGAAAGAAAATAAGGAAATGAGCT
This sequence comes from Ploceus nigricollis, assembly GCA_013399945.1. NCBI lineage: Eukaryota > Metazoa > Chordata > Aves > Passeriformes > Ploceidae > Ploceus > Ploceus nigricollis. The sequence goes on along the minus strand of VXBC01005445.1, from coordinate 1,050,370 downwards.
GTTAGATGGCTCCTTCCTCTTTATATCACATTCATTTTCTCTGCATCATGTTTAAGTATTCTTGATTTCTTTTGCTAGTTGGGTTTAACATCTTATCTTTGTTTTTTTAAAATGTACCGAGAAAAGTCCTTAGACAGAGATTCTTGTAGTATTGGTATATTGCCTTCCAAATATTTTAATATAAGTTAATTTCTCCCTTTAAACACAGAAGTTAGTTCTTTGATCTTCTCTTGGCTTTTGATTAGTTCTCCTTGTGTTTGATCCTGAGCTACATGTAGTTTGTTTTTTTTTAGTACTACTAGAAAACCATTTTCACAGCTCTCCTTTCTGAAATGAGAGAAAAGAGATTTTCAGACTTTATTTATTGAATTGAGGAAGGAAGCAAACAGAAGGATCTATGTCTGTAGGCATAAATTCAACAGAAAGTCTTTTAGACTGGCATTAGCAATGCCACAATGTATATGAAGTAAAAATTGAGGAAATATGCTTAGCTCAGATTGAATTGCCTTTGCCTTTGAGCACCACTTCATGTATGAAAACCTTTACCAGTTTAAGACTGTTTCACATGCATATTAAGACAGCCAGGAACACACAGACGAGTTTGGTTTAAACAGTCTTGTAATAAAAAGTTGTGCATTCTCTTTCTTTGATAAATGCTTGGTGGTAGTTCAGTCTTTGTCAAGCATATGGTTCTTCATAGCGGGCGTCTTCACAGCACTGCCTTTGGGGAATGCTGCGGAGACAGGAATAGCTCTGGGTGTCAGTGCTTGCCTGTGCCAACTGGCTGATCAGATGTGAATGTTCTGCTCTAATAATGTAAATCAGAAATAAGAACCCAAGCTCTCGTGAGATTCACTGTGACCAATGACTGGAGAGTAGACAGAGCCATCCCACCTGCTCTTCCAATGCTTTGTAGAAGCAATCAGTATCCTTAGTTACCAGCTGGAGACCTGTGCTTTAAAAAGTCATTTAGTAGCCTTTTTAAAATCAGCACAGATATATATGTATCAGGATTTTTGGTTTTGCTTTTTTCTGTGTACCATCAGCATTTTCAGTAGCTGAAGAAGAAAATTCTGGCGTAATTAAAGGAAATATTCAGATGCAGTACATCCTCTGTGTTCAGCAGCACCTCTAAGTGAACCCACAGAGCCAATGCACCCAGCTGTATTACAAACAATCTCTTTTAAGTTTGCATCTCTTTTACTTCCTGGCACATGCATGTGATAGGATAGCAAGGAGCAGGACCTGTTGTCAGTGCATTACTTGCCGTACCCAAGTCAGCCTGGATTTCTAGGTGCTACTGCTTCTATGTCAGAGTTGTTGTGTCTCATGTAGAATGCCTTGTTGATTCTCTTCAGTTGTTCATAATACGATGTAGCCTTTTATGATAACTCTAGGCATATATATTTCCAGTTTACATAGAGCTCTGAGTTCCCCTTTGGGTCCTCTTCCACTGCAGGAGCAGTAGTCTGGTGTAATCTAGGGAACATCTGCCTTAGTCACCATTTCAAGCTAAAACCTTCTGTGGCATTCAAAATTAGATCAATCCGACAATCCTAGAGCGCAGTTTCCATCAAAGAAAGAAAGTTGAAACACCTTAGTGTGTTCCAGTCCGTCTCCTCAGATGAGGATGCTTCCTAGAAAAAATGCACTTTTACAACCTGCCAAAATATTTTGAGTCCACAGCAAATGCTGCTTTCCAGACAAACTGTGAAGTGCTTGCACAGCTGGGATTCTCTTGTGGACAAACTCACACTGCCACCAGAAGCCTTTGGCTGACCTAAGTGGATTGGTGTTCTTACTCCAAAGAAATCATAGGCGAGTGGAGGATTAGTGAAAGATATTGCATGTGCAGATACTATATTACTCTTCATTTTTGGATCAACCACGCAGATACTTTGTTAACATTCTCAAAATGCCATGCACCTCCTCAAATTTACTTCAGCCTTTCAGCTTGTTTCACCATCTGTGTGGATTGCCTCACTCAGATTTTGTAAGCATGGTGATGTTTTAATAAGGGACACAGGCTTATATAGTGTTTGTTTAGGATGTTCACTGTGATGTCAAATTCTGCTTTATTCCACTTTATGATTTTACTAAATGCAAGTTTTGTCAATTTGCATGTGGCACAGTATCCGATGTTTCACAGAAATCAAGGTGGATTGGATTTTCATTAACCTTCTACTTTCTTTTAATCTTATCTCTGTCAAATACCGACTCTACTGCTTTTCGTTGGTAGGGAGTAAAAGATCACTTAATTCCGGCTCTTTCCTACTAGTTGTTTCTTTTTGTTTGGCTCTCTATTTTAATACATATTTTTTGTCATTTAGGTATGTATGCTTGGAGGCATGGCCTGGATGTTCCCCCACATCTATGCAAATTGTTCCACATACATTTTGTGCCTTTGTGTTTAAGGAATACCAGTCCTCCTTCCTTCTCCAGGCATATGCCAGATGACTTCATTAAGTAGCCTTTCTAACTTTTCATAATAAGGCTAAATTTTTAAAAAACCACCCATATTTAAATTTTTAAAATAAATGTTAATAGAGCTGCAAACTTGCTGTTCTTAAAAGAAAAATCCTCTTTCTCATTCTCACTTTTTTCCACCTATAAAACACTTATATAAATCAAATGAAAAATTTAAACTCCTAGAAACTACTCTTTCTTGCCCTGAAGGCGGCTAAAATTACCACAATTATCCAGGCAGCCCTAACTGTTGACAGAAGTTTTTGTTTGTTTTATGTAGCTACTGTATTTCATTTAGAAACTACTAAAAATACAATCATCTTAGAGACCATCTGCTTAAAATGACAGTGCATACTAGGGCTAAATTTTTAAACTTCTTTTCCTGCTTTGTTCATTATCTCTTCAAAAACTGGTTACTTAACAAACTCAATATTCAGTGCTAAGGGCTTCTTTTCTCAGTTGATTTTCTGCTTACATCCAATGTGCACACATCCATTTGCAACAAGTATTCATACCTCACTCATATGCTGACTGCTTTGGGAGATCAGAGGGTAAAAGTAGGGAGAACCTTGTTTTCATACTTAAGTATACCATGTAGAGACTTCAGGTTGCTCAGAACAATTAACTGTTCCTTTGATGAAGGAACCTTTTTCCTTTTGCTCCTTCATTGCCTGTTCTGTTCTGGATTCCAGAACATGAGGAAGAAAAACCTGAGCTGATGGTTAGAGCCCATAATGTACTACTGCACATAATGGGCCTTTTGTTTAATTGGTTTTGGTTGGTTTGTTTGTTGGATGGATTAAGTAGTACGCATGTTTAGAAGGAGGAAATTTCCTTTTCGAATGAATTTGTTGGTGGAAGTTCCCACACTTCAACATGTAGTCTTGTCATTCAAGCTGTTTTCTACTGGTATTTTGTGTGATCTCCAAAATACTCACACCTCCATTTGGCATCTAGGATTGAAAGTGATAATAAATTAGAAATAGAGGTAGGATAATTTATTTGTCTTCAGTTAGGTTATTGGATTTTGCTTTCATTTCTTATTTTGTTTAAGCAAAAAATTTGGAAGATGTCTTTGGTTTGTTTAGAGTTATTTCTATAGAATGCAGGTCTAATAAGTTTGAAGAACCTGTTGGGAAGTGTTAATATTGTTAATTGAAAGAAAGCAGATGTAAGAGGAAGCTACCCTGTCAGATAATATTGTTTCTATGATCTCTAGCAATTCAAACATCAAAAAGGTGCACCCAGTGAATCCCTTCCTTTTCACTTGTTGACAGAGTCATGGTAAGCTGGAAATGTGATGTTCGCAATCTTTGGCTACTGAAGTTTGTAGCCTTCCCTGATACCTTTTACAATGTTCTCTGACTTTTCAAAATATCAATTAAATGTTAAAATCTTTTTGAACCTATGCAGATGTCTCTTGCAGAGATTTCCAACAGTCTATATTATCTAAAAATTCATTGGAATAGTCCATATGTGATTTATTACTACATCTTTATGGTTTCTTTGTATTAAATGTTTAATATTCATGAGTTAACTTACGTTTTGTCAGAGGAGAAATAACCAATGAAATTCTGAGTGGTTTTTTGCATCTCATATTCATATTCTGAATCTCCATAAAGATACAACTGTAGTGACAACTCTCAATCAGACAAACATCACATATGAGAAGAGAACAGACAATCCCTCTGTTCTGTAGCAATTCATTATTATTGTAAAATAAGTCATCCTTCCCTGAAATGTCGTGGAGAATTGTTGTATTTAAAGTGTGCTTGGGGCAGATTGGAGAGATGCTGGGAATTCCCCTAGTGACATATACTTGGCCTCAGTGCAGAAAAATCCTTGTAATTTAGGAAGGAGACTGGTAATCAGGATTATTTTGTCCAAATATTATAGCTGGAATCTGCAACAGGTCTACCAGGGCTTTTTTTTTTTGCAATGATCATGGTAACTGCAACAGAGAACTCTTTTGTAAGTTACGTCTTTTTCCTAATTTCCCTAATTTCCCTCTTTTAGCTTAAACATGTACCACTAGGTGGAAGATGGTCAAAATATTTATATGGCACAAAAAATAAGCTCTTGGGGAAAAGGCATATGATAACTAAGTATATCATGTAGAGAGGCTGTGTGTATCTCTGGTTTTAGGGACACAAAGTCCAAAGCCATTTTCATGAATGATTTTACGTGTAAACCCAGAGGGGGAAAATGCACCTGAAGTGACAGATTGATTTTAAGTTCAGGTCTGGAAGCTGCATAATACATACTGGGACTTGTTCAGCATACTTGAATTCAGTTCTTTTATGTGATGCTAATGGCATTTCATGTTTCATAGGATTAAAGTAAATTGCTAAGACTTGAGTGCTTAAGTAGGGCCAGAAATGTGTAAGAGTCTTACATTGACTGTATCTAAAAAAAAACCCCAAACAAAAGTCAAAATTGGTCATGGCTTTCTATATAAGATAGCAATTGGTATTGCATAGAGATAGCAATAAGTAAAAACTACTTTTTTACAAATTAGGATTTCATAGCAAACCATTTGTGGTGATATGAGCATGTATTTTCTTTCTTTTCTTATATTAAGATTTAATATAGCCTTTTTATTTAGAAAACTTAATCAGTTAGAGAACTAATTCCACAAAGTTACTTCTTCTAGTTATACTTTGTATAATTCTTTTTCCAGAGGAGTACAGTTTAAAATGACAAATAGCTTCATATTTGATTTTAATGTTTGCTTTGATAATACTGGGGGCAAAAAAAGATTTTATTTACACATTTCTGTCTTCTTTGTTGACCTAAGTATTGATACATTTATCCACTAATAGCAGAATTTTTGATGAATCTTTATATTTGCTTTCGCACAGAGAGTTTGGATGGCGGGATCCAGAGCTTCCAGAAGTTATACAGATGTTACAGCATCAATTTCCCTCAGTACAGTCGAATGCTGCAGCCTACTTACAACACCTCTGTTTTGGAGACAATAAAATAAAAGCAGAGGTAAGATTTATAAACCCTTTTCCTAGCAGTGTTGCTGTCTGCTATTTATCATCAACAATTATTTATGTGTGCTTTAAAAAACTTAAAAGAGACGTCATGGATATATGCCTGGACCCATTTTACTAAAGCTTTCACTTAAGTCATTTGTTACTGTTACAAAATGAAAAAAATGCATAAAATACTGTTGTAACTCATTGTTTATTTTCTTTGGAATAGTTTGATTGATTGCACACCATTTAAACACTGTATCATAGTTGTTCAGTAATCAGCTAGTTATGTAGTCTTGATCTCTCTGAAACACATGGGCATTTCCTTAGGGTTCTCTGAGAGCAATCTAGACACTAAATACAAACACAGAATATGAAAATTAAGCAAGAAATTTCTAAATCAAAGCATCCTTTAATGCATAATTGTGTGAATAGGTTTAATTTGGCTGTGTTTGCAGCTTGAATGGTGCTCATTTGTCTATGATCATGGAATTCAGTGCAGATTGTATCTAAAATGTAATTCAGACATCAGTATAGACCTTGTTCTGTACCTGCAGCTGACAGGTACTTCTTTCTTGTTTGCTCCCGGTGGTTAATGGGACCAGCACAGCTTTTGGCACAAGTTAAACAGAAGGAAGGCAGCTCTGAGGGATCTGACAAACACACAGCAGTCAATTAAAATTGAATGAGTGAAGCCGTTACCAGCCCCAGCTGCTTCCCCTGGCCCTCTCAGAGACACTGCTAATCAGGGACATGTGGTGTGCACATAAATCTGTGCTTGTACTGGCACCTTTTAGCCTGGCATGTAAAGGTAAACTGAGATCAAGATCTGCTACTGCTTATTTGTCAGAGCTGTGCAGTGATGCTGACTTGCCAGTGCTTCATCTTCCTCACCCTCAGCACAACCCACTCCGTGGATCTATCCCACTATAGAACCTTCCCTTGCAGACTTTTTCATGCTCAGGAAATTCCTTAGTTGTTGCAGTGTGTTATTTACCAATACTTAGTGAGTAAGCATGTAGTCTGCTGGTGTTGGCAGAACTGCACTGGTTGCAAATATCACCTCAAACATCTTAGATATAGTAATAAAAAAATATTTGCATGAATGTAAAGTGAGGAATGTTTGTGCACTGGAGAAGAGAACTGGTACCAGTATCACTGAAAATTTTAAGTGTGTGCTCTCTCTGTACTCAAGAGAAATAAGTTCAGAAATAAGCATTCAGAAATAAGTTTTTCAGTAAAAGAACTGATAAATCTCTGAGAAAGGCAGTTAAATTATTAGATCAATTTACTCATTGCACAATCTCTGCTGTGTCCTGTTAGCCATAGATTGAGACCCCTCAAGTAGCTGTCCCCTTTCAGGGAGGGAGATGGTTTAATTTCTGTTGCTAACCATTTAGGAAAAAAGATGTCTGATGGTTGTTATCTCACCATCCCAGCAGCCTTTGGACATCAGCCTTTGTAAGCTTCAGGCTCATGAGCTGGGAGGGTGAAGGTAGGTAAATACAACAGTAGAGCACTAGGCAGCATTCTCAGCTCCTTCTGTGAGAAAGGATAGCAGATAAAACAGGGATTCCCCCATTTCATTTGTTATTATTCAGGACTTTTATATACCCCTCACTATCTAGTAACATAAACTGCTGTGGAAACAAACCAAAGTACCTTTCTCAAAACAGTTCATCTAAGAATATGCTTTCAAACTTCTGGTACTTTGGATTTTTGTAAGACGACAAAATAATGGGACGTATCGTATACTTTCCTAATGCTTTGTGGAGCTTTTCAGCCTAAAGCACCCAACGTTATCAAACTATTTTATCTCTGTCTGTATCTATCTATGTACCAACCTCTGTTATTTAATGGCAAGTCCTGTTGTGTTTAGGTCATGCCTCAGCAGAGCACTTGAAACAGTTTCTGTGTTTGCTTGTTGGGATCAGGGTCTACCCAAATGGCTCAGTGCCTAGGGCCTGCTCAGCCTTCCACTGAATCAGCTTCTCAAGGAGCCTTTTTTGTGAGAGTTCAAAATCCAGTTGATAAGGAGATATCACAACAGATATCTCAGATTCTTCGTAGGTATATATCTAGCCAGAGGAACTTGAGCAGTCCTGTTAAACCTGCCCGGGACAACTCCTATGGTAACTGTTAAGGATGTGTCTGAATTATGAGTTGAACTAACACCTAAATAATAGAAACTGATATCAAAATTCTCTTTTCTGCAAAGTATTTGTGTTGTAGTTGTGTGTTGTGGCCAGTTCTCCTGTCTGAGAATGATCACATTTAATATTTAATTCCTTCTTCATGATAGCAGCATTCCAGTCCTGCTGCACATGATTGCAGGGAATCTTGCCAGCTCTGACACAAGGAAAAAAGCACCAGGATACAGCATATTTTCCTTACAATCTCTTATTGAGATTACGGAGCAAAAAAATTCCAAAAAATTCTTTTGAAGCAGAGAAAACTGCTCTTTGACAAAATACCTAGCTTTAATATAGCAAAGGACTTGGGCTAAAGATAAGAAACTGTCTTGGTGGTCTTTCAAATCCTAGAGAAAGGACAAACATAAATATGTGTAAGTAAAGAATAGCTGCTGCTATTTTGTGTGCCTGACAGGCACTGAGGAAAAGGCAAATGGAATTCACTAAATAATTTTTTAAGTCTTTAATTTTTTAAATCTTTGATGTACGCTTGATCATGCATGCACAGAAGGAATAATATTATACAACAATTTAGTTTGTTTACCTGGTTGTATTGAATTTGGAATGTAATGCAGTTGTTAAAGTTTTAACTCTGGAGTTACCTGACAGGGAAAAAAACTTCTCTTACCTTTGTCACTATTGAGCATTGAATTCTCACACTGCAATTAATGGCTATTTCATCCAGAGTTTCTGGAAATAACTGTTCTGAAATACTTCTTTTTTTATTATTCTTTTGAACATGATTTATACTGTATCACCTACCCAAAAAGATGATTAATGATCTGTCCTCTGAACCTGACCATTCTTTCTGTCTTCCAGTTTTGTTTTTTGTATAGTGGCAGACTTGTCCTACTCTCATAAATTAGTGGGTTATGTATAAAATTTCTCCTCATGTACTTGGTAGGACAAAAGCATACCTTATATTCCTTTTGTGGAAGAGTGTCACCTAAAATTTAGACAGAAATAGAAAATAGCAGCTGTGACTATATGCATTTCTGAGATTCCTAGTATCTTTTATGGTTTTACCATTATGTTTTTATCTTCTAAAATATTTCAATTTCTGTGGCTGAAGTGTGGAACACTACCCCTTTCTTCTTCTGAACCCTCCCCTCAAGAAAAGGAAATAGAAATGCTCTCCAGAAAACATCTGAGAAAAAGATGCTCAGTCAAAAATGTTGGATGCATGGCTAGGGAAACTAGAGCTATTTTTCCCTTCCTGACCATGTTCTTTATGGTAGGTGTTATTTCTAGAGCACATTGATCATAGGTGTGCTTATGAATTTGGTGATGTCACTGGAAATGTGCTTTTATTGCTGCATGAGCATAAACGTCCCGCTCAGTCTTAGGTAGCAATGAGGTCTGCAAATCCCCTTCTCTATCTTAAAGTACTTCAAACAAAGTTGGTAACTGTTTATGTGAAGATGTCCCAGTCTGGATGCTAAGGTTATCAGAAGTAATTTTCTTTCTCACAGAATAAACCCAGCTTCTGGAGTGAATTAGGTTTTATATTTCTGGAAGAATTTCTATTTTTCCCTTGTCAGCACTAATCACAGCAGAACAGCAATTGATAAATGCAATAAACACTGGCCATTGATAAAGATGGTGCCACTTCTATGCTGCTCAAAACCATTCAGTGTAAGTCTTTATTTCAAAGTACAGTTGTAACTGCTGCTCTAATCTGAAAGTTTTTCACAAATGCTACTCCTGAGTCTCCTTCAGTCTTGCTGACTGCAAGGCAGGTGCTATACATGTTCTCAATAGTGCTTCTCATTCTCTGCCTTTATTTTTATTCCCTATGCTGGGTGCTTATGTGGTGCAGCAGACAGTAGAATGGAGTTGAAGAAATTGGATTATTTTTGCTATTGTTTGATAATTAGATTTTTCATCTCCTTTTGAATAGTGACCAATCATCACTGAAGGTGACCCAAATGTAGAAGGGGACATAGGGGGGCAGAAGTCTAAAGATTGTAAAAATTGCCAGGCAGCCCATTACAGTTAGGCATAATAATTCCAAAATTGAGAATCTCAGAATACTTCAATAAGTTCTTATATAAATTATTCTTTCACTGGTAATAGTGAAGAATGTAAGTAAAAGGCAAAAGGGAAGGAGGGAAAAAGTTTTGATCAGATATTTGAAAGCAAATTAAAAGCCTATCAGGCAGAAGAGCACAAGAAGACCCTTTCAGATGGCATTTTTCTCCTCAGGAGAGGCTCTTACACCCACAATGGTGAGATTGTGAGCAGAGCCAGGGTAGCTGCTCCTGAATGCCAAGAAGGAACAGACAGGGGATATAAGAAAGGAGAAGCATTTTAAAATACTCTGCAGAGAACATTTCTTTAAAAGACCACATTCTATTAAACACAGGATTCATTCTTCCACAGCATTTTTTTCTTCCTATAATGACATTTTCCTCCTTTGTATGAGGTCATCATATAAAAGGATTGAATTGTGCAGTTTCACACGCCAACACCATTTTGCTCTCATGGAAAATGGCAGCCTGCCATCAGCTACAGAGGTGTAGCAGGTCACTCAGGGGTTTTGGCACCAATGATTCCCTTCCTCAAGCTAGGAAATTAATTTTTGCCAGCAAAGTCACAACACTTGAGATTCTTGTCTCAGGAAAATAATTCAAAGATGCCAAATAAAAGAACTGGAACTGCTGCACTGTCCTGCCTGAAGCCTTCCCTTGCATCTTGAATAAATACTGCTGAATTGAGCAGTGTCCTCTTTATCTTGGAGAGCATCTCTATAAACTCCCTTCAGGAGAAAAGTATCAGTCCAGACACTATCACATGGAGTTGTAAAAACTGAGTGACTGCACGCTGAAAGCATCTATTTTCCCATCTCACTGAAACCCATCATTCACGTTCATTTTGTCATTAAACTAAAGGTGTTTCTACATCTTCTTCTGTGAGTTCTTTAGACTGTGCCCCGCACCCTTTCAGCACAGTACCCTATTTGTTCACATATCAGGCAGTGGACATAAACTCCATTAGTCTCTTGTTTATCTTATGATACACATAGTTGCATTGTTGTAGTGACTTTGATGTCATCCATTGCACTGCTATATTCCTGATGATCAAGGATACGTACATACCTGTTTCTAGCATGGTTTTCTCCCAGGGAATACTTGCACTTAGTTGGGGTGATGGAGAAACAGTCCATAATGTTGCTTTTAGACATGCTGACTGACAGAAATCTTCATAGTATTTGAAGGATCCAGAAGGGTGATTGGAAGTGCTCACATCATCCTCAGAGGGTATCTTGATTTGAATTCTACAGTGTTCTGCAAGATTCCCCTCTGTTTCCATAAGGACAGTCGGAGAAAACAGATTATCTTACCATGCTGAAGGCTTGGGGAAGAGAGTTACTAGAAAAGCTGGAATGCTGCCCAGCAGGAAAGGACCCATATATGTGGTGCTGGTCAACAGCCAGCTGAACATGAGCCAGCTTGTGCCCAGGTGGCCAAGAAGGCCAGTGGTATCTTGGCCTGTACCAGCAATGCTGTGGCCAGCAGGGTGAGGGCAGTGACCGTCCCCCTGTTCTCAGCGCTGGTGAGGGCACACCTTGAGTGCTGTGTCCAGTTCTGGGCCCCTCACCACAAGGACATCAAACTACTGGAGTGTGTCTAGAGAAGGGCAGCAGAGCTGGTAAAGTAGTAATGCCACATCTACATGGTCATGTAGATGTGGCGCTTAGGGGACATAGTAGTTTGGTGGTGGACTTGGCAATGCTGGGTTAATGGTTGGACTTGATGATCTTAAAGATCTTTTCTAACACAATGACTTTGTGTTCTTTTTTTTTTCCTATGTGTTTGAATAAGAATTTTAGTTCTGGATTCACTTTCCCATACATAGTCTTGCTCTTCTCCTTTTACTTCCAAAATTTCTTCAGTTAAAGGCTGGAATGTGGCTTGTACACTGGTGATACTGTCAGTTTTCCGTTAAAGACATTATAAGAACTCCTTTAACCTCTGCATACAAGAAGATATAGATATAGTATTTCATTTAAATGAAAGAAGTATCTCACAGATGATACTGAAAAGTAGTGTATTTTTTGCAGAGAGATGTAAGAGTCTCTCTGCAATTGATGTATTCATTGCAGAGAGACTCTACAGCATTTGTTGAGAGTGCATTTTAGTGCAGACAACACCTGTATACCTTTGGAGAAATTTTACTTCCCTGTTTGGTCATAAACATTTTGTTAGTACTTTGATTACCATAATTTTCATATGCTAAAATAACTCTATGGGTAAAATCTCACAATTTGAGAAATTACTTCCCTCAATAGCTTCACAAGGAATTTCCTATTGTAGTGATGATTTTTATATTAAAAGGTGCTTGCCTGTACCTGATTCCTAAAACGAACACTACGATGTTCATGCTTTTGCTTACCTGTGTTTGGATTACTGCAGTACAGTTTGGGTCTATGCCCCCATCCCCCTGGGCACCTGTATTCATCTCTGCAGGCAGACGTCAAGCAATCCAGTTTCAATACACTTTCTGTGTAGTTTTTACTGGTAGAAATTACTTGAAGGAAGTAAAGCAGCACCCAGTGGCATACCCAGAAACAGTCTTCGATATTTTTTTTTCCCCCCTAAAGCCTCATTGACGATTTTACAAGACTTACCTTTCAGGTTCTTACTGATCTCTGGTTTGTTTTCTAAGAAGTCAATCAACAGATGGTGTATAGTTTTGCAGTAAAGGTTGGGAGATTTTATTGATGGGTTATTTACTGTCAAATATTCAAAGACAAAATGCTGCTTGTTTGGGGTTTTTTATACTTTACTCTCAAAGCATTTTTGGAAATGATCCTTTGATTTGTCTTTTGTAAATTGTCTTAGTTTGCATTGTTGAAATAGTTTCTGCAACAAGGCTTTCCACTCTTAGTATCTTGTTATTCAAGGATATGATTTTACACTGAGAGAAAGTTAGGTGTAACTTCCACTCAGAACCATCAACAACACCATGGAATCTCACTCTTCACAGTAAGACAAGGAAGACAAGGCATACAAATAGATATATAATTACTTATTTTCCCACTATGATCAAGGTTTTTGTTCTTTAGCATTTAGGAATGCCATTTTTCATTCTACCTCAGAATTTATTTATATTTTAATGTTAGTTTTCCAAAGAGCTTTTGAACTACTTCAAGAATGTATTTCAGCCAAAAGAGACTGCACTGTTACAGTATTTCTGGTGTACTGCATATACCTTACATGAGAAGTAACTTCGAGTGTAAAAGAACTGACCTGTAATTACTAAATGACATTTGGTCAACTGGGTGGTTGATAGTTACAAAACCAAACTGTGACAGGAACGATTAATTTCATCAATTTGAGTATCCATTGTTGTAGCTTTTTCTAGCATACCTATGGCTCAAATACACTCCTATTATGCTGTGACATGAAAAAAAAAACCCACATATTTATGTTTCATTATCATCAGACAGAGAAGAGAAGAGAAAGGGGTAAATATGTGAGAGTGTCACAAATAACAAACATGTTAAGTAAAAGCTGTACACATGAATGTGCTTGAAATAAAAAGAGTTTATAGTGAAAACATTTTACTAAATTTCATAACTGTGGCCCATTTTTAGCCCTGCATGACAATGGGCACTCTTGTAAATGGGGATGTTAATTTTTTATTATTATTATTATTATTTCCTTTTATTCTTCTTAAGGGTTGTAAGTTGGCAACAACCTGTCAATATCAACTCCTACGTGGCTTCAGGATGAAAACATTTGTGAGGGCTGTTCCTCTGTCATGGTTTGACCCCAACCAGCAGCTAAACCCCACGCAGCCACTCGCTCACTTCCCCACAGTGGGATGGAGGAGTGAAAAAAGTGAAAAGTAAAAGTGAAAAAACTCAAGAGATGCGATAAAGATAGTTTAATAAGGAGAGCAAAAGCTACACACACTAGGAAAGCAAACCAAGGAATTAATTTGGAAAACTAATTAATTAATTAACAAATTAATTTGGAAAACACCAAAACAAGGAATTTCCTATTCTATCACTTTGTATGGGCAGGCAGTTTGCCTGGCATTGTACATCTTGTGGTATTATTGCAGTCCCACTAATTTGAAGTGGGATGTAGGTGCTGAAGACATCTTTTTCCCTGTCCTATTGGAAGATCTCTAAAACACCTGGGGCAGCTGAAAGATGAGTCCACTTTTTGTTTGAAATGATGTCCTTTTATTCTCACATGATCAAAATCCCATCACTTGGATACACTTACTATGGCTTGTCCCACCTTATTTCCACAGAAATTTTTTAGAAAATTTAGTAGTAGACTAACCCTTGTTTTCTACTACTGCTACATGGCTTTGATTTTCTTCTTCTTCTTTTTTTTTTTTTTTTTGATCCCATCTTCTGCACTGTGTAACCTCGTGATCACTCTGCTCCCTTCCATTTTATTTATTCCAGCAGTCAGTAGCTTGAATTCTCTTTCTCTGTTAAGACAGATGGATATAAATGGCTTGCTTCTCCTGAGCAAAGCAGTGATATTTGCACTTCAAGCTCTTCTCTATTGACAGGTGTACAAGAGAGTTTAGATGACAGCATTTCAGTAACTACAGTGCCAGTTTGAAGTGTCTCATATGTCTGCTCTGGATGTCCCTTTATGCCATCTCCATGATACCCTCTCTCCTCTTTCAGTTTTGCATATGGCACAAGCTGGTGGCTGAAAATTTTTCCTCTTTAATATTAATTAGAGCAGGTGAGGCAGAAATGGCTGCATTGGTCTTGACACAATAGTCTATGTTAACACTGTTAAGACCATCTAAATATGAATGGTCTTAATTACAATGCTAATAAAAACCCAGTTTCGTTCACTTCATGTAAAGTATTGTAATTATGTTTCTTGGTCTAGAGACCAACACTGAGTTAGTAAATAATATTTATGAAAGTATATCACTCTATTTTTTTGCTAATATATTGTCTCTATTCACTAATAGCTTCCAGAAAAAATGATAAAGTGGTAGGCCCTTTTCACTTTTTCACAGGAAAAAAGCATAAAAGTGTACCTTCTATCTGGTATTTAAATCTTACACTGACACTCTTGCTTTCAAAAGCAATTCTGAATGCATTTCTGTGTTTAGTTTTGCCATCTTACTTATACAATACCATTTTATGATATTTCTCTTTTCTGATGAGAGGGTGCATCTCTGTTTTGTGCACAGTCTTTACAACTGATTGAGTATTAATGACTGTCACTGAGTACTGTGCTGTGTCCCCATAATATGTGCTTTCTGTAGCACTAAAGTGGCATTTTACACTCTGGGTTCATTAAGCCAGTTATTCTTGATTTCATCATCAAGATACTGTGCCTGAATTATAATAATGATTTATTGTGTACCTGGCATATATTTTGCTTGATTTAAGATTAGGAAAATGTTCCATTTCTTCAATAAATGAATTAATGACAAGCCACACAGCAGTAACATTTGCTTATAAGGGGTAAAGGCAGATTTAGGATGTTAAATTGGGAGGTTAACTGAAGATTGCACAACAAAGTAGTGGCAGATTTCTGAGGCCAGTTCTTGTCTTCTAATCCTCTGCTCTGCTAAGGATCTTGAAGAATACGTTGGGTTTATGGCATTCACATTTCAAAATTATTTCTGTTGGAAAAAAGCTTTATTCATGTAAAGTGGCATGATTTTAAAAAGAAGTAACTAAAAGTGTATTATTTCATAAATGTTATGGAACATCTAGCTGTGGTTGGGTTTTTTTGAGTTAATGCTGAATAAGCAAAAATTAGACATTTTTCTTGCATTCCTGTTTTGAGTTGTTTTGTAACATACCATTCTTTCTTCTCTTGAAAAGAGACTGAATCAAACAAATTTACAAGGTGACTTAAAATATTATTTTACAAAATCTTGGGCTTAATATTGAGAATGTATGTTGGTGTTTTCATCTCAACACTGCTTTACACTGCTTTCGTGTTTCTCCCCTCCCACTGCCCAGTTATGCCCTCTCCAGGGAATAACCAAAAGGACAGTATTTTTCCCACTCTTCTAAGAAGTTTCTCTCTAAGGTTTTTCTATTATAGTAATAGTCAGCAGCAATTAGAGTGAAAGTGAGCCAAAATTTTATATATATTTAAGTAGTAGTAGTAGTAGTTAACAAATGTCCGTGTTTCATTTGGATATTGCAACTTTGCTCTGTGGACTCTGCTGTTTATTCATTACAGTGGTAGCAGCTGTTCACAAACATCTTTGGGATGCAGAATTTTACCTTTGTTCTGCTGCTGTTTAGGGGCCTGGTTCTGATCTTCTTGCAGGCTGAAGGGAGTGAGTCTAGACAAGAACCTAGACTCCCTGTTTATCTGGGTTTCACATTCACTCCTACAGTGTCTGCCTCACTGGAGATGGGAATACTGGCTAAAGGTTTCTGTCTTTTTCGTCTCTGGGCAGCCAGAATAAGCATGTAGAAAAGAATTTCAGGCAATGAATTCGATAAGCAAAAATTTGATGTGAATATCTGGTGAAAATGCTTTTCATGCAGTTAGGAGAAGAGGGGGAAAAAAAGCAGTATTATATGTGCAAGATGAGTGCCTTTGTGCTACTTTCTGTGGTATGCAGCAGGCACAGAAAGAGCATTGCACTGTACTGTTCCTCTCTCCACTGGTCTGAGGAAAGCATGTTGTAGTTGTATCAAAACATTTGCAAAAGCTTTATCTTTTGTATTTGAAAATATTCAGTGGTAGGGAAAGAAAGGTAATTCATTGAAAGACAGTGCCATTTGACATTGGTAGTATGACATTTTGAATGGGTAATAAATATATTTGCAGCTTTTTCAAGCAGTATAGTGCTCTACTGTGTATGCCATGGATTTCTTTGTATTCATAACTCTCGTGCCAATTACTTCTCTGATTTATTAGACTGATGTGTGAATGCAGAGGATCACTCTCCTATTGTAGAGCATATTTTTTATTACTGTTCTCATCATTCAGCAAGCCATGGTAAGACTTTGCGCGCTGTATAGAGAAATAAAATAATGTAGATTGATATCAATATCTGTAATTTGGTGCTTTCTCAACATATCTCTACCATAAAGGTTGGCAACAAAATGATTTCAATAAGGAAAATCATAGTCCTGCCAAAAGGACCTGCCAAACTTTTAAGGTAAAGACCGGCAATTGATCTTCAAAATGTGTTTAAAAATACAAAGAGATGGCTGTTACTAAGCTACTGACAATGGTGGCAGCAGAAGGCACAGGTTTGTAGAGACATAAGAACACCTAAGGCTCTAAAACAGAAATGCCCACCTTGAAACCAGTACATATATATATATATATATATATTTATATATGTATTTATACATGCACACACTCATTTATTATATAATACATACTTTTATATATATATAAAAAATATTTTGCATATTAATCTGTGGGTAATACGAAGTGTGTTAGCTATGAGGCAGGTGTCTACTTGTGCTGACTTTTACTTCATTTATAAAACTCATGTAAATGGGGAGATTGGGGAAAGATTCTGCAGTGCAGCTTTCTGCTTCACTGAAACTCTTAAACTGCAGGTCGTAGCCTGCCTTTGTGAACTTAGACAAGAATTTAAATTTTATGTGCCTGGGGTTCTATTAGCAAAACTTCCTACCAAGGAGAGATGTTGTTAGAATGCGGTCATTAGCTCTTGAGGGAGTAGCTTGCTCCCAGAATGCTTTAGATCAGAAAATTCTCATGTGGCTGAGAGATTATTTGAAGGATAATACATAATTTCTAAGAAGAGAACACCTCACATTTAAATCACAGTATAGAATGTCCTGTGAACAGAGGTCATCAGATATGATGCTCAACGTAATAAACTGTAAATGTATTTTCATCTGAGAAGAGGCCTTTTGTTTATTCTATGAGGCAAACTGAGATAACTACAGCAAGCGTCAAAAAAGGAAATTCTTGAATTTCCAATTAGAGCTGAAATGTCAGAGTTGTTTTGTTGTTTGGGCTTAAATGACTGAAAAAAATAATAATTTTCTCTGGTCTTACTGGTGACCATCTTGTTCCTAGATAGTATTTGTATTCACATTGACTAAATCCCATTTATGGTATCCTTAACTGAATAGAGTAAACTACAGCTTCAGAAATTTTCATACATCACTGAGGTGATATTCTCTATTGCTGTTAAAATATTTGAAGAAGTGACATACTGCTATCTCTAAAAAACTTGCTTTTGCTTTACATTAAAAAAAAAAAATTTGGGTTTTCTTTATCTTGTTAAACTTCACTAGGTATCTCGTTGTAGGAATACCAGGATGTTTTTAGTTGAAGTATATATATCAGTTCTTTTCATCAATAATAAATGTAAACCTTCATTCTCAAATAGATATTTAATCATTTTTAAATACCAGAAAGTAAATGATCCAAACTGTTGGTGTTAATTATAATTTTTCACTTCATGTCAGACAGTATTAAATCAGTTGATTGGTTGAGTAATGCCAATGTCTTTGCATCCTAAATTAATATTGCTATTGCACTGTCTATGAAGTGCACACTGCTGAACCTTCTTTCGCATTGTGCATTTTTTGAAAAACAAAGACCCTGAATCAATATCAAGTAGTTACAATACCTATTGAGAGCTTTGGCACATCTGTATTTTATCATATTTATGTGTGTTCCTCAATTTATAATGTAGGTCAGTGCCAATCTGTTAATTTTAGGAGATATTGCTTTCAACAGTGGGATTGAAAATTGCTTTTCTGATGCCTTCTCAGTCAGACAAGCACTAAAGGTCAGTTCTGTGCTTGCAGTTAGAAGCGTTATTTGGAAGATCCCACTAGCCCTTCATGATTACAGCAGGATACTTGTGTTGTCTTTCAAATGTAATGTTTCTTGAAAGTATTAAAGTACTTTACAATTACAGGTAACTCATGCCTACACAGGGATTTTTTATTTTTTTTGTAAAATCTCAAATCACATGAAAACTTTGATTTATAATAGGTATAGCCTTCCTACCAAGCATGAAAAACAAAATGTGTCACAGAGCAGAATACATTAAGGCTTACTGACTGAGAAAGCAACACATTTATTCATACCTTCTCAGGGCAGTTTTAGAACATGATTTTGAGTTTCCTCCTGTTCAGAAAATGGTTTTGACCCTCTGTCAACCCCCGACATAGATCCCAAGATCTAAAGAGGTCACTTAAGAGACACAGGAAAAAAAAAACATGTACTCAGTAACAGAAATAAGATACCCACTCCCAAAAAAAAAGCTCCAAAGTATTGATCCCATGCTTTTCATCCTCACGTCACACAACTTTTCCACCAAACACCCACCTGATTTCTGTAGACACAGAAAAAAGAGATCCCCATCCTTCTCCACGCAGTGCAGTTTAACACAGAGGGAACAATTCTTATTTAATTTTAAGCAGAACATTGTATATACGCTGGTAGTTGAATTTGTTCACATTATGCCTGTTCACAGCTTTATATTACCTTTGTATCTGATCTAAAAAGTCCTAATGAGAAAGCCATTCTTAAATGGGACCTACATCCACACCCTGATTTAGATTCCTTAAACAAATTAGACTTTGGAGTTAATGCAGCAATTTGCATAACATTCTGCTCTATTTTCAGTTAAAATTGCTCAGCACTTTTTTAAACCAGTAGCAAATTACTTCACTAATGAGCCTAAATTACCTTGTGATGTTACAGGTAAATTTGTCTGTAATAAATCTCATGTGCATTTGCAATGTACAGATCTTGCATTGTCTACCTGCTGCTCCACAGGCACATCTGAAGAAATAATGGAGAGGACTTAAAGTTCGAACCAGTATATTTGTCTTGAGAGATGTGCTGCACTAAATATTATTTCCATATTCTGTTCTGATGAGTTGTTTTCTCTCCTCCACATCCATTTCAAGTTCTAGGAGTCAGCCCTCTGAAACTAGCTAGCAGTGGGGCTGCTCGTCTTCCAAACCCTTCTCCAAAAAAATACTATGGTTCTTTCCCTCTTAGATGGAAGTCATTTTAGTAATGTAAAGAAGGCAAAGATAAATAACTGAGAGAATTTGTAACTGCAGTAAAACCATGAAGATATACAATAATTTCATGGATACTGTGGATAAACAGTCAGTGCAGTCAAGTTGCTGTGCAGCCATCTTGGCCTTTGCTGCAGTGCCCTGGTCCATGTGGGCAAACCAGTCAGCTCACACAGTGAGCCTGAGAAGAGCAGGGTGGCTGTAGTCAAAGAGTGTCTCACTACACAGCCTGCTACCATTTAAAAAATTCTTGGGAATTTGGTTTGACTCTTGCAGGTTCTCCTTCCAGCACTGGTAGAATGGAGTTGCTCAAAATCCATTGACATGTGAAGTAGTTAGTGCTTGCCCTGCGGGTTGGAAAACCAGTATCTAACAACATTAAAACCAATTATTACTAATTATTTCCAGAAGCAGACTTAAACTGAATTGTTCTTTTAATTTGGTGTTTATTGGATACATAACATCACCTGTGCTAGCAGCCAGTTATTTTTTAGTTCTGTTCTATATGTAACAGAGTGGCATTAAAAATAATTGTGTGTTTAAATATTTGTATTTTGATATATTAAAACATGCTTTCTTAATAGCAGAAATGTCACAGAATAAGTGGCAGATGATGCAGTGTTCTACGTCAATTAAACTGGCAATTAATATCTATGATGTGTAGAAAGGATTGATTGTTGTTAGATTTCCTTCACCTCCTTTGGATGAAGAGTTACTCAATAGTGATTATTAAGAAAAATGTGGAAAGTAAGCATCTAACCGTGAATTATTCTTTTAATTAGGAATGTGGAGCTGTTAATAGTGGAACACTTAATGGCTTACTGGGAAGAGGAGATTGTGTTATTTTAGCAGCACACTTTATCACTCTTGTCAGTCTAACAGGGTTTTTTTAACCTGTTCCTACTTCTCTTCTGTTTCCATTATATTTTACTTTGTAAGGTAGGGTACTCAGAATTAAATGCAGAAAAGGATGTTTCAGTTATACCTACTGGCAAAATTTGAACAATATCTCAGATACCCACTTGCTTAGTATAAATAGAAGAGGAAGGGTGTTTTGGTTTCTGTCACAGAAATATTTTTAGGCTGTTTTGGAATACTTCATTATCTAACAGTGTTTGGCTAAACTGTTTAAAACTTGAAGCTTCACTTATTTTTTTCTTTTTGTATCTCTAGCTCTACTTTCTGTAGCTTTCCAAGGGATGCAAGAAGCAATTTCCATTATGCAGTGGTTGAAAGAAAGGGTTTTGCTTCTTTTCTGTGCTGCTGGGAGGAATAGAATAATTTTCATTCCACAGATTTCAAAGAATATGTTTCAAAATAGGGTTCAAAACCTTAGTGAGGATCAAAACAGATAGTATCTATTTGCTTTAGCTTTGCTTCTGCTGTTGCAAAGCCATAAGCAATAGCCAGATTCCAGGGCCAGATTTCTCATAGCTTGGTATGAAGAGAGGTCGCTCACCTACATTTTGTTCACTCTGGTCTCACCAGTATCTATCCTAGCGATCCACAGTGTCTCTGATAGCTCTTTCCCACATCTCCTGTTCTTCTCAGCTATTCCAGCTAAAGGTTCACTAGTGTTATGCCATTGTTACCAGTTAGGATTAATAAGAAGATAAAACAGGGTGCAGTGATCAAATGAGGGGTGTGGCCAGAAGAGCATGCTGCAGCACAACTTATTTACAGATGACCAATCCCTTTCATCATGCGCTTCTCTATTTTCTCATGTTGTTCCTCCCCCATGCATTTGGAACATCTCCCTTTTCCTATCTTTGCCCTTCTGCTAAACATCCTGTGAGTCTGGCACATTGCCGCAATCCATCACCATGCTCTTTACCATAGGACCTTTCTACTCATTCCTCCCTGTGTGCCCACTTTACCAGTTAACAAAGCTCAGGCTGAACCTCTCCAAGCCTTGGAGTGGTTCCTTCAGCAGCCCATTGAGCAGTGACCTCCCAGACCTGGTCTTTGGTATTGTCCCTTGCTCTGCAGGGTTTGTGTATGTCATTGTGGTTTATTACTTTTCCTGTCTCGTCTCTGTTTATATGCTGGACAGCCATTGAGCAGATGGCCTCACAAAACAGGTGCCTGTACATTCCAAGTAGCTACATACCCTTCACATCCTACATTTTATTTCCTTCCACACATCCAGACAATCTGTTGTATTGAATTGGAAAAGCAAGCTATCAAGGATTCATATGCTAAAATCTTACAGTAATCAAGCATATAGATATATATACAGATATAGTTGCAGACATATTGACAATGTCTCATTGACTTGTTTTTACCATATGCTTCAGGCTGGTCTTGTGTAACTCCTGGTAGATAAAGTGTTTAACAGTCCACTGTTGGGATAAGCACTAGTGAGTCAAAGATAAGCCTTGAAATAGATAAATTAATTTCTCATTGGCTCTTGGCGTGAGGTATAGAAGCTGTCCCTATTAGGAACATAATTAACATCTTCACTGCCTCCAGTAGCAGCCTGAACCCCTTCTTGAATCTAAATTTTATTTTCATAGTGTGGATATGAGTACATATTCTCAGATGTAATGCAAAAAAACTTCATACTGTGCCAGAGGAGAAGACTCTGTCATCAAGCTGACATGAGTCTGCACTTTTATCAATCTGTGTACTAGAGAGTCTGGCACCTATTCCTGTCCTGTTTGCCTGTGTTATGGCATCAGTGGGGTTGGTCAAGTGCTTGCGGCCAGCAAGTAGACAGGGACATTAATGGGAGAGAGCCAACTTTAAAGGAAAGTTTGAAAAGATCCTGGTAAAAAAACCACGTGATTCCTCAGATGAAAGAAGCTCTGTTCATTCTTCCACGGAAATAATTTTTTTTTTCCAAAATTTATGTAATCTCTGTTCTTTCAGTTTTCACTTTGATTGGCATAGATTCCTAATCACAGCTCTGTATTTAACAGCTCTCTAACAGTGTCTTCCAAAGACATGCGCAAAATATTTCCAGTGAGTAAAAGGAAGGAAAATAACTTACAGAAATGACCGGTATCCATGGATTAGGAGAGTCATGAGAAACAACACAGCACAGATTCACCCAGCCTTGTTAATATTGTTAATCCTTCCCCTCTGATCCTCTTCTTTCATTTTTGAGAAAAGATGGTGTAAAAAGGGGACAATGCATTCGAGACATGGGTAGATGCAACTGGGCGTACTCAGTACTGTGCTGGAGAATTGAAGATCATTATTTTGAGTTCAGAAGTGGCTACTTTGGGGCTGGTCTGTGTGAGAATAGAGTTGGTCCTCTGCATCTCCTGACAAGTTGATTTTCCACTGTTTATTTTTACTAGGCAAACAGACTCTGACATAGTCTGTTTTCTTTTTCTCCTAGATGTAACAAAGCAGCAGCCACTGATATGTCAGTAAATATTATATTAAGAAATGTTTTCTTCATCTTAAGTTAGGAAAGAGACAGAAGTATCAAACTGGGATTTGGGATTTGATGCCCCATTGGTGCAAATTGCTGCTTATCCATCCATCCCGGCATTCTTGGCAAAGACATTTGGCAGTAGCAGTACTGAATTCACTGGAGCTGTGACTGACTTAGCTGAGATCTGCCCCAGGAGACTAGGTCAGAATTGTCCTCCAGGCTGTGGCTCTTAGCTCCCTAAAAGACTTGAACAAATAATTTCAGTTCCTTTGCCTCTATTTCCATACATTTAAATAGATCCTGATAACATCCATCGCAGTCTCACAATTTGTCAGGCATACTTAAACCTGCTGAAGAGTATAGTTTTAAACATCTATATAGATATTTGATAAAAGCATGAAGATGGGGTGAGACTTATGGTGAATAAAGGCCTGTTGTTAAA